>JANEHU010000011.1:0-600000 GCA_027563435.1 Nasonovia ribisnigri | reverse complement strand
AAATACCCACAAATGGAATATTATAATATTTTGAATGCAGAAGTTCGTATGTGATAAATTTAATGGAACGCAATTTATATTAATGCCCGATAAAGGTAATAAAACTTTATTCACATTGAAACGTATATTATCAAGTGCGAATAATCAGATTTCATATGCATTATAACAGTTAAATCACAAAAACAAATTACATAATAACTATATTATAGTAAAAACGTTTTGTAATATGCCTACCCACCTGCCTATTTTTTATTATGTTTCGACCGGGTAGTAGAAACCAGCTATAATTTCATTTTTGGGTATTTTATTGAATGCGTTGGTTTTATATTTTCTACAGGAAAAACAACAAAGCTAAAGAAAATAAGTTCATCCAGACCACGTACCTAGTGGGAAAGGACAGCTGCACTATGTTGGATGTTCTTCTGAAACCCATGCAGTATCTAGTAAACATGAATAAGATGTTTAACGATTTAGGGTTGCTGTTGCTGAACACTGAAGACACTGACTATGTAGGCGAAATAAAGCGTTATTTGACTCAGGTATGAACCTGTAAAATGTATTGTTTTTGCCATAGATAATACATACTTAATCAACAAAAAATTACAGTACCTATAATATTATATGCGTATTATATTTTTCATAATCATGCACGTGCATTTTGAGATTTGGCTTTTAACTTTTGAAATAATTTGGTAACTAAATATTACAGTTACCTACATTAACTCGTTGTCTTGTTGATATCAATAGGTTTTCAACAAGATTCAAAGCAAACTCGATCTTGTGGCAGAAATTATTGATCAAATTGTAAAACGATATGAGAAACGGTGCGAGAAAAACAAATCAGCCGATGAAAAATGGAAAAAAATAAAGTGAATTTTTTATTTAACATATTTTTCATTCACAACTATTATAATTATAATATATTATAATACATTATATGTATATAAACCATTTTATTGTTGTTTCAGAGAAAAACTTAGACACATTTTTAAAGCCACCATTGTTGCACCTTGTTCGTTTACTTTCAACTTATATTTAAATTACTATTTTCCTAACGAAGAACACGTCAATGAATATTTGAACACTCTAATTAAAACATAATAACTAATAAGGTATTATAATATTATATAGCACATTTTTTTATTTTCTTGCATGTAGATGACTTCTATTATTATATATTTTAGTTTTTAATAGAATTTATTTTTGTTTAATAACATAAACACGGCAAGGTTTACTTTTCCGTTATACATTTAATTTTGTAAAATGTAGGTATGCAATTAAGAGTTTTAAAATCAAAAAATTTGAATCAACATTGATTATTTTATACTACTATTATTTTTTCAAATTGTTCATTTTATATAATATTCTCACAATTTGTTATGCTACTTAGAAGGTAAGTAACCACCTTCACGGATCATCACCTTGTATTTTTATATTTTTATATTTTTATTTTGCATTTTGTATTTTTTTTAATTTTTATTAAAGACCCACGGAAACATAGGTTTTTACTTTTATATCGTATATTTACTTACTAAAGTAATAATTTATTATTTATAAATTTTCATTTTTATATTTTGATTACGTTTTTATAATATGTTAGTACAATTTGTACGAATTTAATTTTTATTTTAAGTTGGGTAACGAAAAGTAACTGCACGTATTTTTGCTATCAATAGTAAACAATTGACGTGTTAGTACATCTATAACACGTGTTATTTGTGTTTATTATTTATTTTTTAATTTATGATAATTATTATGGTATGGTATATGAATTTAATAACATTTTGTTTTAAATTATAATCAACAACTATTAAAAATTAAGTACATGTTAATTTTTGCGTCAATATATCTACATAAATATATGATACGTATACTAAATTACACTAGCATTTTTTATTAAAATTGAATTACTAATTATAGTGTTTGCTTAATTTTGTAAATTATCAACGTCATTTTAGAATATGGATGATAAATTGATGAATTATTTAAATTACTTATTTAAGTAAATATAATGACGTGTTTTTATATTTTTTTCTGAAAACACTTTTTATAATAAGTAGACAAAATTACATTCATGAACTAAGCCCACCCACTTAACCTAGTTCACTCTAAAGGTATGCTAAAGGTAGCATGTAATTAGCTTATAATATCAAATTTATTTTTAAATTAGCAAATCATCTCTTAACTTTATATAATTAATTTTCAATTAGGTTGTTGAAGTTCAGTAGCCAGGTGAGGTTCGATAGATGTTTCGATTTTCAATCTTGAGGATGGTTTCCGGTTTTATAATTTATAGGTCTCCATTATAGTTATAACTAGTCTATCAGAAGCTAAATTATTTTTTATATAGCGTCTTACTGCAAATAATACATCGATAGATACAGATAACTAGGTATTATAGATGATATTTAAAAAGAAAAAAAATACATTTATTGGCTGAATAAGCGCATTGAACAATGATTACATCGTACCATCACTCTGCAGTAATCCAAAACACTTTGCAGCAATGCTCGAATGATCTTTTTAAAACGACGTCCAAATCGTAGTTTCATCAGCTGCTTGATGTTAAGAAGTTTTTTATTAGTGGAACACAAACGAGGGTCAGACGTGTCACGTGTGTAGCAACATTTAGACACGTTAGATTAGATCTCAAACGTCATAATACGATGTATAACATATTATATAACAAATTATTATTATTTACCGCAATACCGCCTATATGTGTAATCGGCGTATACCGTATACCAATCACAACACGAGCATTTTTTTTTGTAATAAAGGTACAATATTCTACATAATATTATATCTGATGTGTTCAGACTGTTTCCGACCGTTTTTCATTCATCACATAATAAGTATACAGCATAGATCCCTATATTAAGTGTCATGTACGTTGACTAAAACTGCAACTGATAGCTGGTAAGTGTGTTTCGTGGAGGTTGTAAGAACATAATAATACATAATATTATATTATTATAGAACGCAAAACAAAAAATTCAAATCTATAAATATTAAACATCCGTCGAAAAAAAAAACTCAATAACAGATTTTAAAATATGGGCAGTGAATAACATAAATGCAGTTAGTAAGCGTTTAATTTATGAGAGGAATCCCGATCTAATTGAACCAAAATTTTAGAATATTTCGGTATAGGTATTAGGCGATATATATTAGGTTGTGTGAAGTATATTTTATGTTTGAACGAATGGTTCAAACACTTTTTATCGTACATAATTTATCCATAAGACCATATAAATAGGTTTACGAAATGATGCCGGCATAACTTTATCCATTTTTTGTTGCTCAATATATAATAGGTTTTCGGCAATATAACGCGTCCATACAATTTTTATAGGTACATGTCTATAATAATATACGTAATGTATGAGGCAAATAATATTATAAGTATACTTTATTTTAACTTTTTTAAAAGTCTTTTTTTTAATAACTTATTTATATATTTTAAAACATATAAATATAATGTAACATAATTTATAATTAAAAAAAAAATATCTTCTATTCACGTGTTTGCTATAAGATTATAGATTCCCGACCCTCGTAGTGAGCAACTATTCCTAAGTAACTCGTCACATATCCAAGCCATGAATAATAATAATTGTGTATCTACCTATATAATATTAAAATATGTGATAAAACTAGGTAGGTATAGAAGGACAAATGTTTGTTTTTAAATTGTTTTTATGATGTTATTATGCGTTAGTTTTTAATAAATAACTATTCAACACAAAATTGGGCGATCAAAATTAATTTAGGTTGGTTCTGAGCAAAAATACAAAACATCTTATTCAGTTTAAAATGATGATTGCATCAACTCTTCATTACATAAACTATCAAGTGTAATAACTCAACTTGGAATTGCAAAATTTTTATATTTATATTATATTCAGTAGGTAGTTAAATTAGGTAAACAAGTACGTACAGGCTACATTAAAATACAAATATATAGGTATATATATACCTAGGTATGTTTTGATTGGTACAAAATAACAACATTAATCAAAAACACGGTTACAGATAAGAAAAAATAATCATTTATTCACATTTTATACAGATTGTAGAAAACTAAAAATGTCATTAAAATGATTTCAATCGTAGTAGGTAATCATAAAATAACATGCCAGCGTATTTGTTTAAATATCTTATACACATTTATAGGTCATTAATTTCTGTACAAAATATGCATATCTATTATACATAGATTAAATTAAATCTCTTTGTACAACTGATATCGTTTGAACATTTGATATTTTTGACTATTTACATAGGTAAATAGGTAATATACTAATATATTATAACATAAAACTATAGACATCTTGTCAAAAGATATATTTTCAAAATATTTTTAATTTATGTTGATTTATATTGTATGTGATGTGTTATATATTATAGTCTGTTGGTGAGAATCTCGAAACAATCGAAAAATTATTGAAAAAACCCGGCTTAACATATTTTAAACCACTTCTTGTTGTGTTTAGTTCGTTAAATTGACCAGACATTTTTTCCGGAAACATATTATTATAGCGAGGGGAGTTGTTTTTTAAAGAGTTCACGGATCAGCATAAATCAGGGTTTATATAAGCCAAACCAAACTTAATGGTTGTTGAACGATTTAGAACGTTAAACCATATTTAGATAGAGAACACTTAAAATTCACAAACAATTTACCACTTACACCCCAAAAAAATACGATTGTGAACAAACTTACGTGCAAGGTACAACGTTGGCATATTATTTAAATGACTATTCATTATCTTGTGCTTAAATCAGCCGATTCAGCACATTGAATTATTTAAACTGAAAATTAAAATTTTTAGAAAAATAAGAACTTAGATCAGTAAAAACATATTTGACTGGATTCAATATTTAAAAATTAAAATGTTTTCTATTAACAAACAATAAATTTAATGTTATCGCTGACTTCATACCAAAAATATGATGACATGTCATTAATTCGTAAATAGAGATAGGACGTTGATGATCTAAAAAGCTACAAAAAATTACCAAAAAAAACAAAGAATCATGTGATTGTATAATAGATTGTATACTAGAATTGTACGATACGATATATAAAAAATATATAATATTTGATAAACATATTATGTCTAAAAAGAATGAAAGTACCAGCACGAGCACAAATTATTGAAATAATTTATTATTAAAGACAACTAATAAATAATATGAAGTAAAATAAAATAAAAACATAGTTTCATAATAAGAGAAATACATTTTTATTACTGTTCTTTTTCTAATAATAATGTATTCAGAATTTAAATACAAGACAAATAAATATTTTTAATATATGTTTTGTTCAAGGAATGTTGTCTTACGGATTGAATTTTTTCTTGCAAAACTTACATTTGTTTACTTGCATAAATAAATTATTAATATTGTTATAAATGGTGGCCATTAGTTACACATTTTTTATAATTTTATTTTGAGTTATGCCGTTTGCCGTCCCTGCGGCATACGAGTTGGTCTCACCTCAATAGATATTTAATATAAACATTTTTGTAAAAATTACAAAAAAATGGATTTAGAGCTAAAAGTGCAAAATAAATTTTAATACTTTGAATTCGCTTGTCATGCTCTGTATAGTATTAAAGATAAAAAATGCAAAAGTCATCAACACAAATATCTACTCATAACAATCATAACTATTGTATTGAACTATTTTAAATTATATCTGTTAGATTATTGTAAATGATTTATATGGTTGTAATATTACAAGTTACAACTTATCATTTTTAGTTTCAGTTGTAAGTTCTGCAATTTCAACACCTATATAACTAAAGGTCTATGAATATATAATGAATAATAATAATTTTTTTTAAGTCAGTGAGTGTTGTTTAAGCTTAGTTATTTATCTTCATCAGAGGTTATTACTCAATATAATTACTTAACTAGAGCTGTTTTCAGTCATTATTTACTTTCAGAGACGCGGTGTTACGTTAAACTGAAACCTATTTTATATCTTATAAGTTATAGGTGGTCGCTGTAATCGAATCAAATAGACAAGATTATAACAAAATATTTATGACAGCGTCTAGTCATAAAATTGTATATGGGTAGCCGGGTATGTATACAAGTTGTAACTGCACAAAAATTGATTTTCTAGTAGGTACTTGTCTAGATTTCTCAACTTTAATATGGGAAAATTTTCTAACTTCACTATAAGACCTGGTTTTGTGTCTAGTATGTTATTGATATTATTTTTATCAGCCCTTCTCGTAGTATGTTATGCCTTTCTAGTACCTAGTCTGGTTTCTTGTAGACCCTAACTATCTGGATCAACTTCAGGTAAATTAATTATGGTATATAAGAGTATAGTGGGACAACATTTGTGAAGAAAAAAAACCATAGCACATTCGATATTTTTTTTCTGCACGGATCGGATGGATCTATGAACCATAAATAAGTAATCGTGACAACGAAAACTTTACGAAAAATCGGTCAGAAACATTTTATTATGTATCCAACCTAAAAACATATTTATGTTAATTATATGTGTTACGTCCTATGATTTATATTTAGTACTAGGTATTAAGAGATTTAATTTGGAAAATAGTTCTTGAAACATAATGTTATATCGGATTGCCAAATGAGTTGTATTATAGTTAACGTAATAATATATTCTATCTGAAGATTATGTTTGTTATTCAACTCGCTATAATTATATCGATACAGCATATTTGATTTTCGGGGGTTTTGACGCATATGTTGATAAAACACATGCGTATAAATGGACGGAGCGCACTATAAAAATACCAATAAAGTATAATCTCAACTAATAACTCCGATGAGTTATATTCTTGATTGATATTAATCAGCCTTGGAAAATCTATAGAATAATAATATGCATAGTGTACCTATAAAAATTAGTAATTGCATGTGCAGTAATTTTCTAAAAATAAATAACATTTAAATATTTATTTATTTGCATAGTAATATAGTACCTATGCACGATAATTATTATCGAGTTTATTATTATATGGTTATTAATCACATGCAATCGCGTACCTATGGTATATTCAAATACATCACATATATGATATTATAGATATCTGTTCAATCACTTATTTATTATACTATATAGTATTATGTATCGGAAAAGTACTGATATTAAATATACGTAGTGGTAAAAGTATAAGTAACGACCGCGACGACTACATGATTTAAAAGATACTTATTTCAATGTTCCAGCAATTATAAACGTATTTGAATTATTTTGCATTTGAAATTACCGAAGATATATAAAAGTTAGCAGTGTATTTTCATTTCGTGTTTTCGCTACTTGTAAAATATGTGTAGCGTGTACGTATGTATTATTTATTTGTTGGGTGGGCGTGATGCTCAATAGAAAAATGTTAACAATAATTTATATCAGTTCACAAAAAAACAAAACTTTAATTTATTGACTAAATAATAAAATAAATAATTATATAGGTACCTACATGATTTATAATAATTACAAATTATAAAAATGGGTCATTTAAAGTACTGCGTAGATTTTTAATGCCAGTGTTTGAATGTGCGCAAAGAAGTTTTCTTTCGTTTAAACAAGAGAGGTGTTAACAGAAAAATATTTAATATATCAGATCATTGTAAAAGTAATACCCTTCTGCTTTGGCTGATAGTCTAAAAAACTGTTTATTTAAAATGTATAATGCCTGGATGATAATATGTAGCGATATGTGGTGGAAGACGGTCTGGGAAGAGGGGGGGTGGATATTGAAACTAACGGACTGACTACAGTAGCGTAACTAGACAATTTCACAGTTTTTATAATAAATATTTTTTCATTCCTGAATCATTTCTATAAATCATCCCTCATAATAAAATAAAACAGATTTGATACTCAATTTATGACGCAGACTAAAATGTTATTATTTACTCAAATTAAGACATTATAAGCATAAAATATACATATTATATGAATAGGATTTCATTATTTATGATACTGACATATAGTATATAATACAAACATTTTGTTTTATTATAATTTATCAAGTAAGCATTACCTATACGGCGGGCTATACCAAGCAGATTAGATTTTGGCATTCAAAAATCAAAACAGCACAGAATTCCTCGTGTCGTTAAACGCTGTATAATATTGCCGATAAAGCGATATTCATTTAAAAATGTCCCCATAAAAATAATATTGTGTTTTATTTTTTAGCTTTATTTTCGGGTCTTTACATGAATAAAATATATCGTTGTAGCGTGTCATGATAAATTGTAGTGAATAAAACTCGTTTTAATCATCGCACTGCAGTGGTATATTATATGTCATTCTTGTGCGAAAAAAAAATGTCCGAGTATTATTATTACATATATATTATCTATACTCTGACGATTTTCGTCTTACACATTATATTATAATGTAATCGTTTCATTAAATTATACCGGATCGATCATAATTCATATTATACCGATGAAAATAAATGAAATACGTAAGCTATTTAAATAATAATAGTAATAATAAAACAGCACAACGACGTCACACCCAGATAATTTTGATTCTCCGTTAGCCGAGTAATATATAAATAACTTTTGCGGGCGGGAATAATTAAATAAACCGTTTTAAGATGCTAATGCCATTTCCGCGCCTAAAGCGCTCCATCCCGCAATGATATTTTTATATGACACTTCAGTGGTTGTCGGTATAATGCGACTAAATTGTGTTCAGTATAAATATCATATATTATTATACTATGTGTTATATACAAATATATTGTGTACAATATAGGTCAACGGTATCTGTACGGTTTCGGAGGTTTTCACCAAATCCTTAATGTTGTCACTTGTCCCCCGTGAGACTGTGAGCTATAAAAACGTCGCGGCGTGATTTGGTGCGAAACACTCGGACATTCTCTTGTGTGTATAACGAAAAGCCAATAAATACAAATTAATAAACCGGCTTCTCATATTTAGCCATTTTGGGTAGCATAATTAAATTACAGACAGTTAAAAATAATTTGATACTTATAATAGGTCAGATTCTAAGCAGACCGATGAATATATCGGTTTTACAATGGCATAATTTTTTTTGTGCTTAACGTTTATTTTATATGGGCAGTAAAAGTACTTTGATCTTCAACTTTGAGGATGGCTTATTGAAGACGATTGTATCTAGTCGGTACTTTAAGGAGTCAGAAGTTAGAATTCCGAATATTTTTCAAAATAATGAAGAAAAACAAAAAAAAATACAGAAAAATAAGATATCGATTTATGTACAATCTAATTTTTGTAAATTGTAACACAAAAAGCTTGACAAAATAAGAGAACGTCGTTCGTAAGTTATTCTCTCATCATTTTTTAAATATCTAAAATACATAAGCTTTATTTAGTTTTTATAGTCGTTTCAAGTCCAAAATTTGATTCAAACTGATCTTGGTACATATTATATTCCTGGTTTTTCGTTAGATATTTTTTTTCAAGTTGGTTGTCACGGTATGAAAATAAAAAAAACATTTAGAAGAATATAGAAAAATGTATTTATGTATCTTGAATCCGATAAAAATTAATTTATTGAAATATATCAATTATTTTTTGAATTATAGATATGTGCAACTTACCTTTTGATTGACCCTGGTATAACCAATTTCTATAAAGTCATTAACTCTTTTGCGCCCGAGACGGGTTATGACTGATTAAAAATTAAATATATTTAGACGTCATCATGACAACTATAGGAATTATATTGGTGTGTGTGTGGCTTCAAATCGATTTAAGCCGATTTCATAATATTTTATGTATTTATATCTATAAGTTATAACTACTATTCTCTTGTACACGGTGATTCACCAAGTTTGCTCGCCACCATTTTTTCATTTAATAATGAATTCAGTGGCGTAGCAAGGATTATTCTTTGTGAGGAGGGGGGGGGCTGATAATGTGTTTACACAGATTTGGTATAACTAGTGTCTCCCATAAGGTTAGCATACTAATGCCAAGATTTTATTTTAGGTTTCGGTTTCTGTACAGCTATACAAATGTGTATTTATATTTTAAAACATACTTTATTATATTAGATAAAATCAATGATTTTACACTTGTTTTAAAAAGAGAAGGAAAAGTAGAAATTTATTTTCTTTTTAATTAAGAAATATAATCTGTCAACATTGTCTTAAATGTATAGGTAGTAAAACATATCAATTCAACATGTATACATGTAAATCAACTAGACAGCGTCTAAAATCTGTCCGTTGTCACCGCAGCTATAGATAATAGGTACTATCATTAATCGTGATTCTCGAGCTAAGTTGTATATGCGTTGATAATTCGCATTATCTCATATATTTTAGTATTTTCTAGTAAAGACTAGAATATCATAATATACTATATACTATAATGTACCATATAATAATATGATCTAAGTAGCAAAGTTTTGTCCATTAACAGATAAGTTAACAAAATAAAGATAACATTTAAAAAGCCTTGACTATATAAATTAGTATCGCCGTTTTCCACTCCATCCGACGACGCTAGTGGGTGTCGCTCTGCTGTACAGTAGGTTATAAGTGGGTCACTGTAATGGATGGTATTAAATTTTAATTCAATAGGTAATATAATATCATTGTATACGAACAATTACGATTCTGAGCGAAGTCTGATGCTGAAGTTCTGAACCGTCTTCATACATGTTCATAAAACTTTTTTTGATAAGAGCCGTTTGGGATGCACCAAAAAAAATGTAGGTACCTATTAAAAATTAATAAATTATAATTCACGCATGGAAGTAAATAGCCCATTAATTATATATGATGGTATTATTTATTATAAGTCATATTAATTTCGAAAGTCATATCCCGAAATTGATATCGGGACGTTGCATAAATTTATATTATACACTAATATATTATTATAAATTATGTATAATATATTTGTGTGTACTGAGTGATCCACTAAGCATCAATATTAATTTTTAAATACACTAAAGACTATAGTTTCAGATTCTTTAGATTTGAATAGGCAACTTAAGGAATGTTTTCAAATAAGAACTCTCTTTCAACTGTAAATTATTTAGCATACAATAATTCTGAAAATATCGACATTATATCGAAATTTTATAATAATTTTATTATAATATTTAAATACAGGTAACATTTTTAATTTACTTTTTATTGAGAGAGGGGAAGGTTATAATATTACATGGGATGCTATCAAATACAATGTTACGCGTATCCGATGAAATATAATATAATCTAGGTACGTATAGTGTCATATTATTATTATTAGGTATTAAATACATATTTTTTTTAAAAATTATTATTACAAATAAACTAATAATTAGTTATATGTGGAATTATTCTTCATGTCCTGTAACCATCGGAGTAACAATATTTTTTAACACATTTTATATTTATATTAAATTGTTTTTAAATGTTATGATACAGATTTGATAGTATTTAAGGTATTTAAATAACATGATTGAAGAAGATTGGTTAGAACTAAGAATTCCGTGGAGGTGGTTGGAAAATACTAAATAGTGCTTCTACCCTTTTTAGTTGGTGGTTACTGCTTCGGTTAGCCGCAGTCATATTACATAAAACCATTCTCCCTTCACATCAGATGATCATATAGGTTAGTAATGTGTGTCTTTATTCAGAACGCTTTATAATAGTTTCATGTCTTCTGGTGAAATATTGGAGAGGGGGAGGGTCATGTGATAATTTTCGATTTTCTGGTTTTGTTTAATTTAGTCGATAGTTTTTGTCATTGCGTTTGCCTTATGTCTAGAGTAAGGTTTTATGACTTTTTTACGACTAGATATGAGAAATTGTGTATGTAATTAAATAAAACGTGTGAGTTTTGCCGAAATGTCAACGATATTGATGTCGGTTATGTTGTTGTAACCGGCTTAAGCAAGGATATCCACAAAAAGAGAAGTGTTTGTCTTTATATGAGCGTACAACTAATGTTTTGTATATTTCTATTAATATCGGTTAAACGGTGAGTGCTTTTGTATTAGTTATAGAGCGCTCAGTGAGTTCCTATAATATTATTATAAGTCACCAAGTAGGTACACAGAAATTGCATCTATATCTTCACCTAAGATAATTTATTAAAAATAGGTATAGCCGTATTTAATAATACAGGTGTACCCGCGAGTGTGTAATATTATATGTGTATATATATATGACCGTTGTAAAACTACTCGTAAACAATTAATGTAACATACGAGTTTACATAAAAATTAGCAGCACAATATCAGCGTATATAAACATTAAACGAGTAGGTAGTTCATAGTAATATTATTGTGTTTACTTTTTTCTACTTAAACGATAGGTACCTATGTAGTGGTACCTATATGTGAAGTCTAATTATCACCCAATTTTATGTTGAGTCAAACGACTATAAACTATAGGGTTAACTTGGTTAACATTACTATCATATTGTAGAATATTATAAAACGTAAGAAAATGGACATTAATCTGAAATGAGGTTCATAATGAAATTGTTTATACGCGTTATACTAAAATGACCATGCCTAATAGGGCATTGCCTATAAATATCTGAATCCGATACCAATATATTGCAGTTTTAGATATTCCTAAAAAGGTTTGAAATAATAAAAAAAAAAATTGAGGAAAAAGACTTGCAGAAGGATACTTAATATGAATTAAACTTAATTTAGGGGAAGAATAATAGCACTTACGTTTTAACACAACATAATCATATTAGAATAATTTAGAAAAGCCCCTAATAACTTCCGTCGTAGTAATATGTACCCACCTATATAATATAATATATATTATACTTATATATTTTACATAATATGTCATATTTAAATATATAAACAGTAATTATTTAGTTTTCAGTTTCGATTTAAAGGTCTAATCCGAATCACGTGAGAAAGAGAATGCATTGCACAATCATTTCATATAATATACATTTTGTAGATATGCCTGTTGGAAAATATAATATAACTACAGATCCGGTTTCAGTACACATTTTGTATTACCTATAGATAGGTATAAATTAAAATATTATTATTATTTATCAGCTGATACAATCGGTACCTTATAAGCTGTTTAAAACGTTTTATAATATGTATTTTAAATTTATATCACTCGATTAAGAATAGACATTAGCATCATTTATATTGACTGCAGATAATATGTTTTTTTAATTTAAATTAATGATTGTAAAACGATTGGAATGAAAATAAAACATAGGTATATATGAATGCATCTGAAAAATAATATTAATAAAATGGATTTAATATTGTATTAACAAAGTATACATATTATAAGCTATTATGTTTGTAGTATGTTATTGTGCTTCGTTGCTTCTACCTACTTTGGAAATATATAGGTAGATACGCTGTAAATAGTAAAATAGTATCGTAATATATATATAGGTAAATCGTTAATATTATATTCGTAGAGTCAAAATGGTACAGTTAAAATTTAACGATTTCATTATAATAATAATATTATGTCCATGAATTATTTATTTATTTTTAATTAAAAATCGTTAAACTAACTAACGGATTTAATTTTTACGACTATAATAAATAATCATGTTAAAAATTACATTAGACTATTGATCCTTAATTTATCATAGGTATATACACAAATGCGTAGGTACTTATAATAGGTACATTGAAGCGTATTTGTTTTACCTACCTGATCGAAACGATAGTTTGCTACCGCACATTTTAATTCCGTAAAGTTTTAAATGGGGAGTCGACAAAAAATAATAAATATGCTTCAAATTATAATATACAGTATTTAAAATCAAACCATTGAAAAAAACACTTCTTCAACACAAACAAATAATGTTACATATTACACGTATCAACTTCGTTTCTATATCATATCCAGTAACTTGAACTATAAATTAATAGATGAAGGTTGAAAGAGTTTATTCATTATTCAAGGTAAAAAAAAAGGTTCCGTATTTTATGCACGAAAAAGTAGGTAATCGAAACGGAGATAACATACACAATACTAAATTGTGTGTATGTTCATGTCTGTAATAATATTAGGTGTATATGTATAAGAACTGCTGTATAAACATAAAAGATAATATCATTCATACTTTATACCTCATTTGATATGGTAAGATGTAATATTTTACTATTGCGGTAATTTGTTTAATGCTGAAATACCACCTTGTAAAAAAAAAATTACAAGGTTTTTTTCTATGCAATATTATAACGCTTTTAAGCTATAGTCTTGGAATCTAGGTATTTTTGATTCTTAGTGGAGCGATGTGTTCTACAATAAAGTGTTTTTAATTTGTTTGGGATGTTTTTCTTTGCCATTTGAAACAGTAAAACTGCTTTAGTCTTAAACTCTGAGGGTGGTTTCTGTTAAATAATTGTATCCATTCACGTTGGTGTGAAAAAAAGGAAAAAATACCTATTACCTACTATTAAAAATGTTCTGTTTCTTTTGTAGTAATTCAAAAAATGAATAAGCATAAAAACATTTTCTAAACGTCATGATTTAATTTTGAAAATAGTTAAGCTTTTTTATTGAAATATTAATAGTCATTTAAAATGTGCGAATGTCTTTAGTCATTTTTTATATTAATGATGATAAAAATGATTTGCTCGGTCAAAAACTTGAAAATGTAATAAATACAGAACTTTATAAGTTATAGTTATATTTTTTTACAACTATTAAAAATACTTAAACTCAATTTTTGTTTACAAATATTTAAAGTTCTAAATTGAATGAAATTTGATATTAAACGAAGAATAAGAACTTGAAACTTGTCCCCCATAATATAGAATCATTATTATTTTCTATACACAATGATATTTTGAAAATAGTTATTTAGATGATTAATTTTAATCTGTGTATTCTATTTTTACGTGGTATTGACTTCTAAATCAATAACAAATTTAATATATTATAATAGTTAATTATACAACCTGTCTCATTCAAGTGTATACAGTAATACAATGTGAACACTCATTACTTCGAAAAACTTAAACTTTTTCAAAAATATTTTGTTTTCATCATTTGATGTCGTTGCAAAACAAAACTTTTGAAACACTATATTTTTTTTGTATTTTCAGTGTTTTGAATCACATAATACGTTTTTCTGTAGCATATTTTTCAGAGTATTTAAATACATACAAATCGATCCTTTATTGAGAGAACGATGAATGTATTCCTTTTATAATGATATGTGTTTTTTTTTTTTGTGTCTGTCATCACCTTTTATGACAGTAAAAATGCTTCGATTTTCTTTAACAGCACCTTTTCTGATAGAAAACTTAATCTTATTGATACTTTGGGGGTCAACATTTAAAATTTCCTTGAAAAACAAAAGAAAAATTAAAGAAAAATGGGAATTTTTTTCGACCAAATCGATTTTGGTTTTTAGTGTAATTCTAAATCAAATTACAATAGATGAGTTTCATAAATTTCTCTACCTTAAACAAAAAAAAAATCTCTACCCAGAAGTCAAATTCAATTTTTATGAGCGTTTAAGTTCAAATTGTTACAGCATTGGATATTCACTTGATTCATCTTGTAGCGATTTTCATATTTTATTGTAATTCAAAAACGTATAAATATAGATACTTAAAATGTACACCAAACGTTTGTTTATTTTATCATTTTCTAGAACTGAAAGTTCAAATTTTGACAAAACTTATTTTGTTGTTAAAAAATTATAAAATGTTCAGCTTTTATAGCTAAGGATTGAAAATTTAAAATAAGGTTGCACATAAGTAGTTCATTCGGTAACCAAAAATCTAAAAAATATACATAAACATACTTTTTTTTTATAGTTATTTCAAGTTAAAATTTAGACGAGATTACATATTAAGCAAGAATAATGATTTTAATTTTTTTTTTTGTAATTTTATTAATAATTTTAATTAATAAGTCGTATTAGTATAATAAGTTATTACTAATATACTGATATATACTAATAATTTATTGAATTCATTGATTAATTTTTAGGAACTTTGTATTACATATTCAAGCCTTAACTATAAAAATTTAACATTTTATACATTTTTAATTACAAAATAATATGCAAATTTTCGTAACTGATGAATTTTGTCAAAATTTGAATTTCAAAATATGCTTATAAATAAATTAAATCTTGCCTTTTTATATATTATTTATTATTTATGTTTATAATTACTTATGAGGATCCGAATTTAAGCATTAACTCCTTACTTCTAACACAAGCAATTAGTTCATATAAGAAGTAGGTGAATCAAAAAAAAAAAAAATGTAAAACTATATTATACTAGTTATATACCATTATATTATTCGATTTTCAATAATAAAAAAAAAGTTATAACTTAACTTATAGCCAGTTAGTTAATTACATAATATTTTGTAAGTTGTATGATAGCACTAACGATAAATGATACAGTGTGTTGATGTGGGAATCATATAATATAAAAAACATATATATATTTTTAAATTATTTTGGGATACATTCTATACATTATGCATAGCAGTGAAACGTGAGTATGTGACGTCAGGATTTATACAACTTTATAATCTCGTATAATATATTCATATGATTATGGAAATCGATGAACGCGTTTAACATATATATTAGAAGAAGGCGTGTACCATTTTAGTAAATATTATAGTAATACCCATATATAAAATAAAAATTAGGATTTTCATACACCATTTACGCATAACTTAAAGTCGATTAATAGATTGACAGTAGCCAGTATAGGTATCGACTATATTATATAATTTGTGAGGTAGGACACACCAGCAAGTAGGAAAACACAAACTTGGAGATCGGATCGCAATGCTTTTTAAAACTTTCTTCGACGATTGATATCATTATAATTTGTATCAGTTTTTATTACAGAGAAAAAAATACGGAATACACACAAAATATTTAACATATTTTAGTGATAAACAAAAAAAATTGTTTCTTTAAATGCATTCGACATTATAATATGGTTTTTTATTCAAAATATACTGGTACACATGACATAATAAAAAAATGTATGATCGCAAATTCTTTGTCTGTTCTTAATTACTACACGTTCTTTCAGTCAACAGATTTATTTCTGGTTTGGTTGAATAATAATAGACTTTAAAATTAAATTAGGTGCCTACGTATTGTACGTGTCTTGAGTGTCCTAAATACTTCGAGACGATCCTGGGTATAGACCACAGAAGACTGGAGTATTATTGCAGCTATATTATATAGGTATAAGAGACACAGGAATATAACGATATCACATAATAAAATGAATTTAATCAATTTCACGATGAAGATAAATCAAAGTGCTGTAAATAATAACTGTATTATAGCCATTATGCTAAAGATCACATATATATTAGGTATGTACCTACTACATATCATGAGTGCCTTAATACCTACTATAATGGTAACGGTATGATCTATACGTCCCTGTTATGATCGTGGATTATGCACCGAGCGCACGTATAATATCCACAATATTATTATCGTGTTCATTCATCAATTGTGATTATATTATTACTATTTTTACTACAGGTAGTATATACATGACCTATCATACGTATACGAGGTCCATCTACTTTACGAATTATTATCATCGATTAGACAACGACTTTAACGGTTCTCTGTTATATTATTGTTATTATCTAGGTACCTACTTATTATTATTATATATCAACGTTTTATAAGTATGATGCACTGCTACAACAGGTACCTAACGGCTAACATATTATAAATTCTGTATGTTATATCGTCGGACATATACTTATTGGCTATTACCTATTATTATCATATAATATTATATTATAATTATAGATAATATTGCGTATACGTATACATAATTTACCTATACGTGGAACTGGAGGGAATATATAGGCGGCTGTAGTCAATTTGCACCAAAATTGACCCAAAATATATAAAACATGTGTAATTTGCACCATTTTTTTTTAAATGCGTTTGTAATTTGCACCAAAATAAGGGTATGTAATTTGCACCACCCTCAGGTAGTAAGAAATAGGAATTGTAATTGGCACCAAAATTAAAATCGATTATTTTTTCAATAGTATACAAAAAAATTTGGTCGATAGTACCAACTTACAATTTTCTATATTCTAATATAACTGAAGCTTAGTTATTATTTATAAAATAGTTGAGCGTATATTGTTGTGAGTTTATATAAAATCGTATAATTGTGAATATAAAAAAAAGTTGTTCAATTAAAATAATTATGTGTTAAATTAATAAAAAAAACAAATGTATACAAAAAAGGTTGGTCAATTAAAATAATTATATGTGTAAAATTAATAAAAAAACAAATGTATACAAAAAAAGTTTGTCAATTAAAATGGAATCTGTTGAATTGTGCACTACATTTCTTAAAATATTGGCTGGTTTTTCATATGGTGATTCTCGTGCTTTTATTTTGCACAATTGGTTTAATTTATAAACGTTTAAGTTTTTCTCATCGTGATTTACATGTACACTTTCATCACAGACAATCGTCAAATTTTCACCTGTAGTAAACACTAAACAATTTCGCTGAACATTTTCTCTATGTACAACGCCAACGTATTATATTTGTAGTTTTTGTTTTATAAGCAAAATAAAAAGTATGGTTATCGTATTCTAAAATATCTTCCCCACAATTACTTTTAATCATCTTAACTTCCATATTTCAAGAAAAAAATTAAATACTGCACTTCAAAAAAAAAAAAAAATGTTACGTTAAATTACGTTTACAACGAAACGGCAAGACTAAACGTATAGCTTAGTATTTGATCAAAATAATAAACTGATATACATTATATAAATATATATATAACGCGATATAACGCGATTACGACCGACAATTGGACGTAAAACGTCAAAATATTAGCAGATAAAGTGAAAAATCCCGAAAAATTATTATTGTCATTCGTGTTCATCTAGTCTTGACGTCGCGTCAACGAGATTAACGATGAATAAAGCTATCGATACTAATGATACTATCGAAAAAATAATCGATTTTAGGCCGGGGCTATACACAGCGTATTCCACCGCGTTTCGAACGCCGCGTATTCCGCGGCGTTTTCCGACGGACGTGCTATACAAGACGTATCCATCGAGCGTATTCCGCATCATACATCTGTACAATATTTAATAATAATTGTGAACCCCATAATTATTGTATTAATAATAAACATTTTCACCGCAATCGAATATACCATATATTAATAATAGACACTCATCGATTGATCATTTGCACTAGTCAGTTCGTAGGAGTAGGTTTATCATTATGCCGAAAATTACACCAGCGCTAATAGTTGCCATAAATGAGGCATTGGAAGAAGAAGGAGGAGAGAAATCTGTGCACAGGAAGTTTGCGGTACATCCCTACGGGAAAAAAAGGTCAGAAAAGGGCCAGTTCAATGTAATATATGAGGACTTGCGACAATTTCCTGAAAAATTTTTTAGTTATTACAAAATGTCTGTAAAAACATTTGATGAGCTTCTAACTATAGTAAAAAGTGATCTGGAAAAAGAACAAAACATCAAAGGTGATACAATACCGGCAGTGGGAAAGGTTAACGATCACTCTAAAGTAAGTACCAATTTTTTATTTGAAAAAATACTTAATATTTTTCCTTTATGGCCTTTCCAATAAAATCAAAATTGAACACTTTATATGCAGCTTATAAAATCAAATTAAAAAAAAAAATGAATAAAAAGTATCATATTTAAACAAAATAATATTAACATCTGTGCATCATAAAATAAAAAATAAAAATAAATATTAACCTAATAGCGGGGTGGCCAGTTATTACTAGAGCCAGGAATTGCATTCTCAGGAGCCTGCGGGCCATAGTCGTGAGCTGTACTCAATTCTGGATAAGATGGTGAATATTGAATTGGTTGTAGGGGTAGACAATATGGTGAAGTTGATTCAGCGGCACGTTTCCTGGCATATTTCTGTACGACCTGCATTAATTCGATTCTGGCATCCATTTTACTTGCGTTATCAATTGCCTTCATTCCGGGTAATAATGACAGAAGAAAATATTTGTCATCATCATCATCTTCCTTCTGGGATTTATCCAAAGCTTTTAAAAGTTTCTGTTGGAATACAGAAGGCGAATTACTGTTTTTTCTATTTGTCATTTTTTTTGTTCCCGAGATCGAAGGCGTGTTCATCAGTGTGTCAGCTTCCGCGCTTAAATCACGAGAAGGATCATCGTTTGAAACTTCAATCCCAATGTCTGGTGAAACTTCTGTTGGATTTTCATCTTCCATATCAATAGTATTTTCTCGTGAAAATAGTGAAATATTACCAGATGTTCTGAAATAAAATAAGTGAGGAAGTGCATGGGTGGTATCGAGTGGTGGGTCACTGTAATGTAAGATGTGTCAAATTTGAATTCAATAATACTTTATCATTGTAAAACGAAAAACGATTCTGAAAGTAAACGATCTGTCAGATTTTTTCAGAATATGTTTTTTTTTACTTATATTACTATAATAAAGTAATTTGTTATACCAGGGGTCTCCAAACTACGGCCCGCGAACAAGTTTTAAACGGCCCACAGCACCCATAAGATGGTAAATAAAATATAGATATCTAAATATATGTGTAATTTAAAAAGTCGTTATCGCGGGCACGTATCATTATTTAGGACGACAGACATTGCAATTTCCTTTTATATTTTATTAAAAAAAATTATTAAAATTACAATGTATATATTATTATCATTTAAATTTATACCAATTATATTTAAGTATATTGTAGACAATATTTTATAAAAAAATTTAAAGTTAACTTATATTTGTATACCTATATTTTCATAAAATTAAAAATTATATTATTATATTAATTATACTTTTGGCCCGCTAAGAGCATTTGATATTTTTTGTGGCCCTTCAATAAAAAAGTTTGGAGACCCCTGTGTTATACTATTTATTCGTATTGGTACCTATAACGTAAGGTTGATTACATTTTTGAAGGAAACATTGCATTCATTAATAATATAATACTATAATATAGTATTTGTTTATCATATATATTATTGTTATTCACTTTTGAGTCAATACTACCTTACCGTGGAATTATGTGAATAGATTCATGGTATTTTAGGCAATAGTATAGAAGTTAAAATTAATCTACACATTTTGAAAAATATGTCATTTCGTGTTATATAATATCTATAAAAAAATATATTTAATTTATGCCGAATATTTGACTAATGTGTATTAAAAAAGTTGTGCAAAAACATTTTTTTTTTTAATTTTTAGTTTTCAGTATGACTTATGAAGAATCTTATATTTAATATTCAGCTCTTGGATATAAAAACAAAACATTTTATAAATTTGTGACAAAAAATAATTTGTAAATTTAAACATTTTTGACGAAATTTGTCAAAATTCTGATCTCAACCCTTATAAAAAAATATCGAAAATTTCTCATGTCTATGGAAGGCACAAATTAAGTCAAAGCATTTAGAACATTTTATCATGTAAATGTATAGTCTAAAAATTAAATCTACAATATAATAAGTAAATATATTGGTATAGGTATATTAGGTATATTTTGTAACTAAAGTAGGCTAAACTTACTGTCGAACTGTAAATGTCGGTGTTAAAAATGACAAAGCATCGTAATAACAGTATTTCGTTTTTTTTGATGCTTGAGAACCAGATTTATCGTACTTAGTGTGTTCTTTTCTGAAAGCATCGCGTAAACTCTTCCATTTCCTTTGTAGTTCTTTAACTATAAAAATATGAATTTTAATTAAAATTGTAGGCATATTTTTTGTTAAGATGACGTATTTGGACAAACAAATAGGACAAGTATGTAACGCTCTGTACATTAGGTATCTAGAGATGTAACTATTCCGTTAATATCAGTCCATTTATGAATGTGTTAAATTTAAATTCAATAATATAAAACATACCTATTGTACACGATTCTGAGCGAAGTCCGCGGTCTTAGTATATTATTACTAAGTATTTTTTATGATATTATTGTAAATAAAGTAATTTATATTACTATTGGACATTAGTACTATAGTAGGTTAAGTTAATTTTTGCTGAAAAAATTGTATTTGAATAATATTTTATTGTTCGTTTAATATATAATATTATATTTTAACAATAATATTTTTAAATAAGTTACAACACAATAACTAAAATCGTTATTCTTTGTTTAAATATCGAATTTCAACCAAATTTGAACTTAAAATATCTATATTAAAAAAAAACTGTGTTAAATTAAAAAATAATAGAAAATGATATCTACAATTTTAGATTCTGAGCGCATCGATGAATGTATTGATATTACAATGATGTCAGGGAAAAAGCAATGTACTTTGATATGCCAATTACTTACGACACCACCTATTAAATTTCTCTACGATTGTTATTTACAAAACCGTTCTAACAGTCTAAACTTTTTTTAACTTGTAATACTTCCATACATTAAAATTAAGTAACCAACACAAATTATATAAACATAAATTATTATAAATTAAAATAATGTATTTACTATTTTGATAAAACTTATATGAAATAACTTAACATTTTTATTTATGTTATCCTATTTCATGTTAATTTTAATATAGGTATCTACGTATAAATTATATAATCTATTATTTGACTAGGTAGGTAATTAAAATACAAAAAAAATATTGAATATCCACTTAAAATTATTGTATTCATAAAATTATGGTGTAAACGCAGCGTTTTCCATCATCAGTATAGCCCATCCTAATTTAAAACAATGTAAAATTAGAAGTTAGCGTTTTTATTACTTCGGCGTTCGTCCGCCAAAACGCAAGCCGACCGGCGTTTTCCACCGCGGATCAAAACGCGGCGTATTACATCCGTCGTGTATAGCTACTCCGATATAAACCAATGCGTTTTTAATTCGACGGAAAACGCTGCGGAATACGCCGTGTATAGCCCCGGCCTTATAGTTCGTTTTCACTCATCGTTAGCGCATAATAATCCCTTTGTAAATTTGTTATTTTATTCATGGATTACCTAACGTAGTATAAAATATAAAAATCATATTATACTGAGTAATTTATAAACCGATATACCGATGTACTGCATACGTATTTAACTTGAATGTAAGTCTATTATATTTTGTAGGACACACACACACACACACACACACACACACACACACACACACACACACACATATAATATCCATATAAATAATACAAAAGTATTTCATTTTACTTTTTGTAACACACGGCAATATGGCATACCTCGGAATATGATTTGCTTGATTCAAATTAGTAAATTGTTCAACATCTTGACGTATTTAAAATATTTCCAACTTGTAGTTGTACCTACCTATTACACCTACCTATACGACCATATTATAAATTCGAATATTATAATAATTAGTATTATTATTATTATATATTATTATATTAAACCCCACAACTATTTTAAAATTATGCTGCTGATCGGTAACATAATATTATATGGACTTATTGACTCAATTAAAACATTTTCAGAAATATAAACACTGTGGCACGCCGGAAGGTAAAATATTTTTATTCATATTTTATAACATAAAACATGTTGTCAAATTATAAATGAATATACATTTAATATAATTTATTATTATTATTATTATAACTTGGCTATATGACTGACTACTGTCCTCTCCCACTGCCTCGTTGTTTATTTTTTTTAAATATATTTACTACATAATATCATCCCTTCTAAGACAAATAATGACTTTGAGGGTCGCAGGTTGGACCACCCTGGATTATATTATGGAATTATAGAGACTTATATGGTATGAGGTTTCTGCATTATTTTCGTTTTAAACGACGCATGTGATAAGTTAATTATTATTAGTGATTACCGACCAAAATATGTCGTTACATCTAATATCCAAAAATATTTGTTATCATACATTATGAAGTATGAGTATACCTGTTTAGTATTCATATTTATTTACTAACATAATTTAATTGCTCGTTGTTAAAACAGTTGATATATTCAAAAGATCTGTTAAAATACGTATATATCAAAAGTTTTTAGTAGGCAACCATTAGTTTTTTTACTAAAAAATTATAAAATAGAATATTTACGATAGATACACGTGCCATAAAAATGTCAAACAACACTTTCTTAGTTGAATATTATGTGAACTAGCATATTAGTACCTAGTACAACGAGTACAAGACATAAAATCTTTTAACAAATGTAATAAAATGTTGTGTTACTACAGCAATAACTTAAGTTATGTTTCCTTTTTTTCTGGATATTCATAAAATCTATCTTTCAAGATTATTATAAAAATACTTTAAAGATCTAGTATATTAATTAATTTGAAAAACGTTCGGTTTTACTTAATTTTGTCTACACTGCTAAAATTGTAATAACTGTTTTAGATAAAAATAAATATTTTGTATAATTAAAAAAAATTATAAGTTTTCACATAATACAATTATTGAGCATCATTTTAAACATAATATAAGCCATTATATTTTTATATAGGCACTGTTTTAATACTTTTTTATTAAGAATTTAATAGATATAATATATAATTTTTCTATCGCTCGTAAAATGATGAATTCAAATTAGGGACGGAGTTAATATATTGGAGTGTCAAAGTTTAAGTTGTACACATTTAAATAATTTAACATATTATTATATGCAATGTGTTTAATATATATGTATTTTATATAGGTGACTTTTGGCAGTAATACACTGTAATACTTATTAACTATATTATCCTTACTATGTTTGCTCTCAATTACGTGGGTACTTAAAGAGAGTAATAAAATAAATGGGTGTATTTATCGTGATAGTATAATGTAACACAAATAAATTCTGATGGCTTTGAGCGTCTTATAAATACATAGATAGTAAAGATATGTTTTTATTATCTACCTGACTAACCTATATGTATAAATCGCCGTTATCTTGTATTTTCCCATGATGATTTTTTTGTAAAGAGGTTTATTTAACTTATCCTTGTGACATTGATAAAAATAAAATCTACGATATTCGAATAGTGAAATATAACAAATTTGCATTGTATTATTCATGTGAGACATTATGAGTGTCTTTGTGAATTACCGTGTGTTGTGTAGCATGTAAATAATTTCCATTGAATACTAATTAAATCTACAATTAATTATAAAAAAATAAGTAGGTATTTATTATTGTTTTCATTAATATTCAAGGATTTATTAATTTTTTATATTTCGTGAATAATTGTAAAACGTAAACGATCGTGACATTATTATTTTAAATATATTTTTTTTAATGAAAAATACTGTTCATGGGCAATTATTGGAGGAGGAAACTGAATGGATTGTAATTTTAATTTCAACATGCTCGTTTGGTGCATGCTTACAATGATTACCATTTACCAGATGCATGTTTTCTAATGTTTGCTCATTATTTTTTATCCTTAAAACACAAAGTTAATGTGCTTATAAATTTTTACTACGATTAGGTACAAATTCTTGATTCTAAAGAGTAAATTTTTTCAGAAACACTGAATAATTTACAGTTGAATAGGGGGGTTCTTATTTGAAAAGCAGAAGTTTGTAACTCCACAGGACACTCCTTAAGTAGTACAAAAAATCTCTAGAATTTGAAAATATGGTCTTTATGTATATTTAAAAATTCCAAAAATTGAATTTTAAATAACTACATTATTGAAGAAAAAAAGGGGTGAGCATGCTTGGTGAATAACCCTATATTCACAATATTGAAGTTGTTCCTTTTAGTTTAATTTTTCATTCATATACCTATGTACAACGTGTTATCAATATAAATATGTAATTAAAATAATACAAATCCATGTAACACTATTTTGCCAAAGTGTTTATAACTTATAAGTTATTAGTAAAAATCAATTTAAAAAAAAAGAACAACTTTTTCCAGTAGTACAAAGCTTCCTATGTATTGTAAGTATTTATTATTGATTTTTTTAAATTTTCACTACTTCTTTTACTCATATATGAATACATGTTTTTAAATTTTAAATATTCCGATATCACGAGATTTATATTATATTCATAAACATTAACATTCATTTTCTAGTTTTAATACTACATAAATTTTAATAGAAAATAATTTAATTCACATTTTAATTTAATTTTTATAGTCAGCGCATGGAAAGTCATAAAATTAAAATTTTCTATAGTCATAGGTATTATAATAAATTAAGTGTATTTACTGTTTATATTCAACTTAATTGCTAAATAGTTTTATTTTGTATGTTTAGTGTGTACAGTGTACTTTTGTACATTTTGTGGAATAAAAACGTTTTATATAACCGTTTATGGAACATGTGCCAATATATTTCTTAAATCTGATCCACCACATCTATTTAATTATTAAAATGTGTACCGTAATACCACGGGCATTATTATGTACAGCCAACTAATAATATAATATTTATATATATATATAACTTGAATCCGTGAAAGTATTAAGTAAGCTGTTACATATTATTAGTGACAAACTGTCATAATTAAAAAAAAAAATTACCATACTGAATTCCATCAGTTAAAGTAAATTGAATAATATTTCAGACTTTGTTTTTGGCCATGAGACAACATAAATTATATACATAAACAAAATTAAACAAGTAGTATACAGCAGACATCTCGATTGAATTTCTTTTTATAGAACATTAGAACCACCAAAATTGTTTTAACTTTTGAATCGTAAATTAAATAACTAATATGAATGGAATGTCTAATTTCCGATATATTTGAAATATTTTATACTATAAGAATGTATAGATGTTGATATTATAGGGTTGCAGTAGAACATGAATTGTATGTCCATGGACCGAATTCTTATCGAAAATATATAACCAACGTATGCGTGGCTTTAAATATTTTTGAAATCGTATTTAAACGTATTTCAAGAAAGTGGAAAACTCTGACGTTTTCCAGTTGGTGGTTAATATTCAGTTGAAATTCTAAATGTCACCAATATAAACAAATTACCTAATATGTTTTATAATAATAATCCAATTTGCATGAAAAATGAATAATTAAATGGTCAGTACAATTAAATAGGCCAACCCCACTGTTCACCCGATCATATTGCTTATAAGGTAATTAGTCGACCATTAATTAATGGGCGTATATCGATTCCGCTGATTAAGTATTGACTCCGCCGGCTACTGTTCATCCCCCCTTGTGTATGTGTATTTTAAAATGTATAGCCTATTTAGTATAATTTAGACAATATATATTATATTATTATTATATAATATATATAACTATAAATAATAATAAATAAATCCCACCTAATTAATTCAATGTTTAATAAACGTTCCTGCAACCCGAAAATAGATTAGTATTTTTTAAGGGCATTAAATTATAATAATAATAATAATTTTTTTTGTAAGTTGTTGTGACCCTCGACATCTCATCGGACAATTAGGCACTGTCCTACAGCAGGAAACCCTAAAGTAGTACTAAAAGTATTACTGCTATGGCAGTAATGAAAAGTGAAGTTTTAGAATGTATGTTATTACGACATGGTTTTGTAGAAAAATAATAAAGTGGACTGTCCACAACGTAATCGAAGTGGCAATTATTAGCTTATACATTTATACTGCACGTGCTTCATGCATGTATGCGGCTGTGCCAAGGCGTGTTCAGTGTTCACTGGTGGCGGAACTAGGGGGGGAGGAAGCCGGGGATTGATCCCCGGGCGTAAAATTTTAGTGAGATTAATTTTGGCCAACAGGAATGAAAAACAAAAAATAAAATCATACATGGCTTAAAATAATTAATCGTCATTCTATTATTAGCTGCGCGATTGGCTTTTGCCTACCGACAGTTTGCCTGTACATATAGATTATAGACTATAGAGACAGACTAATAATAAAAATTAAATATAAACGTATATTATCAATAATATAATTGTTAAGAATGCTAAAATTTCTAAAACTAACTAATTTAATTGATAAAATATAATTGTATTGTTAATTTAAGAACTTAATGTATATAACTGAAATAGTAATTAAGACTTGTAAACTAATCAGTTTTGTATCTGGAGTGGTTCCACAATACTAAGATGGATATACATTTGTTTAAGTTTAAAATAAAGATTTGATTTTTCTATTTTTCTTTTATAAATTGTTTAAATTAATTACATTTTTACTGTCCTAAATTGTGTACTTTTATCAGAATAAAAGATTTTATATTGCATCATAAAGATTTATTGTAATTGAGGTGCATTGACATTTTATTGTTAAGTATTCCTAATACTCTTGGTTTTATTTTGTAGGTTTGTAATTAATTTAACATAGTATAATATTATATAATATATTATATTAAAGAGTTAACTTATTAAATAATTAGTTGTTGCATTTAATAAGTATGATATATTCAAGGTTATCGTTGGTCATGTTAGTTCTAAGTTTGTCATATTCACTCCATCAATACTGCTTAACTAAAACACGAATGTAATGACTAGACGACTACCTAGTGGACAATAGTATTTTTTCATTCAATGTTGGATAACTTAAAAAAAAGGAAAACAATTTTTTGTGGTTTAAGCTGTTATATAAATAAGCTGTTTAATGCGCCTCAATTTATAATGTATTGTAATACGGAATGTATCTACATTGTATCTACATGTCTGCATATTACATTAATTAGTAAATGTAGTTAATTATTCAATATTTTATAATTTTTAATTATATTACAGCAGTTATTTAGATTTGTTAAACATAAACAACTTGGTGCCATATTAATTGTTTTCTAATTTTTTTTTCTCACTCCTAAAGAATTTGCCTGCGGGCTCCAACGTTCCCCTTCAAAAACTTTTTATCAATTTTAATATAAATTATTTTCTTATTTAGATTTGTTAAACATAAACAACTTGGTGCCATATTAATTGTTTTCTAAATTTTATTTTCTCACTCCTTAAAAAGTATTTGCCTGCGGGTTCCAACGTTCCTCTTCAAAATTTTTTATCAATTTTAATATAAATAATTTTCTTATTTAAATTTGATAAACATAAACAACTTGGTGCCATATTAATTGTTTTCTAATTTTTTTTTCTCACTCCTAAAGAATTTGCCTGCGGGCTCCAACGTTCCCCTTCAAAAACTTTTTATCAATTTTAATATAAATTATTTTCTTATTTAGATTTGTTAAACATAAACAACTTGGTGCCATATTAATTGTTTTCTAAATTTTATTTTCTCACTCCTTAAAAAGTATTTGCCTGCGGGTTCCAACGTTCCTCTTCAAAATTTTTTATCAATTTTAATATAAATAATTTTCTTATTTAAATTTGATAAACATAAACAACCTGGTGCCATATTAATTGTTTTCTAAATTTAATTTTCTTACTCCTTAAAAAGTATTTGCCTGTGGGCTCCAACGTCCAGCTTCAAAAATTTTTTTTATAAATTTAAATATTAATGATTTTCTTATATAGATTTGGTAAAAATGAACAACCTAATGTCATATTAATTATTTTCTAAATTTAATTTTCTTACTCCTCAAAAATTATTTGATGTGGACTCCCACGCTCCTCTTTGTTATTTTAGATTCTGAGTGGAGCGATGAATGTATTGATTTTATAATGATGTGTGTTTTTTTATTTTTTTTTTATTTTTTTTTAAATTTTTTTTTTGTGTCTGTCATCACCTTTTAGGACTGTAAAAATGCTTCAATTTATTCAATAGTACCTTTTCTGATAGAAAAGTGAATCTAGTTGGTACTTTGGGGAGTGAAAAGTTAAAATTTCCCAGTAGTTTTCAAAAGCGCCGTGAAAAACAAATGAAAAATTAAGGAAAAAACGGGAATTTTTACGCAAAATCGATTTTGGTTTTTGAAGTAACTCTAAAAGAAATAACAGTATATACATGAAATTTTGACCGAATGTTTATTTAACCATTTTCTACACACCATAGCATTTTCAAAATATTCTGACTTATTTTGAGCTGTTAACG
Source organism: Nasonovia ribisnigri (assembly GCA_027563435.1). NCBI lineage: Eukaryota > Metazoa > Arthropoda > Insecta > Hemiptera > Aphididae > Nasonovia > Nasonovia ribisnigri. The sequence continues at coordinate 570,104 of JANEHU010000011.1, read as the reverse complement.
GCCATTTTCAGTTTCCAATTATTTTAGTTTTTTTTGCTTTAAATGTCAATTAAATTTTCTTTGTTGGGTAAAAAATCTTGAAAATTTAATAGTAGGCTTCTAATATATAGTTTCAAAGGTAGATGAAAAATATTAAAAATACATAGGCACGCATTTTTTTTATAAGCATGTAAAGTTCGAATTTTGACAAAATTCATCAAAATCTCGAAAATTATTAATCATTGTAATTAAACAATTATAAAATTGTCAGTTTCTAGTTATAACTAAGGATTGAAAATTTAAAATAAAGATTCTAATAAATAGTACATACTGTAATCAAAAAATATAAAAAAATATATAAACACAGTTATTTTGTACAAACATTTTAAGTTCAAATTTGGACAAAATTACATATAAAAATCAATTTTAGCGAGTAAAAGTATATATTATAATATTTTTCTAGCAACACTGATAATTTTAGGTTAATAATTAAATAATATTAATAATATTGATTCAACTTAGCAGCTACCGTAAAATAATAATATCAATATAATTTAAAATATCCTTGACTGACATACCGTCTCCGCTCAGAATCGTTTTTCGTATACAATGATATTATATCATTGAATTCAAATTTAATTCCATACATTGTACAATGATCTACTTGTAACCAATGTACAGCAGAGCGACATCCACTTGACCCCCTTTTTTTATGAATTTAAATCCTTTGGATATTTCTAAACTATTTTTTTAAATATCGACACCTGCAGATCGATGCCTCTATGTAATATAATTATAAAATTCGTATTCGATAGGCCTAGACGATAAATTGACGTGTATTCTAATTTATCACTTGACGAAGTTGACGGCACAATTAACTCCCTTCATTGAACTCGAAATACATTATTATTATCTGTGCTAAATTATATTTTCGAGTGTAGTAATATGTAGGTATACCAAAATATTTTCAGACTCTAGTGTTAACCCAAAATACTTTTTCATTTTTAATTTCTCATTACGCAACGTGACTTTCTGTGAGACAATATTATTGATCTTCTAATACCCCGGGACTCGGTGATAAGAATCATGAGCCGCACAATAATAAAATGAAAGAGCAGGGAATAAAATGATAACCTATAATGAGCTGCATTATTATCAATAGTGAACAATATTGGTGCAAATGCAATATCTGGAAGGAAACATTCAGTACCTACTTTAGGTTTTACCCAGTCTTGCAAAGGATACTTTTAAAAAGTATTTATAGGTATTTTCAAATACTTTTTTTTTTCAATGTGTTTAACCTTTTTACCTTGACCTTATGTTCTTATAGATAAATTTAACCATTAGAATAAGAATGCAACATTTTTAGTCTTTGTTGTATGTACCATCAAATACTATAACTTAGGACTCTAAAAATATTACAATTTATCAATACACAACGATAACCTATCTATAATTCAAGAGGTTCGATTTGTATTATTTTATTTAAATTTGGCGTCCTAGCACAAAAAATAAGACGAAAAAAGTATTTAAAAATAGATAGTATTTAATTTTAAATACAGATACGTTCAAAAAAGTATTCAAATACTACAAGTACTTTTTTCAAATGTATTTAGAATACGCATTTGTGCAGAACTTAAAAAGTATTTGAATACTTTTACTGAAGAACTTTACAAGACTGTCTATGAGTAAGAACTAGCTCGATATTTTTAACTTTGTTAATTAACATTATTATGGGTTTAAAAGTCGATAAGTATGTAGTATGTTTATAATTGTACTTCTAGTTATTAGAAAACAATTGTAGTGAATGATATATTTTCAGCCTTGGTCTATGATTTGTCGCAATTTTAATATATTCTCCCCGGTTGTAAAATATCTTAGTTCCGCCTCTGGTGTTCACTAATAAGTAAGTAGGGCTCACACGATCACATGTTTCTTTTGGATTTTATTAGATTTATTTTTAAGCGAGCTAAAAATAAATTATCTGCTTAAAGAATGAATTATCAAAAGTCTTAGTGCAAATTTCTACATTTAGAGATTATTTTAATTTTTAATTATTATTATTTAATGTATTATTTAACCAAATCTGACATGCTAGTTTTCAAATTCGATTTATATGATGTTAACCTACATTTTATTCTGATTATGGTTATTACTTATTACATATTCGTTTGAGTTTTACGTCACTCGTATCAATCTGATTACATGGGTGTTAAAAATTCATTTTGGTGCAAAACCTTGTATTTTATAGTATGCGTGTAAGCATGTTTAAGGGTTTCTCCTGCATGCTTAATTCATTATACAACAAATAACTAGGCATGTTAAAGTATATTCTTACACCTCAACGAATTTAGATTAATGATAATTATTATTACTGCGTAATATATTATTATTGTACCTATACATTCGTACAATGTGGTTAAAATATCATTAATATTATTTTATTTTACTATTAAAGAAATTGTTATTATAATATTCAAACAAATATCTGAAATCATTAAGTTGGTATTCTTATTGAAATTTAAAACGTCGAGTTAATGTTTTTTTTTTATCTTAAGCATTGGCAATTATGGCTATTACCATTTTTAAGGGGGTTACGGTTGGTTGAGAAACACGTGTACGTGGGGTGAGGATTCGTCACTAAAATCCCGGGTGATCACCCATCCGAGAACTAGCGACGTCGGCCGATGCTTGACCTCAAAACACGTTAGTGACTGAGACCAACCACCGAGCCACACCAGGCTCCCAAGAGCTAATGTTTTTAAATATTTACAAACACTAAGCAAATAAAATCGTTTTAAAAACGTATCTAAAATATCTTTTGCAAGTTAATATATAATAATATTATTATATATTAGGTATACCTATTGTGTATATAATTCTGTAAATATGATCAGACTGCTGTTTAATAAATAAATAATAAAACAAAACAGTAAAATATTATATATTTAATTGTACAAATGTTGTACTTAAATATTATTGCCAAGAGCTGTGTGACTACACGGTGATAAATTACTTCAATAAATTACCAACAGTATTTATTTTAATAAGTTAAGCGTAACTAATAACGGTTTTGCGCCAATAAAACTTATACATATTTTATACATTTTATTTCCTTATACATTAGGTAAGTATACCTAATAGCCAATAGGTATATCAAACATGCACGATATCAATTAATTGACATTCAGTTTGTTATACAGGCAACTCAGCCTGTTAATATTATGATATTAAATAGGTATATAATATAAATATAATAAACAGGAACTATGTTAAATTTCTCAAAACTAATAGCTCTATAGTTGCCGTTACAGTTAATTTCAATAAAAAAAAAAAAACAAATAAACAGGAATCTGGTAACAGGGAATACTAAAATGTTCTCAGTAAATCGTTCTGTTTTTGGTGTAAATATAACTATAAAATTAGGTAAATTAAATTTTTTTTTGTGGCCCTCCCCCTGGTGGCGTTGAACTCCATCCACCAAACTAATTCAATATTAATCGAGTACTTATATTATCCTATAAGTTTTTTAGTGGTGGAAAAGGGAAAGGTATACTTTTGGTTGAACGATTATTAGATTAAGTTAGGCACAGGTCAGTTACTGTAGCTACTTATCCACACTATAGATATTTATATAAATATTTAAAGTGTGTATTAGAGGAGAAGAAGGTATAAGCTAACATTTAGTGGGGTTTCATTTCCTCTTAATCACTACACTTTACTCACCTTATATAAACGTAAAACACTTAAAGTTTAACTAATTAACAACTTTTTCATAATTAAAGATCATATTAATATTCTGACAATATTCTCGTATAATCCAAATTTATTGAAAAGTAAATAAAATACAAATAGGTAATCTGTATTTATTTATATTATAATTTATAACATTTTAATTAGTTATTAAATTATATAACTTTTGTGTCTTATAAATATAAGACTATTAATTTATATTTAGTTTTAATATCGTAATAATAATAGTATCTTTAACTGTTGGTGTGGTTTCTGGTATCAAACTTAGATCTAGTTGGTAATTGGATCAAAAGTAAAAAATATTTTTCAAAATAACTGGGAAAAACAAAAATACTTGGAAAACCAGTATTCGACAAAATCGATTTTATTCTTTTGTTAAATTCAAACGTTTAACAACACTTTCTTCTTAAACGATTTTTGTTATTTTTGAATGGGGAATTCAAACAATATTAATCGTTAAAAATTAAAACATTTCACCAATTACATTGGTTTTCATTTTCAATATACAATTAAATATTTAAAAAAATATTTACACTAATAATTAGTATTATAAGCTAAAATTTTCGATTTAAAAAAAAGAAAAAAGATATTTCTAAAATTTGGATAAAAATGTTACGCTCAGTCAAAACTTGAAAATCAATGAAAGAGTTCCGAATAAACTAAAATAATATAAAATGTAAAAAACAAAAATAAGTAAAATTTTGGTTTGACATCTTATAATTGAATAGGTAGTAATAGTTAAATAATTATTTCAACATGACTTCAATTAGAAAATAAATTTATTATAGTAGTATAAAATATAAATATACTACAACATATTTTTAAAAATATTTATAGGATACCACGTCGATGTGCCGTCAATGAATTTAAATTTAACTCATTCATTACAGTGACAGTGATGAGGTAGGTACATGTGAAACCTTATATAGCTGGTACAACAAAGTGACTACAACGATTTTTTAAAAATATTATATTGATTTTATATTTAACTTCGAAAGGTTTTTGACATAATTTTTACTTTCTGAATACATGCATTCATGAATACATAATATTCACTGACCTCCTACACCTATCCAATCTAATAACATGCTACCTATAAGTATTACCATTATTTTTATTTTTATTTGTATTATCTTTATTTATTATTTTATGAGATTTTTGATATAATGAGTGTCAATTGTTAAAATAATCTCAACCAAATACAAAAATAAATTCGCGATAAAAGCTATTTTTTTTTTGATCCTGGATTAAAGTAGTAAGTTGTAGGTATATACAATCATCATCAAAGGCATCAAACTTTGATCGTATGTTATAGTTGTAGTCAATGTAGCCGTTACGTCGCCATATCAAAGATATGGTAATGAACTAAGTATATATTATATTATATACAACAATAGGCTTACAGGTAACTCTGTACTATATACACGCACATATATATTTATATATTATGCCTATTTAAAAATATATTATTTATAAACATTATACATATATGTATATAATATGTATACATATTATGTACAGCCTAGTGCGAGTGCCTCTTATAATGTCTATTGTCTAACCCCCCAACCTAACATATTTTGGCTCTATATACGAGGGATTGCTCGTGTTACGCAAGGCTGCAACAGTTTCCACGATATAGTAATATTATATGGCATGACAAAAAACGGAATAATTTTTTATGTCCGATCCGAAGACGACTTAAAATAAACGTCAAACAGAAATGTAATACGTCAGATTGGTTTTATACGACGTACACACACGACGACGACGCCTCACTATATTCAATATACAAACTCTATTCAGCGCGCGCACCCGCGTGTCTTAAATAATAAAGATCCACCAGTTAGTATAATAAAATATACAGTTTCAGGATTTAATAGTTTCGAAATGAATTTTATAATCATTACGTCCAAGTGTATTCTCCTCTTGCGGTGTGTACAAACTTTGGTAGCTCCACATAAAAATCTTTATACCCACTACGTAATATACATATATTTATAATAATAGGTATAGTATCCATACAGATTAACCGTTTCAATTTCCTACATAGCATTTCTTCCGGCGTACTAGATTATTCACATTTGTGAAAATCGATTTTTATCTTGTTTCGGACGTAGGTAGGTTAGGTTAGGTATAACATAAGCTATAAGTTACACATACAGCAACAATCCCCAAGGCTAACTTATGACCATTGATCATTTTGATATTCAATGTCTAAATATTTTCAAGAATTGTAAAACTATTCTCTAGTACGGAGTACCATCCTACCCATGACATTCTATAATACTACGTAGGTTTTCTTGCGTAAAATGTCTAATATTATAATGTTATCCGCCACACACATATATTTACTTATCGTTTGTTTTGATTTCATTAGTCTTAAATAAATAACTTCGATATTTAATTGCCGAACATTAATTAATGCATTACAATAAGTTTCGACATATTATATTACCTATAATTATAATTAAGGCTTGACTTTCAATCAATACATTTGCATCTATTTTTCTATTGCATGCCACTATGCTTTCCAAGCTACAAATGTGTTTTAAATACATAATATTCCAACGACAAATTAATTTTAGGACACGGTTTTTAATATTTTAGAGTATTTTTCTAACGTTATTGAAGAATTTTTTTAGCAATTTGTAACAATCTCTAGGAACGTGACATAAAAAAAATCGTTTTAAATTTAAATAAAAAAATGATATATTTTTCATTTTTGTACAATAACATAATATCATCTAATTTATTTATTTTATTTACCCTCATTTCATTATAGACTAATTATATACATTATTATTTTAAAAGTTTCAAATTAAAATCAAATTACAATTTGAGCTAAATTATGTTGTACCAGCTAGTAAACGTATAAAAAATATAATAATATATTAATACGACCTGCAATCGTTTCTATATTTATAATTACTATTATATACATATACATGATTATTATATAATTATTGTAAATGTAATTAACGCTCCTTCTCACTATTTCACACTAATTAATAAAATATCTAAATAGATAAAATTAATAATTTTCGGATTTATATTTTATTTATTTTTTGTTGTCTTGGGAATTTTGTGTCCTGAGCATAATTTTTTGGCGTTGTACTCTCCGTAAACTGTAAAGAAGTTTCACTTCAATAAATTGCAAACAAAACGTTCAATATAATGTTTCTTGAATTAAAAATAATCGAACATAAGAATCCCAAAACTCCAACCAGTTTGTTAACAATGTAGCGGAATTAATTAAATTTTAAATATTCATTAGTAATATTTTATAGTATAAATGTCGGCGTGTGCAAATATAATCTAGTACATTTTTCTTAAAATGTTTTGACTATAATAGAAGATCCGTATGTAAATATTGACTTCTTAAAATATGATGCGTGTCGAAATTTTAAAAGAAATATATTTTTCAGGAACATAGTAAATTAAAAACAAAACAAGTTACAAATGAGTGTGATACTTAATTCACGTCTACAAATGTGATTTTTTTATTTAGATATCATTATTTTGTAGTTTTTAATTTGCCTATATTTAAACGTGTATTTTTACGTCACAATATATTGTGTGCATTTCAAATTACAATAAATTTTATCTGATAAGACGTATGAACGTTTGAAATTGTCCATATATCCCTGTTTCGTCACTTCGACTTTTTAGGTCAATTAAATAAAATAAGTATTTGAGTATATTTTGATGACAAAGATAATATAATATAGGTAAATCTTCATGGAGTTTATATATTTTCTGATTAAAATCAACATTCAAATAACATAATTGAATTGCATATTTGTGTTATATCAAGTACCCTGTCGTCATATATTTTAAACCATAAAAAATCCACCTATTATATTTTAGTATAGTTATATATATTATACTCGAAGGACACATATTTATCGAGGTTGCATTTTTGATTTTTTTGAAAACCATTAGGTAGTGTTTATGTTGATATATTAATTTATTTCCATTATAAAATAAAATGCGAAATCTGAGTGTTCCATTGGAAAATGTATTTCATTGTAGTCCCGCCCTGTTATCATATAATCAAACCTGTCAGTAATATTACGTTGCTGTTGCTGAGAATTAACATACCTATACAGTATACATAGAATTTGAACACATATGTGAATAGTGCTTCGTGATCTACCATTAATCCAACATTGTTTAATAATATTATTATAATATATATATTATATACGCGAAAGTTAGGTAATAATAAAATATGAAATAGTTCAAAAATACTAAAGAATGGCGAAACAAAACGATCCTTTCAATGTTTAAAATCGATTCAACTATACCTATCTGTTGCTGTGTGTGGTGTACGTTCTGATAAGGACGTGAATATTACTTTCGATATAAACCACTTTTAGTCTTGAATACAGGGGTGTAAATACGGAAGGAAGTGCGGGGCTGATAGAGATAAATCTCCCTATAAGTTTAACTGTATTCCTTATTGAAAAATATAAATAATTATATACCTATCAGTAATTATTTATAGATATACCAACAACAAATTTAATAACAAATTTTTGAATTTCAAAAATATTATTTTTTTTTAATTCCATTGTACCTATAACAGTATAACACATGAGCATAAATATTTAATTAAAACTTTATATTATGGATACAATTAGCGGATAGAACTGACTATACATTTAGTGGTCGATAGCTGTTGTAGTAAACAATATAATAATAACCACTAAAAATAACTCTAAAATTAAATAATAACTATTGCTGAGTATTTTATGCTCTAAAAAACTAATAAAATGCACTAAAAAAATTAATTTATGCCCAAAGAATTTTTTTATAATGCACTAAAAATATAATTACAGCAAAAATATTTGGTAGGTACTTATACAATATCTTCAAAACTATTAAATTGTATAAGTACCTGCCAAATATACAATTTAATTGTACATATCACATATGGAAATATATTATTTTTATTATCTAGTATAATTATTATTTAGTGATTGATTCGATGATGTTGAATTTAATTTATTTAAAAATTGTGCACAATTGACATGTTTGATCTCCAGTGATCAATCATGCTAAATTCTAATTCAATGAGACATGAAACAAGTTTATAAAAAAACGAGCATTGTATTAGCTCGCACTAAAAAAATCACTTATAGTTATTATCATAACCCATGATAATACTATATATGGTGATTTTTCTTAAACAATAACAATAATTTCATTAAGTCACGTACTTATTTTATATGTTTATAAGCACTACATCTCAATGTTAAGAATTTATTGAGATTTATATGTATAAACATTTAAAATTTTAATTTAAAATTTAAACATATTAGTAGACCACACTGTATGTGTACCTATATATTATACATATGTCAATTAAATTTATTAACTAATTCGGTGCAGTATAAAATATTTATGAATATATATATTTATAAATGAATGTTTGTCTATCACAGTGCCGCAACTACAGATGGTGCTGGGGGTGCAAGGAACCCCCGGCCACGGTTGAATCATGACAATATGCCGGAGGTCTAACCATTTGGTAATACAATTTTTCTGAATTATTATGTTTACAATCTAATATACAATATTGAATACGGCTAATCGTTGAATGAAAAATAAATATGATCGTTAATTTCATAGCAGCATTATCTATATTATTCAATAAAAAGGAGGTAATATTAGCTATATTAAATCTAGAAATTGACTTGTTTATATTAACCAGGGCTTGAACCCGATATTGGATACCGATTTTGAATACCGTTTAAAATCGTATTAGTTATCGATACTGAAAACAAAATAAAAAAAAAACAAATACTGGTAATCAAAACTGAAAGTGAAATCGGATAAAATTTTTCGGTTTCAAGCCCTGAATTATTATTAACACAGATTTTATTCTGTGATATTAACATTATAACGTATACTCTTGTATGCTTATCGCATCGCGTGACCACACGCCAATATTGACAGGACTAGTAATAAGTTGTCTAATAATTTTAGATTCTGAGTGGAGCAATGAATGTATTGATTTAAAATGTTGTGTTTCTTTTGTGTCTGACGTCCGTTTTCACCTTTTGGGTAGTTAAAATGCTTCAATCTTCTAGTATCATTTCTGGTGGGAAAGTGATTCTAGTTTATCTTTAAAAATTTAAAACAAGATTTTTCATACGTTTTTCTATCTTTAACAAAAGAAAAAGTGAACTGAACACTGAAAAGTCAAATTCATTTTTTATAGTTTTATATTATTTTTTTACCTTTAAACTAGGTAACGATTTATCATGGAACCATTATCTTATTTTGCTGTAATTCAAAAACAAATAACCGTAGATACTTTGAATTCTCACCAAATATTTATTTTATAATTTTCAAAATATTTTGACCCTTTTTGGGTTATTTTTTCCTGTAAATATCGAAAAACTAAATATACTTTTATTTTCATTCTTTCACAAGGTGTGCAACATTTTTTCTCACATTAATTTTAACAAATGATTAAATATAATATACATATATATGTTTTATGCATTTTAAGCGGCTGAGAAAGAAAATTTAAATGTTTACTATAAAAGTATAATGGTGGTATTTTTTAAAAGCTTGTTGTGATACATAGGCCCTATAATATTTGCCTGCATGACCATCTATATATACCAAGTTTCAACTGAAGACGTATGTCCTTTATGCATTCCTGAACGACTGGACCGATTTTGATGAAATTCTATGTGTATGTATGAGTGGTTTCCTGAATGATTTGGGTCCAAAACAGGTAGGTGAACATTTTTATTTATTTATGGTTGGTATATTGGTTATAGGAGAAATAATTAGTTGAAATTAGTATTTTTTTTGGATATATTGGTTGCCATTGGTTAATCGATCAATCATCTATCAAATCTAATTTTCGCACATTGCCTACCAGGGTGGGTGCATTTATTGCAGGGAGTTACACCCAAAATGAATTTAACGATCACAATTTTTTTAAGAGTTGACTTTTTTACAGGCAACGATAAGTGCTCTGGATCAGCTATAATATCCTATATAATTAACTATATTATGACTATATGGATTGTATTGTGTATTTAATACTTATAAGGACCTATGCATATTTTTAAATGCATGATTCTTAATAAAGTTGTATTTGTACATAGCAATTTAAATCATAATAAAATGAAAATACTTATCTACATACAGCATGTTTTACGTTATATTTATGTGTAAGTATTAAGAATTAAGGTATAACAAATATAGATGATAATAATTATTATAAATGAAAGCATTACGAAAGTAGTAGTATAATAGAACAATATTTAAATTTTGTTTAGAAAAGAAAAAATATTCAATGTATAAAAAAAGTATGTAGAGTTTGCATAATATATTATGTTATCAAAGAAAAAAATGTTAATAAATTTGCGATACTTCGCGCGCATAAAGATGAACGTACATTGACCGTTGAACTCAATTTACTAGTTTAGTCAGCTTATTAGGGCCATCTTCGCATTTAGAGGATTAGGATTTTTGTGGATACAATATTTACTAATTTTTTCTACGGAACTATATTTCTCTAGTTTCCTAAATTTTCAATTGATAATTGATATTGTTGATGAGAATAAAACATAATATTTTTACAGGTTATTATTTTTATATTCTGTACTATACACTTTATTTTAATCAACTACCAAATACTATACAATTTAATATTAAAATATTAAAAACAAATTAAGAGCACATACATTTCACAATGCAATTAGACACTGTTCAAAATCTACGTTTATAAAATAAATTTAAAAAACATGAAGCCCCAAAACACGTTTATGGGTATTAGTTTCAGGTTTCATCGAGCCACAAATTCTCGTATTATTATTATAAATATGATATTATCGTCACGAAGGATGTGGTCAGCTTAAAAAGTGTCATTTTCAAGAAATGAATGCATTTTCAGGTCGAAATAGTTACCTATGTAAAAACTCAAAACGAATACCTAAACCTAATCCCGCAGAGTTTAATATAATATCTGGTTGTTTGATAAAAATCAAAATTAACCATTCATTTATATCCATGGCGTTGGCTATAAAGTACCTATAGTTATATATTGTGGGTCTTTACGTATTACATGATAGAATGAGTCTGCATTGTTTATGTGCCACGGTTGTCATATTCATTTACGTTGTTTACATTCTATTCGAAATCATTTTTCTTGCATGTGCTCTTCCTATTAGCATATCTATTTGTAGTATTTGTTTCTAAAATATGCGGATACCTATATCGTGCTGTACAAACGACATCTTTTTACATATTATTATATACTGATGATACATACACACATATAATAACATATATTATGTGCGTGCCGCCTATATATATATATATAGATATATACTTTAAAAAAAACGGTGAACTATATAACGAAAATAACGAACTGTGGCTATTATTTTCAAGACAAACGTTCTCTTATAAACAACAGTGATTTTTATTAAATTTTTTTTTTAAGAAAAGAACACGTTGGAAATAATAATATTATATGAGTTTTGCGTAAAACCAAACGTAATAACTGAATGGTAATTATATAAATGATAACCAAGCATACTCATCCCTTTTACTTCAATTATGTAGTTTATCAAAGTCATATTTTTTTAAAAATACCTGTACCTGAAGACCATAATATTTTCAAATTTTTTTGAACAGTTTGAGAAATGTCCTGTTAAAATACAAACTTCTGTTTTTCAAATGAGAACCCTTTTTTTAGTCTTTTCCGCTGTAAATTATTTAGCAAATAATTTTTCTGAAAACTTTGCCATATCAGAATCAATTTTCGAACGAGTAGTTTTTGAGTTATTAAAGCAATTGCGTAATAAAGTTACTTATTTTGAAACTCCTAGAATTTGATTTGTTTCTATTTTATAGGGCTTAAATTCACCTAATTATATAATATATTCTTGTCATAAAAATTCCAATTAAAATACATTTGTACCTAGAGTTAATATAGTTAAACCAGATTACAATATCGTAAATATTATAAAAGATAAAATTCCTTTGCAGCCTACCTATATATCTGTATGAATACAATATTTGTTTTAATTGGCTTTCAAAGATGCTCTATAGTAATTACTACTTCATATTATCAACAATATTGTTAAAATGCCTATTAAAACGCATGAACATTTCAACTACCATAATTATAAATTAGGTATAGTTTATATTTTAATATAACTTTAAATTTAAAATGTAGTTAATTTTAATATAGTTTTAAATCTAAGAAATACTATATTTCAACTCTAACTGCAGTTATCAAAAAAGCTGATTTTACAAAATAAATAAGTAGGTTATACTAATGTTTTATAAAAATTATAAGATATCATTTTTTTTTTATTAAATGCCAATTAGTTTTTATTATAGTTTGTTATTTATTTTTACTGTATTTCAAAATGGTCAATATTATCATAATAATGACAATAATTAAATAATAAAATGTTTACGTTCTTAAAGCATCAGCCATAATTTAGGCACGATGACAGGAGGAATTTTAAACAGTTTAAAATGTTTTAATTTATAATTGATACATATTGGCTTATAATTTAAATTGTGTGTATGAAGTAAAAACATTTCCTTTAGCAGTCGTCCTCCTTAAACAACGTGTATACCTGTATAATTTAAATAAACCCACTACTGTAATTTTTTCTCGCCTAGTCAATTAATTATTATTCATGTTTAAACTACTCGTTTTAAATTAATTTAAAATATATTACTCTAAAAAATATCAAAATATATTGCATAAATAATACAATTAATTATTTGTTGTGACCTTGTCATATTAAAATACTACTTATATGTATAAAACTACTGACGTAAAATATAATTGATTAACTTTCTGTCCATTTACATTTTTTTTATAAACCTCAATATTTAATTAAAAAATGTTTACTTGTATGTGGATATATCAAAACCAATCGTATATTTTATGATGTTATATTAATATACGAGGTATGATTGTGATCGAATAATTTTAAATATTTTTTTATTTAATTTTATACAATGTAGCGGTATAGAATTACTTTTCTTTAATTCTTATCAACTTAACTGCCCTACCAATTTCACTGATCTTGCCACGACGTTTTTGAGAATCATACGTGCACTCAGTAGTTTTACGAACCCAGGCTAAGTATGATATTAAATATATTTTAGTGTTTTTGGAGTGGGAAATTCCCTAGATACAAATACATAAATAGTCTTAAAAAATGTTGAATATCATATATGATGTCAACTTGTTTAATATAAGTAGGTATAGGTACCTATTTACTGTAAATTTTTTTAATAATTTTATAATTTATCTTTGAAATTTATCTTAAATGCGCAGGTGCGCAGGTAAAATTCAAAACTAAGAGATACCGTTTTAAATCAATCTTTGTCTCGATTTAAATGACATCTGAAAATGTTTAAATATTTTTGTAGGTACCGAATATGCATATCACGTGATACCTACGTGAGGATATTTATTTTTTAGTGTTAATCTCTGCAATACATCTTTCGTATCGTTATTGAAGATCCTATATAGGTATCGTACAAAATCTTCAAGCTAAATAAATCAATGAACTACTACGCAACTAGAAAGAAAATACGCATTCCTATAGATTTGAAAAATAATATGTAGGTAGGTATTAATGTATTATAATGTATTATACACTACCTAATTGGTTTTAGGAAAATGTTCGTGGTTTCAGGATATAAAATCGATTTCCTGAAATGCATGCCATTATATATTTTACTAGATACTGCGGAAGTCCTGACAATTAAAATGCTTTAAATTTGTACTAGGCATTATATTTTTGCATTTGACAAACAATCAATTAGTATCTACGATTAATCACCCCAACCACGGTTTCATAATGAATGGACCTTATAATTTGTTATTCTACCTTTAATTAACTTGGTTTCCGTGGTCAATTATGCTTATTTTATACTTTATAGCGAAAATTATATTCAAATATAATTAATATAGCTGGTAGTTTGTCTTATTTTAAAATTGGTAGCCTGCAGTGATAATTACGTTTTTATAATATATATTAATATATTATTAAAGAAACCATTTTAGTACTGCGCTAAGTTAACGTAATGAATTAAAATAATTACTAACGTGAATTATTAATTATTATTATAGTAATACTGTATATAAGTGTATAAAAATATATCGTAATATGCCATTTTTATTTTTGACTAGGTAGGTATATTACATTCTTGTATATTTGTCATTTGTATATGTATGTTTCTATTAAATAAATTCGAGAAGTTGTTTAAACGCCACTTGTTATTTCAGTATACCTATATCATTATAGAACGACTAAAAAATTTTCGGTTAATAAGGACATATTTTCATGAACAGAGTTGATGAGCATATATTTAAAAAATGATATGCTAGTTAAAAAATGAATTATGATGTTCTAGAAGGATGAATAATTAATATCGATTTCATGAATTTGACAATAATGTTCGTCATTATTACATAAAATAGCTTCATAGAAATACTACTATAGGTATCTACATTTTAACTATTTTTAAGAACAGTTTTACTAAATTTATACTGCATAACATATAATATGTAACTATGATACATTTCGATGAGTCAGATTTTAGAAGTGAATCGTATTCGGTTCGTAAAACTATTCAAGTTTAATTCGTCTCGTAAACGGCGCATTACTATTAGGTGCCTATTAATATTCTATTACTTATTAGGTACCTAGTACTTATAATTTAATCTATGATATAAATTGTATATCTATAAGACTTCGCAAGCCAAAAGACTTATAAAATATATTATATAGCAAAGATATTTTTTATGCGAAAATGTGCATCTTGAAGAAATTAATTTTATCATTTAGTGGAAAATATTACCTATATCTTTCACATGCTTAATTATAACATGTAACCTACCTACCTATGTACAGATAATATTAGTAATTTATAATCACAGAAGATAATTATTTCTGTTTTTGATAAAACGTAATAATTGATTTTGAAATTAAAAAATTATATTTCAATTTTTCAGTTATTGTATAACAACTGTATAATATCACGCATTCACGCTCACGTGAATGTTATAATATTTTAATTTATATTACTAGCTCGTTACGTATATGTATGCTCATTACTGATGTATGTACAGATATGTTATAATGTATTATGTATTATGTATATACAGTAGGTAATAATTTTTCACTTCCCCCCATTGTTTTCGGAGTGGTACGTCGCACGTGCTACGAAAAATAAACCGGTGATAATAATAATATAAATGGCAGTGTTAATGGGGCCACACACGCAAGACAATAACTTAGCGACACGAGCTAATTGTTTAGCACGCGTTCATTAGCAAGAAAAACTAATTGACTCGCTCAAAAGATTTTAAAAAAAAAATAATAATAATAACAACACCAACAATAACAAAACGAATTTGCCGAGTATACCGATTACCGGTTATGCTCGTGTAGGTCACACGATTGCGAGTTGCCCCGGAAAAAAATAAGCATAAAAGGGGTGACCAGCGAGTGTCCGAAAAAGGGTCGACCGAAGCGGGAAAGGGTCATCATCGACGATATATACAGACATATACATTCTACAGTAGGGTGTCCGTGGGAAATCGTCCCATTGTCCCATAGTGGACACCCGGGTGTGATTATATATAGGTGCGCGCGTGTGTATCGCAATGTCTACGACGTGTCCTCTTCGGAATAAAAAATAATAATATAATATCTGATTGGGAATAATAATAATAATAATATCGCAAGAGGTGTCCCGGTGTGGGAACGTCAACGGGAACCGGTGTGATGGGAAACTCATAGTGTATCGGCGCACTTCAGACAATGGCCAGATGATCGTTTTCGTTTTGGAACATCCGGTTTCCGAATGTCCGGTAAAGGGTTATTGTATTCAATAGAACCTATCCCGTTTCGGAATAATTCCTATACTGTATTCCTGTATATTATAATAATATATTATAGGTGCGCGTTGGTCAATATCGTAATATTATCCGTCGTGTGATTATCCTAACTGAATGAGTATTAATTTTTTTAATACTTAACGTATTACTGACGATTTACATCAGTAAATATACACAACAAATAAATCTTCACACGGGAAACGTAACCTATGCCTCAAACAAATGTTATGTTGATTTATTTGACTAAAAACGTTATTATTTTATGCATACCTAAAATATTATACCATAGGTATTATAATACTATAATATACTATGTGGTTCTGTGTATATAGTTTATATTCTGTGTTAAATAGGTTCTAATCACTACAATAATTCTTATTTATATTCAAAAATATTTGTTGACACGATTCCTTTTGCAGGGCTGATTATTTCAAATACATGGTCTGTCATCATTGAAATTTCTTTATTACTAATTATCACTCCGCCAATCTAAATATTAAATACTTTTAGGTACCTAAGTACCTAGTTATAACTAATTAACTAACTACTCATTGTAAATTCAATTACTATATATTTTGATTCTCAGAAAAATTTCCAGCTTCAGAATATAAAATTATAAACTATAACCAGTATGTTGTTTTAATAAAAAGTAAAAAACTTCATAAATTATGACGAAAAACGCCAACGAGTCTTCCTACGCCATTGTACCTAGGTACCTATTATTAAAATGTATTTATTATAATATTATATCTGTCGGCTGTCGGAACGGGCGCACATGATAATAGTCGGCTTGAAAATACCACAAGTCTTTACGTGCAACTAAGATACAGGGATGCCGCAATGATATCTTATAATTATTATATTATTCTATAATAATATGGACGCCTCAGTTCAAAATATGCAAAAACTCAAAATATTGGTTTATTGAGTATAATTATGTGTTTTCTATATTGTTTCTTTATGTAACGTAATGTAAATTATAATATTGAAAATGCTCTCTTGTGGTAGAAATACTATATTTATTGCGTTCTTGAACTGAAATCATTATAAGATGGTCTATAAGATAATGTACATAACTCGAATTTGTTATGACTCGAGTTGTTGCAGTTTTTAACTGGGGCGTCGATATATTCTACAGTATTTAACACACGCATATATACACGCAGAATATAATATTAATCTTATTATAACCATCGGCAACGGTTATGTCAGTAGGTAAACGTACATAGGTATAAAATATGTATATACTTATCATATTATTATATTGGTTTATTATTAATAAATAATAATAGACTACACACACGCGAATGCTTAATGCACAACTTTCGCGTGCGAGACTATACGTATTGTCACTGTTATACGTTTTAATGGGAGTGCTTCAAGGGTGCAGAGCCAATCAGTTTGTAATTACCTAATTAGTTTAATTAAATTAAGTGCGAGATGATGGATATAAATAAATACGTATTATCACCAATAATTGCATGGGATAGGTATGTATAAATAGGTACCTACCTATCATAATATTATTTAAGTTATAAATTAACCTACTATCTCTGTGTATGTGTAAGTGTATATAAAAAATAGAATATACAATCCGGTAATGAATAATGACGATTTTACACGGAATGATAATTATTATTGCAGAGCAACACGCCGATACCATTGCGAATAATACTGTATAATTGCAGATCACAGCATGACGACCGACTCAGTTTTAAATAAACTGCACCTATCATGCATTATTATGTGATTCACTGTCAGTACTCAGTCGTCTGAGAGTGTATTGACCATAACATACTTTTACAACAAGTATATAACAAAATTATTTAAATATATTTATAATATGTCAGTGCGGCCGATGTCCGGTTAGATTACTGTATCGTAAAGCGTATATTATTGTATTTTTTTCAAACATGCATCAATTCTAAATCAAATTCGTTAATCAGTCGACTCGACGAGCATTGTCTTCCTAACATAACACACGGTCTTCGATCAAATAGTTCAACGCCAATCGACTGTTATACATGTTGTTCCAAACGTTTTCCAGCACACTTTAATTTTATCACAGATGTATAAGTACCTACAGTAGGTACATCTCTAATAAAATGAAAGTGCACATCATGTACCTATGTAGTGCACTTAACTTATCAACACAATTGTGGTCTTTAAATCAAAAACGAGAAACTAACCGGCACACTTGAGTTAATACGAGAAACGACGGTGTCGTATTTATGTTTTACGGTGTATGCCTATTTAAAACTCGACTTTAATAGCTCAGATCTGCATCATGGAATAAATCGGTAGGACTAAAATATTAACCAAAATATGAAAGGGAAACACTTTTATTAACGAATAAAACAAACACAAAATTAAAGAAACGTGACCATCATTACAGAAACACATCACTTCTGCAGTTTTGCTTATGCACCATGGCTAAGAGTCCAAGAGGGACATTCCCGTCCTATCCACGACGACGTAACTATCTCGAATCTGGAGTTTTATATTTAAAACCATATGCACTATTTCACTATACATTTCAACATTTCGCAGCTCCACATGACGCGCTATGATGTAATGATTACCTACAGGTATTAATCGTTTACAATAAATAATATGATTAAACAAATGATACTTTTTCGAATTGGGCAAAAATTAAACCTGGACGATAACTTAAAGGTAAGTTTTGAGCGAAAACAGGTTAGCCTCGGCTACTATAATGACAAAAACAAACATAATTGATCACACTACGTTAAATGCATATAATGCATTGTGCTTACTTATGCAAATTTTATGGGTACGGATAAATAAACATAAAATGGAATATAATATTGTTTTAACTTCTGCAGCAAACCATTTGCTAATGCTATTGAACCTATTGAAAATCTGTTCGAGTAATGTAAATATTATTAATGTTGTCGACGCACCACGAACTAAATGTGAGAGTTTGTTGTTTGGTCGTTAATTTTATTTGTCGGAAATAACAAAATTTATGGAGTTTTCGCTTTTCCCCAAATCGCGACAAAATAGGTGTGTATAATGTATATGTAGAGACGTACGGAGATAAAAAGTGGATACATCCTACCGTGGTCCGTGGGTGATATAGTTATAGCGGCGAGATTTTAAATTTATTTTGGCAACCCACTAAACTAGTTTTTGCTAACTCTCTTCGTCCGTTTCAATAATATCATTTAATACTGCAGTTAATAAAAAACATATATCTACAATAAAATTTCCTTTTAATATCTACAAGCGAGATGGAAATCGAGTTCGTTAAATATGTATTTTAAAGTTGTAGACACGTGTACGTTTACAATATGTTTATTGCTCATTTGCTCATCATGTAAAGGTAGGCGTACTCCACATTTTATATGAGCACAGCACAATTCACTCCACTATTCACAAACTCCTGCAACGCACTCGAACTTAACTACTCGTAAAACCATAACGTTTTCTTTCTCACCGTCCGTTGTTTTTATAGCTGTATGTAATAAAATATACATTTATACAGACTATACGCAATAGGCGTATTGTTTAAACGGTGAACCAATAAAATATTATTAATTAATTCCTCTAAATCTATTCGACCACTACTGTGGTGTGTACATAATAATACAATAACAACCATAACGCATTTTATTGCAGAGTGTAAGTTATCCTAGGTGACTAGGTGCAACATTTATATGGGTATATGTGCTGCACTATTCCCAACACTCGTCACTGCGACTGGTTAAATTAAATTCTGAATGACACGATGACAAATCGGTACACAACGGTAAAATGTGCTCAGTAATAAGAATTTACATCATAGTAAAAATTGTATCAAAATTAATAAATATACAGTTTTAAACTTGATACACGTCTTGATATAGATAATATAACCATTATTGATTATTGGATGAATTTCAACGATACGCCGAGACGTCCAAATATTACTAAAACGATTAACTTATAACATTAAGATAAATATACATATATATATATAATAAACTATACTATAGTATATAATAGGATGTTGTGTAGTTACATGTAATGTACGTTATAATGGTATATAACTATAAGTTTGGACTTATCCAAAATTAAAAATCACTTACCCTTAGAATAATTTAACACGTCTTTGTGAATTGTTTCTTGAAATAACATGACACATTAAACATTATCAATAACGACGATAAAAGTGATATGAATAAAATTATAAAAAATATTTAATACCTAATCTATTATTTTAAGTTTTCAAATAATTTTTTAACTAACTCTGAAACATGTTTATACACATGCTACACCTAAAATTTTACAATACGCTTATGGCTTTTCACGTACCTACATGTATTTGTCAGTTACCTACTTGTTTCACGTTTTGTTTTATATGCAGATTATTTTTTGTACCAATGGCCAGTATTGGTAATTTCTCTTAAAAGTTGAAAAATATTGACTTGATCAGTATTACCAACAATCTTTAAAATCAGAAATCTCTATAGGTATACGTTACAAAGCAGCTCCTATTTTAGTGTGATGTACGAAAAAACATATACACATATTGTAGTAAAATTAAAAAAAATATGTATAGCTTAAATTCTCTGGCAAAAACAGGTCCACCCATAATACAGGTATATTCTCAATTTAATTTTCCAAACTATTTTATAACTTCGTTACTCCCACACCACACGTTTGACATTTTGACTAATGCACTTATGCACGAATAAACAAATTTCTGTGAAGTACGATTTTTGTTAAACCTGTTACAGTTTCTTTGATACTTTTGTATATTATATTTTTATCTTGTAATTATTACTCTGATGATGATAATATAGCATATTAGTATACTTCTGCAGATACTTTAAAAGAAAAATGAAAGATGTACTACTCGTAACGTACTAACGTGTATAATATACTACAAAAATTAAGTACATAAATCATTTTCTGTGGATTACTGTGCAGTTTGTAGTGTGTACCTACATAGGTTATCACGTTTTTACATAACATATACAGTAGACAGGAATGGACAATAATTATACGTTAGGTACATTAATTATACCTTGCAAATCTTGTAACTTGTGTAGTTTGTAATATTATATTATGAATTATCTTGTATCTTTTTAATTTGTTTGCGTTAATATATTAGACACAAATTAAGATATACATGCTTTTTGGAATTTAACTAAACAAATTTAACACAACGAAACATATGTACGCCTCTTTGAAACATACATAATACATATTAGGTACATAATAAATGGCTATAAAACAAATATTTCTTTTTGTTGATAATATCAACCAATACCAATCGAAATCTGACAAAAAAAATTGGGCGGGGAATGTTCTATTCCTGACTCTTGGATAGTAATAATAATAGCATTATAGCAGACGTATTTGTGGGCATTGCACAATCTTTTTCGACCGCATTTAAGCTGTTGTAAGCGAACCATTTATAAGGGGTTGGATTGAGGCAATATTCTATATTCATCATGAGTTATGTGTGACTGCGTGTAGTGACTTATCATTAATGTGCCCGTGTTTTCCGAATACGCTTTATGCAATTAAAGATAAACTACGGCTAAGATTCTTGGAAATCAGTAACGTACGCAGTCACAAGTCAACTGAATTGTGCAATCAAAAAAGTTTCAACATGAAAGTCCCAAAATGTTGAAGAAAAATTTTCCTAGTACCTAAAGCCTGATTTTAATTACCTATGAAAACATATTTGAATTCTTTATTCTATTTTCCAGGTTATGTAGGGAATGGATTTTTTATTTTTTTGTATTGTTTCATTACTATAGTACCAAATTAATTTTTTTCTTAAATTCATCTTAACTTTAGTGTTACTATGAAAAAAAAAATCGAAAATCCATTACTTACGTACCCTAGAATAGAGAATAAGGAATTCAAATATGTTTTCAAAATTAAAATCGGGCTTTGGTAATAGGTGCAATTTTCTTCCACTCATCGGTCTAAATGCGCGAAAAAACTACCCAATTTCTACAACCTTAAGTGGCCGTCGACCTTAAATAGACGGCCGTGCACGCGCTAAAAACTGGTTTGATACATCTCAGCCGCACGGGCTATCGTAGGCTATACATAGGTAAGTACTACTTAATTAAACTAGCTGTGGTCGCTTTATGCGATATGTATACCGCGCGTGCACAGAAGTGTAAAGAAATATTGTTTTAAACGACTACCGTCCGTTAATCGAATTACAACGACCGTAGCAGCTGCGCATGTTAAATAGCTGATAATATAAGCCTATAATACCGCTCATGTGCGTCATCTAATGCAGAAGACAATTAAAGAGCACTGAAAACCCGTTTTAATTTGTACACATCACGTTATTAACATAATAAACACATTATAATATGTGACATAATAATAATTATACGCGTTATTATTGTTATTGTTTTTGTCGCATCTGACTTTTTTTCTGTTTTGTTTCGTTATTACTTTCCACTTTTGACCCTTCACGTCCGGCGTAGTTACCTGACGACCTGACGACCTGATGACCGGGTCTGTCTGCCACAGTGTACGTCCGCAACCACGGCTAGACGGTTGCACTTTAAACACGACCTTGCCGGAAACCACGACTGCAGTGTATACAGGTAACGTTAATAGAATGATACAATCGTAGGTACCAATTATGCGTTATAGACTACTTACCAGTTATCGTATCAAAATTAAAGATCATTATAATACTAACCTCACAAATAACGACAATAATATTGTTAATTAAGAACGTTTGCTGTTCGCATAATTTCATTATTATAGTAGCAATATAGAAGCGTGAGCTTAAATATGATATCTCTGTTATATAACTAGCTGTACCTACTGCCCGACGTTATCCAGGCTAAAGATTTGGATTTTAATAAATATATTTTTACAAAATGTATATGCCATATTTATTCTAATTTATTATAATGTAGCTGATCCCGCTCTCTTCGTTGCCCGCTAAAAATGTCAACTCTTAAAAAAATTGTTCAACTCCTTTTGGGTGTAACTCGCTGCAGTAAGTGCAACTCAGCTACTCCCGTAGGCAATCCGACTACGGTCGATCACGGACAATGTGTGACAGCATATCAAGTAGGTAGGCATTGTGGAAAATTCGATTGTAATATGCATGCTTGATCTGCCCGAATAACCAATAGTAACCAATATACAAATAAAATACTAATTTTTACTAATTATTATTTCTCACATAGCAAATAACAACCATTTATAAACAAAAATGTCCATTGTAAATCTCAAAATCACTGAGAACTTCCCCGGGTTGGACCTATCATTTAACCTTTTTAAATTAGCCTATGTTACTCAGGGATAATGTAGCATTCTAATAATGAAAGAATTTTTGAAATCGATCCTGTATTTTTTGAGTTTATTCATTACAAACATCCAAATGTTTCCTCTTTATGTATAATATTGATATATATGTAAATTTATATTTGCACGCTATAAGAAAAATATTTAAATTTTTAAATTTTAAAGTTTTCAAACATCGAAAACAGGCCTCTTAGCTCAATTCACTGTCCCACGTGCAGCCAAAATAATAACTATAATTATTATAATACAAAACTAGTTTCATTAATAAATAGATACAGTGATGACAAATAACAAACATTTATTCATTTATAATTAGCTTGACAATTTACAGGCAATTTCTGTCTCATTACTTTAAATTTAAATTTGCAATTTTAAAACCAAAAACTTTTATGAATATAGAAATACAATGAAAATTCAAGGGATTCAACTGTTATTATAACATTAAAGTAATTTCAGTAACATTGAAATCGTATAATTAATAGTTACTATAGTTATTATTACTTTTATAACTGTTACCTATGTGTTCCACTTACCCTTCAGTTCCACACTTCCACCAACTACATATTGTTGTTACTGTGGACTGTGGTAACAGTAATGAACCTAAAAGAAGTTTGATGTCACATGGCAACAAGGGTCAAGGACCCCACTTTTATTATTTTCATTTTTATTGTACACATAATTAAACAAATATGTATTTACGTATATTTTCTATGTTATAAATCATCATATTACTAATTGTATTGCATTATATTACCTATTGTATGTTATCTACTTAGTTTTATAAAGGGCTCGGTCCATATATTTCATAATAAATAAATACAGTATAATATAATATATATATAGCTATATATGCATAACGCATAACGCAATAAGTATTAATTACCTAGTGTTGTTGATATAAACATTTTTATAATGAGTTAAACATATCAAAACACATTGCATAATATATAGAAGGAGGACATTACTAAGACTGAAATTTTAAAATCATTTTAGTAAAATGTATACTATTTTAGTTAATGTTATTAGTAATCAGTAATAACTAATGAATAATAAATGAATACATTTATTAACCTTAAAGGTTAAATGTGAATATTCCAAAATGAGTAAATTATGTTCACGATTCCAATCCCGAATAGCTAACCACCCAATCCCCCTTAGAGATCTCAGCTAAAATAATATCTCAGGACATCCACTTGGGTGATTAGCTTGACATGGTGCAGACTGCAGAGTCACAGAGACTTCATAAATTCTAATTAATTCAAAAAGCAAAAGAAGAGTCACCGCTGGGTGGCTTTTTTTATCAGTCAATGCATGCTCACTATATTCTATCCGCTCAAACTCTTATTGTAAAAACAATTATTTAAGATTGTGCAGTTTCTTATATAAAAAATTTATACACACTCGATGATTGGGACGCAAATGTTTTTTGTTGTAGCCCAACAGCCACTAACGCTAGAATTATAGGAACCTAAGTACTTCCCCCTCAAAAAAATAATATTTTTTTTAAATGCAGCACTCTATTTCTAACGATATTGTTTAAATGTCTACTTTTTTGCTACAATTTTTAAAATATTCTTGTATTTATAACCACTTTGAGATCTGACATGTTTAATTGAAAGGAAAAAATATTTAATACCTTAAAACATCAAAGTTCAAAATGAAGGTTAAGATGAAAACGGTAATACATTGGAATATTAAAATATTGTCTTCTACCAAATATATACTTTAAAATACTTATTTGCTTATACTCATATTTATAATCTGTCATTATATATTACCATTGATACCTACTTAAGATAGTTAAATATCAGTAACAAAACCCCAATGGACAATGAGGTTACAAATTCAAAATTGCACTCATAATTTATTATCATAATACAATAGTTAATATAGACAATAGTAATAATGTATTGTTGTATCTTGCATAGCGCAAGCAATGAATGTTTTGTTGTAACATAATTTTAAATAATTTATTTAACCAGGTTAGGTAGATTAAACCTAACCTAACCATCAAATAGGTAGTATACATAAATTATAGTATATATTTATTATATAGGTATAGCGTCCAATGATAATTTTCGCAACATTAACCATACATTTCTAGCATGGTAGGTATAGTATTATGCTACATTGTGTGTAATGTAGGGACACTAGGTTATTTGCTACAAATAAACTAGCATCATTATACCATCTATAGAAAACGCAAATATAAATATTTGTTGAAAAGGTCGAATTTCTGCAGTTATTGGCATATGCGTGCGAACGTGAGTGGCTTGTAAGCCTCCCAAAAGGACACATGGAATTTGAAAATTCAATCATTTCTCTGCTATAAATTGTGTACACGTACACAAAAACACACACGCTCACGCACACACATGTAAAATTAATACATTCATCGCTCCACTCAGAAACTAAAAGCATCAGTTTTAAACGTTAAATGTATTTACCACAAATAGCCACATCTAATGTATCGAAGAAAATTATTTATGTACCACTATAATATAATGTTTATTAACGTACGATGTGCAATCAAAAATAATAACCAATTAAATATACATTGCCGTTTCATTAATTTGTGTGTATGTGTGTGCTGAATAATTAAGAAGCTAAACAAGTAACTGCTAACAAGTCAATAAATGTCTGATAATAATATATAATTATAATTATAATATTTTTATTTATTGATAGTTGTTAATTCGCAAAAAACCTAATTACTATAGGTATTAACTTATAAATTATTTTAAGCTGCTATATAATATCATATAGGTACACACATTTGGATCATATTATATTGGTCTGTTTACACAAACTTTCACTTATATAAAAAAAATGTGAACAGTTGTATACGGATGCCAATATTTATGTGACGTATTTCATTAGTACAAAAATAAATATAGGTACATACCTACCTAGTTTTATTATACTTAAGAACAGATACTAAAAATTAAAGTATATTTACCATCCAAATGTTGATAAAATAATGATTATTGATAGGTAACATATTATTTGATGTTGACGTAGAAATAACAATTAATGACAACAATATTCTGTATTATCTACTACCTAGTTCTACACGGCATTGCAGGAGACAAATTAAATGACAAAGGATTTACCCCTCCTTAAACTCCATTAAATTAAGCTGTCCACATTTTTTACACAGTTATTTGGGTTGTTTTCACCAAATATAAAATACAAGTCTAAAATGATACCCAATCACGAGGATTATTTTATTTTCTGTAACTATACCTAATAGTAACAATATATAGACAAAAAAATCTTCTTTTTTCAAGAGCCAGCAAATCTCTGTGAAAGCCTATCTCTTTCAAATGCAAAAAAAAATTGCTTCAAGGTGCACACTCTCGGATATAGGATCACATATGAACCAAATTTCAAAACTATTAATGCAATACCTATACACTTAGCCGTTGATCACTTGCACTTAAGTAGACACGAACATTGCCTTTTATTAATATAGACAGATTATGCATATTTAGGTATAATATATATCTAAATTATGCACATTGATAGGGTCGACCAATGATTACCATATTGTATTAATTTAATCCCTACGATTTTAGAAGAAGTTGTAGCTGAGATTAAATTCCAGATCATTACTAGGTTTTCAAAAAAAAAATGCCTATAATAAATTAATAAGTAAAAGAAAACATCAGATTTATTATTTTTTTTCTTTTGTCGAATCAGAAGATTATAATATTCTTACGTACGAATAGAATTTTAACGAGAGGCTATATGAACCGATTTACAAAATCGAAATTCGTTCAGACAACAAAACTGTCGGCCGACCCAAATAATTGTATTGATATATATATTTTATTCATGAGACGCCGTCTCAGATTCGAGAATAGACGTGTAATATACAAAGAATAAAAAAAGAAACCTCAACAGTTGGTCGTTAATTAACCGAATTTCTCGATCATTGGTTGACATCTCTCCGGTAGAGTCCGTTAAAAAAAATACCAGTATGTTATTACGATAGTTTTTTTTTTTTGTCCCCTGTATATTATCTTTGCAGTGAAGGTGAATGAGATAGAAAGAGATGACGCCGATATTACACTGAAATGAAATAAATACACAAATCGCCGTTAAAAAATAAACTGCATGTCCGTATAATATATAACATAATGACGTGTGTTGCGAAACACTGTGCTGTTGATGTTAGCAGTTTCTGCACGCCTGCCACAGGCCTTCGACAACGGCGTCTATAACGTTTTCCTTTCAAAACTTTCACAACCCAAAAACGAGTTTTATTTGCTACCCGACGGGCGCCCATAAGTACGTATGACGTACAGCCGTACAGGAAGAGATGAAAAATAAGAGAAGAAAAAACCGAGAACAAATAAAAATCGTCCGTCAGTCCCCGAAGGGATTTATGCACTGCAGTGGAAGGGGTGGAACGTGAGCGTTGTAGAAAATGGACGACGGAATAATAATGATACGTATAATAATGTACGCACAATCGAACGTAAAAAAATATCAAAAAAAATAAACCGGCTCCCGAGAACATCCCCTCAGATAGACACCACCATTGTGTATGCCACCCCTATATATCATAATATAAAATATTATATGTATATATATACATAATATGTATCGCGAGTATTACGATTTTCGAAGACGGACCTCCGCGGCGGACGCCAATCGAAAAATCGCTGTACTCATATTGTACAATATTATATAGGTAGGTACGTCATATGCATATTATGTACATAATATCGTTGTGATTTTAGTGCGTACACAAGACACGAGTCCCTATCGTCGTTGCGCGGTTTTTCTCACGATTATATTATTATTATACTATTATCGTCGTGTCCGGCTAACCCTTTTTTTCCGCTCTTTTCGTTGCAGCTGGTGTCTGATGGTCAGCCACGAAGATGAATCGCGAGCACCCGTACGCGTGTAGAACTATATAGGTACCTATATATATTATAATAAATAACAATGATATTTGATGTTTGTGTGTGTGTGTGAGTGTTTGTAATGCATATATTATAAATAGTATTGGAACGTCCCGATACTGGTTTTGGTCACCTGGAACGAATACACAAACAAACACTCGCATAAAATATATGTTATATATTATATAAAGCAAAAGAATTATAATAATAAAAAAACCCACGTAAAAATAATCGTTATTCTTTTTACGCACATCATAACGGTCACGAAGGAGATTTTAATTCTTCCGTGTTATCATCAACGACAAACGGTTACTGTTCTTTCTTCATAACTATTCGTATAGACATAACACTTATTACCTACTCGTTTTTTCGAACGGACGCAATAAAGTGCGCCCACCAACCTATATACATATTACATGTATATTATTCCTATAGTACAACGATCAACGCTTAACTGACTTATATTCTATTACACAGAGTGATTCATGAAGCATGCTCATCCCCTTTTTTTTTCTCCAATAGGTAATGCAGTTATTTAAAATAATATTGATTTTTAAAATTTTTGATTATACTTAAACACTATATTTTTTTTAAGTAACAACCCCACCCCCCTATTCTACTGTAATTATTTAACATTTAAATTTTCTGAAAATTAGCACGTATCAAAATTAAAATTTTAACCAATCGTTTTTAAGTAATTTAACTTTATTTACCTTCTGAGGATAATAGGTTCATCATAATAGGTCGGAATATAATATAATATATTTATATTATAAGGACTCTGTTGATCTGAAAATTGTAATAATTAATATTAATCTAACAAAAATTATCATTTGTAAAAATGGTCAAGTATAATAAATACTAGATCCAATATTAAAATATTAGATGTAATATTGGATCTAGTATTTGTTTTATATTTTTGTAAGACCACTTTTAAGGACTATGATCCTTATCATAATCATTTTAATAACTGAGAAAATACTTATTTGAATTTTTAAATAGTTACCTACATCAAAATTTTCAAAAAAATTATCCACTAATTAATTTACATTAAAAATGAAGGATTCTCATTTTTAACACAGAAGTTTTTATCTCCGCAGAGGCACAGGACCACTTTTTAAGTGGTACAAACAATCTCAAGAATTTTAAAATGTGTTTTTTGTACTTATATCCAAAAATTAGAATTAGAATTAATTAATTACTAAAGGAAAAAATATCAATAAAGGGTAGCTCACACTTGATTTTTTTCCCGCTCGTAAAAAAATTATATTTTTTTTGTTAGTTTAATTGATTGCAATTGGTTACATATTATATTGTTATTATACTTAGTAGAAATATGGCATATATACATTTCGTATATAAATATAACAAATCTTTGACACGGATAGGATACATATAGTATACGCATATTATCATTTATCATAAACATGCTGTTACATTTTTTAAATAATTGTAAAATCTGGATACGCTAAAATTGTAACAGATGGTCTTAGGCGCTTAGTTCCTCTCCGTTTAACGCGTTTTAAACGCTCTCCTGTTACAATATAACTGCAAGGGAAAATGTAAAGAAGAAAGGTGATTTTTAACATAATTTCAAATATTTTGATGTATAAATTATCGTGCTATAATTAATATACTCTAAGTTTCATATCCTGGGACCGCCATTGTGTAAAATGTATGTATTATTTAAGTTTGAATCTATTCAACCAATTTAATATTAAAGTGAAATTCTATGAAGGAAAAAACATTTAATTTTATTGAACAGGTGTGGTCGAGTAAGTTGAGTATAATTATATCATTATATTCCAAAATAATAAGATACAATTATAATTTATTGAAGCCAAAAAATATATTAAAAAATAAAAACAATAATATATAACTACGTTACATTTTTATCACCTAATACATAATACAACTATGTCCTATACATTATTTTATGATTGCAGTTGAACCGTTGTTTGTATATTACAAATAATACCCCACCTACGTATAAATGTATGTACCAATAGTGAACCTAGGTATATTTTAGACTAGAGTGTGCAATATATATTATCTAATTTCTAGGGGTATTACACAATACAAAGTACCTACATTTTATTTACAAGTAAAAAAGTCGCTGATTTGGTTATTCACCGTAAACAAAGATAATATGTACCAAAGTCATATTCATAATTTGCATGTCTCTTATTTTATGATGATGCTTTCATAATTTTTCATAATAAATTCACGTAGGTACTGCAGCAGTAAATATTTGATAGTTTCGAGTTGGAATTTATACACAAATATCTTAATCAATTTAACATTTGCTTTCAGTGTAAACCCCCCCCCCCCCAATTATCAGGAAAAAAAATATCTCCTTGACGCCATAGTATGATATTTATGAATACTTTAAATTTTTTCAAACCCTCCCCTTCAAAATTTTTACCTGCGTTCACAACTGAAATTGTGAAAAGTTAATTTTTTTAAATTATGCTTTTTTTTAGTCATGTATTTTTTGAATCAAAATTATTTTATATTCTTTATGAATTACGACGTAGGTACCTACCTACTATATTTGCACTGGAATTATATTTGTGCCTACTCTAACAGACATACAGTCATACTATACAGAAGATTATACACAAATATCAATGTAATTGTATTCTTTAAATTATGTACTTAAGCAAGAATGTATTTAAATTCTTATTTTTTATTTAGTTAAGGTGGTGGTTGTGGGAGTTTAATTATAGGGAATAATTTATTGTATAAGCTCTTATAGTGTAATAGTGTTTTACAAATAATTAAACTTAGTTTAATTTTTACTGTTATCATATAAATGTATTATCTAACTAGTTTTAGCACTTGTAAACATTTAATAAAGTAAATAGTAAATAGTAAAACAGTAGAAGTTTAATACATTATATCTGTGAGTGATAGGCATACCTGCAATTATTCATCACACACATTTTTTGATAGTTATAACTTTATAAGAATTTTTAGGACCAAGTACGTCATATTATCATTACATGCAATGACGCAATAAAGTGGTTATTCGATATGTAAGTAGTAGGGACCCATAAAAAAAACACAAATCATATATAAATTATAATCCTAAATTTGTGTTTAGACTGAAAACCTCCAAAATGCTAAAACCTAGGTATTCATCTATCGACGAAAATTGTTATAGAGCATGCTGACCTAATTTTCTAAAAATAAGCTCTATTCAATTTAAATATTTATCCACGTATAGGTACAGTAAATTTTTTAACATACAGCTTATTAAAAAAAACATATATACATATTTAATAACTAAATTAATATAGTATAGTAAAACTAGAATCGTTTAGACTTGTACGATTATTTTTTGAAGTCTAAATAAATTATCAGATTTTATAAATATTTTAAATTAATAATTTATTGTTTATGATAGACATGATGTAGTTAAGGGGGAGAATGTGGTTAACACCCTGTTGTTACACTCTCGTAATTGTTAATACCGAAATAAAATAAACAGGCTTGTAAACATATTACGTCATAGTGTATTGATATTATATGATTGATATTATATATATATATATGGTTCCGCGAAAGCAAGGAATTGCAGTAGACAACATTTATAATTTATTACTTTTAATTATTCTAGTAAGCATTTCAAACATTTGTTACCTAACCTATACCTTACCTTTTTATGTATACCTACAATAAATTGATTTAGGTTTTAGGAAACTACTTGATCATTGTTATTCCTAATTGGGATTAAAATTATGTTATTTTACTTTATTTTGGTCTACAGGAGAGCGTAAATATCAACAATTTTATACGCAGACATGTATGTTTTATAAGTAGGTACCTATTACCTATATAAACTGAAAAATTAAACCAAAATGGTATTTCTAATCCGATACTTGTTTAGCATAACCATAATATATGACTATGCTCTCTTACAAGTCTTATCAAAGGTTTTTTATCATTATATACCTAATCAAGTGAACTTATTGTACAAAAGTATAGATTTTAAATAATCAATAAACAATTTTAATAATAAATTATATAATGTTTAAATACTCGTATAATTAATTTAAATATGTTTAAAATATCCTTCAGTTATAATTGCAACTGCAACACTCTTAAATACTCAATGCATTGTCTTATTTAATTTTTTTGTTTAAACCTAACTACATTTTTTTTAATTAATACAATTAATATACTGTAGTAATTATCGCGTACGTATTTTTAATATTGAATGCTTCTTAAGTGTATTTGAACAAAAGAGGAGCACAGAACAGTGTTTCTGATAAGTACATCAATTTGATATTCAATTATATTATGTCCTTGAGACATTACATTAACTTTTAATTGGAAATAATTAGGCACAATTATATAGGTCTAGTACGAAAAAAAATATTTTTATAGTTTCTTTAGTGGACTGGATTCCTTAATTCAATAAAAAAGATTTGAAACCAGTTTCAACAATGTTGTACAATGGATGAGTTTATACCTAAATGAAAATAAAAAAAAATCCATATCATACAAATCTTTGGCCTAATTTTGCATTTATATTCTTAATTCTGTATTTTTCTTTATATTTTAAATATAAAAACATTGATTAAAACCTTGGTTTGTTAATAAACATTGTGACCATCGAGTACATTATTGAACAGACACCAATTTGATTTTACCATTAGTTTTTCTGCAACATAAAAATTTGAGGAAAATTATTTCAAATGTGGAAATGTTTCATATCGGTTTTAATATGTAATCTCGTCAATTGTATGTAAAAAATAAATGTGTTTATAATTTTTTTAGATTTTTCAATCCTTAATTATAAAAATTGAACATTTTATAAATTTTTAATTACAATAAGTACCTAAGCATAGTTAGGCAATTTACTAGACATATCTTATAAAATACGCCTGTCTTATAGTATCTTTTTATATAAACGTTTTTCGAGGATAAAATATGTATTGCACATACATATCATATTATTAACTTTACTATGGTAGGGAAAATCAAATACATCCATAAAATTATATAGATACGGATATACCTATACGTACAGTGATTAATAGTCAAAAATATAAGCTATTATTTGACGCTAATAATAAACAATTTAACATGAATACATATTATATATATAAACAGGGCCATAGAGAGAAATCAAGGGCCCCGGAGACAAACTAATCCACCCCCACACCCAGTCAAGTATTCAATTTATCACTAACATCCAGCGTCGTCTTTAAAATGTATATATCAAAAATATATGGTACCTGCTATAAATATTATATAAGTATTGTTAAATAAACTATATCGATATCGGATTACAACCCCAGCTGTCTCCCCCCTTATCGTCAGGCTTGTATATAAATATATAATTATAAGCATTACCGATAATTGTTATGCCTAAGATACGCATACAGCACGGAGAATATGATGGTAGAATATTTTATAATATTATGCAATCGTATCGCCGCTCGTTTTGTTTATACAGTGCAATACCTATTGGTTATGGGCTTATGGCGCTTGTTTTAGACCACTCCCTCCATATAAACTCATTATTAATCCTCTTTCGTTCATGCATTTTTGGCGTATAGTTATTTTTCATTAGACACTGTGAAGTATCACCTTTATACCAACTCTCTGAAAATACATAAAAAGCTTGTTAATCTCTTAACTGCCCTAATATGTCGGTATATAAAGGTATAGTACATTACCTATCCATTGTTGCTTGTTTAAATAGGCGTATCGTGTTTCAAACAGGGTTGTCCGTTCCCGCACTTTGAACTAAAATTGTGTTTAAGTCCATATATAGCTAGGATACATGAATTACGAATGCTATATAACCGTGAATTTAAATGCCAGTATCCTTTCATGGGTCATTGACCACTATCGACGCTAGACATTTAGTAAACTAGCAATACATATATAGAAATATATATTATATTTATATAGGTAATTGTATTAAAATCTAATGTAGGCTGTATATGCATTTTAATTGAATTAAATGTGTATTAAAACATAGATTTTAATAAATGTTAAGTCGAAGCACATTGCATACGTGTAATCTAATAATAACCATAATATGAGCGTATATAAAAGAAGATGGCTTGGAGGCTTAGTAACTCTCCAGTGTAAATATTAACCCCAAAATTATTGTTGTCTATTTTGTTTGGATAAATTGTGCTGATTATATTGAACTTGTGGCCAATGACAATAATATTATACTAATGTTATCACTTTTGTAATTTAATATTCATCATTATCATTTTTCACATCAGAACATATAATTAATTATTATTAATTTATTAAATAATATATTTTTAAAATTATGTGTTTTTTCTTTGTATTTGTATACGAAATGCTTCAATTTTCAACTTTGAGGGTGGTTTCTAAAATATATCTAGTAGTTGGACCTATTATGAGAGGTCAAAATTAAAAAAATTTACAAAACTTTTCAGTTTTCTTTATAATCTGGAAAAACCAAAAAAATTAAGAAAAACTGAAATTTTTACGCAAAACCAATTTTCAACAAAATTGAAAATATTTTTTTTTTTTTTGGTGTAAATCGTAAACGAATAACCGTAAATACTTTAAATTTTCATAAATATTTTTGTCACTTTTTGAGCAATATTAGACATTTGATATTTTCAATTTTATTTTGTTTTTTTTTCTTTAAACGTCGATGAAAACGTTTTCGCTTGGTCAAAAAGTTTGAAAATGTAATATTTTTATAATAACGAAGTATAATATAATTAATAATTCATCAATACTTTCCAGTACTTTCAGATGAATAGTATACTGTAATTCATAAATGTCAAGTACGATGTTATCCCTAACAAGTTAAACTCGATCCAGTGAAAACACAAGTGGAGAAAATAATTGCTTTCAGCTGGTGGTCAAAAATTATACAACAGCACCTTAACCATGAGAGTATAAAATGTAAACATGCAACTATCTACCTACCTATTATACACCTTAATATTTTCTTACTTATATATTAACATTTAATTTTTAATAGCTTTACACAATATTACGAGCTTGTATTAACAGCCATATATAGGTATAATCGATGTCAAAGTAGATTTAACATATTTCTGGTAGATTTTCTTCCAATACATAGACAAAAAATCAATTGAGTTTATGACGTCATGTTTTTATTAGACGACTGTCAACGGGAAACGTGATAATTAAAACGTCATGTAGACGTCGCACAATCAACACTATAGATACCTACATAATATTATTACCTAGGTGCTATTGCTGCAGTGTATTCACGTGAAATGTGAGTATCAAAACCTGAATTTAAAATAAAATATAATAATCCTATCGATAATAACGTTGAGCCCTACTTATACTAAATAATAATAATACGAAAAAAAATCGTTCAAAGTACAAAACATTCTGAAAACCGCAGGAGTCACGCGATAAAACACACACGCGTAATTTATAATGTTTTGTAACAACTTATATAGTAGGTACAGGCACTATAATATTAAGTTGACATATTATAGTGTAAGTACCTATTACATATTATTATACACGTGACGAAACATTTTATTGATTTTTTATAAAACATTATATTCGTATATAAAACATTAACTAAACGCTTGTATGCAAAACAGTATTATTATTATATTGTATATTATGTTATAGTCGCTATACCTACAGACTATTGCAAGTCCCCGTAAAATTACACTTTATACACAGTAATTTTAATGAATATATTATTATAATAGCTTATAATATGGTAATCATATGCCAGTAAGTATAAATAATATATAAAATATTAATATAATATATCGTATATGCGTATTCCGTCAAGATTTCAAGTGATTGGTCAGCTGTCAAGACTTATCCAATTTTTTTGTAAGATTCATTGAGTTGAGGCCACTTTGGGCTCTAGCCACATAAAATTGGATTCACTCATTTTAATAATATAATAATATATAAATTATGAACGAGAAAAATACACAGTACACACAGACGTGTCAATCATTAATACTTAATCCATAGATATCATTGATAATATGGTAATATTAATTTAAAAATTGATAACATATTTATTCTTATCACTTATGAAGCTCTTATAATGGACATATTAAATTATGTCAACATATTTAATACATGTACGCCGGGGTTTGAATGGTTTGTACATTATTTAAGAATATTTTGTTAGAAAAAAACTGGATAACCTTTAGTTTTAGTTTTTAAAATAAGTAACTAGTTAAGTTACTCAATATGTATATGAGAAAATTACAACTATATAGTTAAGTTACTTGAACAAAACAGCTACTAACCAAAGTAACTACAAACTTAACTTATAATTTTCATTATTGGTAAGTAATAATTAAAATATTGTATATATAGGCTAATAACTATTACAATATAGAGACAATTAAGGATGTTCTGTAATTCAGCAACGTCGCAACGACTGCGGGAAAATTGAATTTCGATATTTTGATACAGGTTGCTAGTGCTTGGTAGATATAATATATTATTATTAAGATATCGTTTGACCCAATTATTAACTTATGCACAAGTGCTTCATAAATATTAGTCTTAATATACACCAATCTGGAATACGTAATGTATTATTTTAGGTTATTATTATTATCGTTAGGTAGTTATAAGTTTATAGCTTATACTTTACGTAAATGAACACATTGCGATAAAAACATGTGGTAATTTACCATATTTCGTTTAGGGTTACATATATACGACATTATATTTTATTACATTAATATTTTGTAGTCTACTATAATATACTATACAATAATATTATTCGGTCCGGCTGACGATATTATACCAAAATAACAAGTTATAAAAGGATCAAATCATAATGGCAACGCCGGTCTCGTAATATAATAATGTAGGTTATAGGTAATAGGTAATACCTAAGTATCGTTCATAAGTTTCACATTAGGTCACATTAATTTACAGAGCTACAAATATATAATATGTTTTTTTTAAATGTGTAATCACCAGACTCTATATAACAGATGTATGTTTTTTCTTTATTATTCGAGTATTTTAAACACTGAGATTCATTTTTGGTAGGTAACTAGGTATAGGTACATTTTTTAGATTTTTTTCTACATCTCAGTAAAGTAACAAACACATAGTTTATAAATGTTTTGATATTTTGATATTATATATTAATATCTAACATCAGGAAAATCTGTAATATATGAAAAAACTTTTATATGGTTTTAAAAATGAAATCTTGATTACAATGCATTTTTATTCTATTATAAAGACTTTGTCATTTTTTTTACTTGGGTATATGAATTAGGTACCTATTGCTTATTATAGTTATTATAGGTGCTTATTTTATTATTATCTACTTATTGCTAATGACTATAACGTGTTCATGTATAATATATATATATATATATATATATTATAATATGTTATAATGTTATAGGTATGTTATAAACTTATAAATATAATTGTTTTTATACATTTTGTATAAGGATTACAATAGGAATAATAATTGCGTTTATTAAATTATTATAAAAATGTGTTATAAGTTTTAAATATAATTATTAGGTAGGTATCTACATTTTTTACTATTTGTGAAATTTAATATAATAAACACAATCAAGTTATAAACATGGAAAATTAACAAGAGCAAACGTCTGTTTTTGTTTTGAGGCCTCTCGTGATAAGCGTATACAAAAATATTAATTAACCGATAAGTATATGTTACTGAACAATTACTACCTAACCTTCTGCACAGAAGAAATCTCTTGTGGTGACCTAATTCGTATCCTCTGAGCCTCTCCATATATAGGTACCTACAATGTAATCATTGGGCTTAATATAAAATCAGATCAAGTTCAATAGATATTTATAGATCAACTATACAGAGACAACCCCCGTACAAATTGTTCATACCCACGTTCGTTTAAAGTCAAAATCAGAATAATCAACTTGGTGGCTTCTCTAGCTTATTTGTATATACCTACTTGTAATCTGCGAAATATAATTATGTACATATAATAATATCTATTCTCCATTGCTTTATCATTACGAATTAAGATTATTGATATTAATATTTAAAAAGTGGATATTTGAGCCAGCGTTCGACGCGTATATACATCTTTTCAAGTCCAATGCTGTGATTGGTTCTAATATTGGTTATATCTGAGGCGTTGTTTTAGATAGCCAATGGCCCCATCCTAGATTTCTATGAGCTACATTAAATAATGTTAGTACTGACCAATTTTAGAACGGTTGAAATGGTGGCACAGAGCTCATATAGTCGTAAATTATTGCTATTTTTATGGAACATACATAATATAGTGAAAAAAAATTATGATAGCTACATTTTTATAGTTGATTGATATTTTTGTTAAGATAACAATTCAATCAATTTACATAAATATTCTTCGTTTATTTTAAAGAGTAATAAACGATTAAAAAAAAATGCTTGTATATCGTAAATAAATTAAAAATATATTTTAAGAATATTAAAGCTAACAACAGAAAATTTCTGCTGCTGAACTACAATTTATTATGTTGCTAATATCTACTGTCAAACCAACATTAAAAAAAATAAAATACTTAATAACTGAAAATACTATTATGGTTGGTTAACAATTAAAGATTAAAATTAAATATATCTAGATTTCATTAATTACATGTTTATATTGGAGCATAGTCTTTTCATTGTATAATTAATATTTAGACCAATCACATCATATAGGACTCTAAAATAGGTAGATACGCACCTGGTCCAGTAGCTGAAATATAGCTACTTCCATTCATCAACATTCTCGTTAAGTACTGCAATTTTTCAAAATTATTAGGTAGGTATGTATAATATTATATATTATGTGCTAGCCACACAGTCCGATGCTCTTATTCGATATAAATGAGCCGTTCTTATATAATGCGCAATGATTAATAATTATACCGCAGTGTTCGATATAATAATATATACATAAAAATTACATATATTATAGTTTATTACTTAGTATATACCTATCTCATACATGATTAGTGTAGACACCTATCAATAAATAATATTTTTTCCCTGGAGCACGACGAAGCACCATAATAAGTAGGTAGATAGTAGGTACTACATATATATTGCATCGAACTATAATAATATAGATACTTTATATAGTATATATATTAAATATTAATGACATGTCTATACTGTCAAGAATAATTAGTATGTATGTTTAGTTTTAATAAACTGTTTTAGACTATTATATGAGACATGCCTAGAGCATGCTGATATGAGTGATATTGGCTGTATATTATAATAATTTATTGCTAGGAAGGCAACTATATAGATTTAAGTGCACTGTACACATATAGCTTCAAATCTCGTGTATACAAAAAAAAATAGTAACTGTATAGATTGATTTGCGATAGTCGATATTATAATACATGGTACTCGTACATACCTCACAGTAATGAATATTTAGTTAAAATGTGCACAAAATAACACGTAAGTAAAATGATTACTAAGGTAACTAAATTTATAATTAATAATCTATATAATATATTACTATATAAAAACTAATGTTTGTCTGTCTGGATGTCTTTTATGCATTCCTAAACCGTTTATCCGATTAGGATGAAATTTGGTACAGATATAGATTAGTTGTCTGAGAATAAGATATAGACTACTTGAAAAAAGGAAATTTTAGGTCCGACCTAAGGAAGTATGCTCAAACAAGGAATTTTTAGATTTACAATGTACATTTTTGTTTGTATGGTTGTTATTGGTTTAAATAATAATAATAATTATTAATACGATAAGCCTGTTGACGTAGTGGTACTTCTATATGTATCTTAGTACAGAATGTTACAAGTTCAATTCACGGTTTCGGTGCACCATTTTTTGTCATTGGTTTTACAATGTTTTTTTCTTATTTTTCTTTTTTTCTTTTTCTTACTTATCGATACATACTAGGTAATGTTTAGTTTTTTTTATTCATAAGATTTTAGTACGGTTAGGTTAGGTTATGATTTTGTATTCGTCCACCGTAGGTTGAATTAAGTAAAAACAACAATCTTGGTTTAACTTTGATACTTTAGAGTTAAGTTAAACACTTACTTACAAGCTACATGGGGTCCAGAATCTACTGCAGGTAGATTTGCCGACCTGATAGTATACAACTGATAATATAATTCCACGTTCGCTGATTATTTCACTTAATGTATTCATTTGTAAATCAACGGAACTAAAATGTACCTTCAAAAATTATATTTTATATTTTTATATTATCTGCAGTCGTTAAGATGAAGTTTAGATAAGACAGTCGAAAATTGATGTATAGCTATACGAAAAATAGTTGTAATCCACGATCAGTGGAGTTTACGTATTTTCAGGTCAAAAATACGTACCGGTGGAATTTACATGTTATAAATCCAACCCTAAAGTCGACTATACCTGTAAATCGGAGGAATTTACAATCGCCTATGGATATATACATTAAAATATAATATAACTTGGGTACACTTAAAAGAGCACTGTTTCCACAGCGTGTTACACCCAAAAGGAGTTGAATCATCACTATTTTTTTTCCGGGCAACGCCAAGTCAGCTGGTGAATATAATAAATATTATTTTTCATTGTTTTAAATTAAAATGGGCAACAGCTATTATACAGCTATTATTTAGCAAATAGCTCTACCCTGAAATTACCGAGCATAATGGGTCCTAAAATTTTTCGAGCACAATTATAGGGCTGTAGCCCATAAGCGCAAAATATGACCCAAACGCAACCCAAAAGCGCAAAAATAAATATCTCATAAGCGCAAAAAAAAATTACCTTTTTAATAACCCATAAGCGCAAATTAATTTTATAAAAAAAAAGTGTATTTTATTAAAATCATATAGTTATTAATACTATGCTACTCGTGATTATAAAATGAATTAAAAAAATTTTAATTACATATTAGTAGTAAATATTAATTAGTATAAAAACACCCACAATCTAGATAATAAATTTAATTTAAAACATTATAATCAAGAATTTACATATTAGCAAAAAAAATTGTATTTAATTATTTTAATTTAATAGCAACAACTAATAGCCATTGTCGCCGATGTTTTCTTTAAGATCAATAATAATAAATAAATAATTAGACAATACACTACTTGAACGTACATTGATTTATGTAGAACATATAATGTATACAGTTGCTCAAAATAGTGGGACAAACATAAAATGTACCATCGCATAAAATAGTACAACTGTTATCGACTAAATATTCCAAATTACTCTTAGTCGTGAAAATTATAATTTTAGATTCTTCATCTACATGGCAAAAAGCTTCATTACGATTTGTTGTTATACTATTGATTTTTAATTGTTGGATGAGTTTGTTTAATGAAGTAGGTGCTGCAGGAATTATTTTCCGACGTTCTTTATACATGGATTTTCTTATACTATAGACATATCATTGTGTAATAGTTCTGTATTTTCAACTGCCATCAGTTCACGACGAATAATTTTATTTGGTCGCTCAGAAATACATTCAGTCGCCTTTCGTTTACAATTATTATGAACTATTTGTCGCTGAATATCCCGATTTGTTACAATATTGTGATCATGAGATATATTTCAGTCTTCCATCCAAATATTGGATATATTGGAATTAGTTTGAATCGTTGAAGTACATTTTCTTACCATACATCACCAAGATATATCTCCGTTAGCCATTACTCGCTGTTGTCTGTACTTAAAGTTATTATACAGAATGCACCGGATACCTTTATTTGTATACGTTAATGTAAATGACATTCTAATAGTTAAGTAAACAGAATTATAATTCGTAAACGCAAACGCACTCGATCGTAGCACAGACGCCAACTGATAAAACACATAAGTGGATATCTGATTTACGATTTAAAACTCGAATTTCCAACATGTTTCAATTAAAAATAACTCAAAAGTCATTATATAATAATCTACATAGGTTAGTCATTTTATATAAGTTTATACTGTATATAGGTATTGTATCTGTAATATTATTTATTAGCTAGTTATCTTAAATGATTATCAACCGTCACCGTAATTCGTTACGATAAAATTCGATAATACTAAATACTAAATTAAACTAAAATAATACTAAACTTCATCTGAACTCGATCACTGTTGTTGTATTTTTTAATTATTTTAAAAATACTATGTTGTATACAATTTAATTTAATTTATTAATTAATAATTTTAAAATGAAAGTGTAACGGGTACAATATTTTATCAGGTAATACAATTTATTTTTGCGCTTAGTATATGAAAAGGTAGTTCATATTGGTTAATATTGGTACGTTTTTATTAACGAAATAATAAGACATACTAGTCACTTTTTTTTTAAAAAGCGTTTAAATTTCAAAAGATTTTTTACGAAATTGCAGGATATCCAAACGTAAAATAACGATTATTCTTCAATATATTTAGGTTATTTTGTTGTAATTAAAAATATATTAATCAAATAAACTTAAAGTATTCAACTATAATGCTTACACTATAATTTCCTATGGAAAAAATGTTTAAACTAATATGAAGCTATTTAGTATTTACAGACATTTTCAATCTTAAAATTTGTTTAGTTGTTATATTGATTAAAATTGTTTTTCATCTTTAAAACACTTAAAATATTAAATAAGGTTGTCCTACGATTGTCTTATAGAAATAAAATATTGATACTACATAGGCATATATCCCTGAATTATTAATCTTTATGTAGGTACTAAGGATAATAGGTTCATAATTATTAATTTCACATGGAAACTATGATGAATTTAAAATTATAGTACCTACCTACCTATATAATATTAATATATTAATATATTAGCATTGTTATATTATCATGTTTTTCTAAGTAAGCACTGAGGGCTGAGGTTACTAATTATAAATGATCAGACTGAATTTTACATATTTTATTTTATACTTTATGTACTTAAAACCATTATTAAGGATTTTTATTCTTAGATACCTACATAAAGTTCAATAGCTCAGAAACTATTCTTACTAATTTTGATCAAAATTTTAGATGATATAACTTTTCAAAAAAATATACAGAAAAAATTTTGGTTCTCATTTGAAAAATAATAAGTTTTGATCCTCGCACGATGCTCGTTAAATTGTATAAATAAATCTGAGTATGCTTTAAATTTCCAAAATTCAGAGTTCTGATAAATTATTTATTTAAGAATAATAATAAGGAGTGAGCATGCATAGTGAACCACCGTCTGAAAAATAGGAAAAAGATTTATTAAATTAAATGATGAGCATTACTGTGGTGTATCTGTTTAAAAGATAATTAAATAATTATAACATTATTTACTAGTTAATTTTAATTATATTAAGTATAATGCATAAATTTCAAAAAAAAATTAACTACACAATATGCAGATATAGAATTTTATGCTTAAAATTAATGAAGTCAT
Organism: Nasonovia ribisnigri; assembly: GCA_027563435.1. Lineage (NCBI taxonomy): Eukaryota > Metazoa > Arthropoda > Insecta > Hemiptera > Aphididae > Nasonovia > Nasonovia ribisnigri. The sequence continues at coordinate 525,857 of JANEHU010000011.1, read as the reverse complement.
AATTTATTTATTACATATAATATGTAATTGTGTGTCTGAATATAGGTTATAAATGATAGATACTATACATAACGTAAATAATTCAAAATAAGTTTAAGTCAATGATAAACCAATTAGGTATTACCCTGCGGCCTGTACATTTTAACTACGTGATTATAATAATGGATATTCAATTATAATAATGTCGTTATTTTATACTTATGTCCATTAAAACTTAGGCAATGGTCTTAGCCATAACCAAATTAAATATTTATTATTATTATAACTGAAACGAATAAAACTTATATTGTTTTTCAAAAGTCGTTGAAATATGTACATTTAATATTTACCTCTTTAAATATTTATTATACTATTTATTATTTTTGCTAGCTTCCTGTTGATAGTAATATACCAAACATTGTGATCTTAGTTTTACTTTTACGACGTCTCTCTGTCCCCGTGCCTCCATGGATAATGCTACTTGCAAAACAGAAAGCATTGCAGGGTTTCATCAAACAAGTATATCTGGTGAATTCAAACTATCCTATCATTTGAAATTAATTTACTGTGTTCTTGTTAGACCTATTGTTGAAAACAGTTTGGTCATACGGGGCACATCCTAAATATAAATTCCTCCCTCACAAGTATACTTATGTACACCCTCTCCTTATAACTTATGCTCTTTAGTTGCTCCGTGCACGAGCACGGAATATCTACTAAATTAAGATTGTCTGAGATGATAGACACTCAGATAATCTTTATTTTGTTCATAAGCTCATTTCTGATATTTTAGACTCTTCTTCTCTTTTATTTTTAAATCATGTACGATGCACTCGCAATTCGTCTCTATTCTCTAGTCAGAGATTTTATGCATGGGTGTCCTATTATCTTATAATAGTTATTATTTCGTAACCATATACCTCAAATTCTTAAAGTGTATCTTGGGCTCAAGCCCGCTTTTACTTTAATAAATAAATATGACATTCAAATTTAATAATACAGAAATAATTGTACTTACATAATACGTAGACAAAGTTACCTATATTAATTAAATATGGCGTAGGTATTGAATAACTTAAACTATTAAAATTAATCGCATTTGTTAATAAATTCATGTATAAAAACCCACCGAATTATTAGTTCATAATATTATGCATTTTTTTTTTTTTTTTTTTTTTAATCAAAAAAGCCATTATAATGTTATATGTATGAGTTTTTCATAACAAGTATATTTTAATTTGTATTACATATTATGTGAAATTCGTTTAAATGCCTAGGTACCTAAATCAGGTCCTTCATATTTTCTTTTTATACGAATATCTATTTATTTTTATTAGTAGGTAATAGTAGTGATTACATTTTATTTTATTAAACATAAATATGCTAGGTTTTAGTCACACTAATATTTGTTTATAAGGTCACCTACAATTTGGAAATCAAAAAATTGAACTATCGGGATCAACATCGTAAAAAAATATTTTTAGTTTTCACCAATGCGTACTTACAGTCATGCCTGTAAGCTACAGATTAAATGATAACCGGTTGAAAGCTAAGTAAATAACATGATTATACACTTATACAAAATATCCAATAAATTGTAACGTTTTAAGTGCGGTTGCAAATTTAAATATTTAACAATTAAACGTAATAATAAAAGTATAATATTTTGAGAAATTTAATTTAAATTAATTGTTTTGCAATCCGTATAATTTATCGTAAATAGTCACAGCAATATTTTTGTTTTCAACTTTCAAATATTATATCTATCAAAGTTTCTATAATCTTAAAATAATTTCAATTTGTGACAGTTTTATTATAAGCTATTGGTTATTTAATTTAATTATACATACCTAATATATCAGTTATAAGAATAAAATCGAAAAACCCCAAGGAAGTTGCTCTACTGTAAAGTAAATTTCAAGTATACCTACCTAAGTCGTTATTAAGTACGTCATATTGTAATATGTCTGTACAATTTTAATTCGATGATAATCGTTGCATAATATGAAAAACGATTCTAAGCACCTTCTCTAATTCTATAAGACTAAATTTCTGATTTCGAGGTATAAATACCTTAAAATAAGTATAAATAATTCATTCTGTATAGAAAATAATAATATACATGGTGGCATAAAATGTCAAGCTTGTACAGTTAATATTTGTTTAAATTAAGACAAAATAATCATAATTTTGGGTTTAATTATCTAGTTATATGCTCCAAAACGTGGTGACAGGCATAACAATTGTTTAGAAATCATTTATTTTATTATTATAAAACAAATACTACCCGCTTTCTGCTCAGAATTGAAAAAAAAATTAGCTCATTTTTACTTTTTGAACTTTACCTATACACATAGGTAATAGATTAATAGATAGATGTATCTACAGTATGAGCAACCGTATTTTTAGTTTTTCTGTTATTTTAAAATATTCTTTAACTTTTTATAAATTAGTCAACTATTTCGAATGTATTCAAATGTGTTCAAATGTATAAAAGTTAAATTATTTTGAATTTATACAGTTAAAATATATAGAATACCTATATGTACTACAAAATACTTATTCAAATGATCTTAATTGATTTAAAAATATTGGTTTCTATGTAAAATTTTAGTCTGGATTTAAAATAATAATAAATTTATGCTTACATAATAGTTTTATAATTTTAATCCAAATTGTTTTTATATCCACTTAATAAATAAATGCAATTTAATGACTACTTTACTATGTATTACTTAACACCTTACATTTTTTTCTATATTGATTTATATATTAGCATAATAACTAACATCACTAATAATTAATAAATAGTAATACATGATATGTAAAATAAAAATAAAAATAATTATATAAATATAGTGCTAAGATATGCAAATATATTTATTATTTTTATTTAACTTATAGGTACCTATAATATACATCCATATAATAACTACTATTTAGCTAATAATTAGTATAAATTGAATAAATTATTATGACCATTACGTCATAATACTATAGGTACATATACCTAATAATATATCTGTAATAACTTCTAATAACCGCATTTAACGGCTCCTAATTATAAAAATGCTACTCTTTATTTTTCTTCTACCAAGGAAGTCTATGAATCATAAATATGTTTTTGTTAATAAATAACCATTACAGAGAAAACCTTACACAAAATCGGTCAGAATCAAAAAAACTTGTATCCAGCCCAAAAACATATTTATGTTCAAAAAACTTTAAAACTAGGTACAATGTTTCGATTTTTTGCTGTTAGAAATAATGCGGATATTTAGTTAAAATATTTCCGCCAAAAATCGTTAGCTGATTAAAATATTAGCCGAAAAAGTAGCAGTGTATAAACTACTAATGAAATATGTGTGTTAAAACACTTAAAACACCGAATATTCCTGTAAAATATTCGTAGCTCAAAAAACAGATACCTAAATAATATTTTATAACTAGATATTTTTTTTTTAATTGACCTACAATAATAATGATAACATACCTATACAAAAAAATCGGATTATATCACCAGAATCGTCCATCATCCGTCCATCGTCTATCGATCCTATTATTTCGCCATACTGATTGCATCAGCAATGTGGTGGAGTATGCATGTGAAAAACGTTGAGTATCGTATATAATAATATAATTCCTTTGGTATAATCGGAGCTGATCATCTGGACCCATGAGTGCCGCGTTATCCCAAGTAGTCGAATGACGACATATCTGCTATCATCCGTTCGGCATTGATATTATATAATATATATTATGCGTACACATTTACCCATATAAATAGCAGGTTTCTATATGCAACGACGTCGATAGACCGATATGGGTCGCATCGCCCCCAGGAGACACCCAAAGATTCTGCGCAGGTCTGATATTATATATACATACATCCATAAGGGTTGGGAGTGAACTTTGACACGGCAAACTCGGGGGTGGCGCCCTCGTGAATTTTTTTTTGTTTAAATTTGTTTTTATTTCTGGGGGAGCATCTTCCAAAGCCTGTATGGGACGAAACACGAGACAATTATATAAAACCCCCTACAGCCGATCATGTGAACTGAATATGTTAATATATAATACATACCTTATAGATATAACAGACGACCAGAAAATCAGTTCTGCCAGGTTTTGTGTACCAGGCTAGAATATTATAATATTATATTATAAGTTACAACGTATTATAGGTATACATATATGACAATACATATTTTATCCGATGATGATGACGACTGTTGAGGGATTTTGGAGTCTGGAACAACGGATGTGCGTGTCATCCCGAGAAACACAATAACTTTATATTATATCGTATTTAGGGAAATAAAATGAGTAAGCCATTATTTAATGCAGCAGTGTTTAATATATTCTCTAAATTTTAATTTTTTTAATTTTCAAATTGTTTTTGTAAATGTTGTCACAAATCACAATTACAAGAAACGTCGCACTATCATTTTTAGATTTTATTTTTAATTATTAATTAAAAATCATAAGATACATAGAAAAAACCATTTATTAAGTGTTGCTAAAATAATATGTTTTTAATACTTATATAATAATATAGGTATTTGGCTTTATTTGAAAATAATTAAATCAACTTTACTGTCACGCCCTCTTTCTTAAAATAAATATCTATTATCATTTATCGATATAGATATCTTTATTAATTGAATATTATAAACATTACCATAACAATATTTATTTATTATTTAATAAAAACGGCGTTGAAGGATTCATTTAAAAACGCCTTACTTATATTTAATTTATTCATGCTAGTAGATCTAAAAAAAAAACCGGAAGGGCCCAGGCCGCGTTTAAGGCCCAGCGGCCATGGCCAGACTGACACTGCATGCTACACAATATAATATATATTTATGGTGTTGAAAATAATAATATAGTTGATCAACTTGAACTAAACAGCAACTAATTTCTGAACCTAATAATTAGTACCCTAATACATACTTGACAGTTAATCATAAACCATAAAAAACATGATTAAAACATTTTAATATAATTATAATATTTAATGTATAAACTGTTGATTTTTATACAATTTAAAGAGTTCCCTATTGGCAACATCATCTATTACTAAATAAAAATAAATAAATTTAATTTTTTTTTAAATTTGATGTCTCTACATTTAAATTCGATCGAATAGTTTTTGAGTTATTAAAATATTATATATAATGTATAATGATTTTCTAAAAATATGTAATATATGCAAAATTGAATCTAACACATAGGTACTTATTAAAAGAGAAAATTGAGGTAAGCAAACTTGGCGAAACATCTTTTACACTATAAACTTTAGTCAAATAAACAATTTATGTTTGGAATAGTTAAAAAGGTTTTCGTCATTGGATAATCAGATATAATTCCCATCGAGTTTTTAAACTTATATTTCATACATTGTTTGTAATTTTTTTTAAACTCAATTTAAATTCCAAAAATTACATAAGTGTACAAACTGTATCCAATTTACAACATATAAAGTGGTTTTTAAATTTTAAATGTATTACTTTTCAATTACTTATTCATTATTATACTTTACAACGACTGATTTTGGTATTTTTATGATTATGTTGTGCTTTCGTATATAAAAATGATTATGAATTATTATAATTTGAATATTAGGACGAGACAAAGGTACGCTTATTTTTGTCCCCATATTCATTATTCAGCTTTATAAAGGTTAGTAGATAAGTTAGATTGACAACAAAAATTGTAAAAAAAAAAATACTCAGGAAATAGGAATACATATTTCATTGAATTTTGAATACATATACCTACTTACTATTACTAAACACATTTGTTGTGATAATGTGTTCAAATACATTTCAAAAAATTCTTACCAAAACAGAAATTGAATCGACTTGTTCTTATTAATTGTTTACAACCTACTCTAATTATATATTTATGCCAGCTTTAGATATAATATATTTTGATTATCATAATATTTTACCAGCTTAGAATTAATTTAATATATAAATATATCTAAGGACATCGGGTGTTATTTCTGCACACAGCAAGCTAGTGCTTGGATCAAATCACATAAAATACATTTTTTAAAAAAAAAACAATAACGTCCTCACACTATATAAGGTATAAATTTAGTTTTTTAATTTGTTTTCTGTCATATTCAAAATTACTAAACTATACTTAAAGATCGTTTTTAATTATGATAGTGCCTACTGATTGTGATTATAATAACTTCTAAAAATGAATATTAATAACAGCCATACTCACTAAATATGTTAAGTTAATCAATATCCGATTTTTCAATATGATAAAATGAGAAGATAACAAATCATACTTAGTTAGGTCATAAATTCAAATAACATAGTAAGTTGTAATAAAAACAGATGAGTATTAAATTTGAAAGTATTCACATAACTAATTCAAAATTTACTAACATAGTTAAATTCAGTACCTATGTACTTAGACTTTAAAGTCTCTAAAACAAACTAGAATAATTTGTATGAAGCCATCAGAAATTAAAACATTATTATTGATCATAATTTATCATCATTCATCAATTATCAAAATTCATAACAAAATATTATGTACACCGCGTACACTGTACACCACGCATTCAAAGTTAATAACATAGAACTATAAAATATTATATAATATAATATAATATTTATTCACACATATATATTTTCCAGTCCATTATACGGCGTATTTTAGATGATAGGTGCTGTGTATCTGTATAAACTGTATTATTTTCCAAAAAATATACGCACCGAGGTGGTTGTAAGTGGTTAAGACCCTTTATATGAGAAAAACAGTTCCCACGTTCACGCATATTCCAAGTTTACCAAAAACGATAAAAGTTACCGTTTTATTTTTTTTTAATAAACATGTCTGCTAAATATATTATTTAAGAACCATGTATAGCGCAAAAACATAACTACCAATAGTATGGGTGTAAGTACACTGTGCACAAAAAATAAATCATTTTCTATAATTATTAACAGAAATGTATTTGATAAATTAATAATAATTTAATTTCAAAAAATTAATTTCAAAACGGCTATATATTTGTTGGATAAAAGTACAAATAATCTTAATTGTATATTAGGTATTTACTTGCATTTCATAAAATGTATGTCATACAAGTAAACTACTAATGATAAAAGTATAAATATGTTAATTACGCGTGCAATTAAATTAGAGTTCTTAAAAAACACATAATTAAAAAAAAAACTGATTACTTATATAATATATTGTAGTTGTCCATGTTTATTACCCCATATATTAGTTTGAGGTCTCCACAATTACTAAAAAATTTCTTAGCACTATTATATGATGTACTATTACTTGATAAGACATAGTAGATTTTCTAAAAATCAAAATCATTGGTTTCCAAACTATTTTTGGCTGAAACGATTATCATCGGATAGTGCACAAAATCTTATATCTGTAACATGTATAAAAATAACAATCGAACAGAATGAAAAGTGTTTTAAGAACTACAATATTGAATATTCTAATTTCTAATCATAATTATAATTTAAAAATATTCAACGAAAATAATCTTAGGGTTTTTCATATTTTACCATTAGAAACGTGTAGGTCGTTTGTAATAAGTATATTTTATTAATTATTTTATTTAGGGAAAGCTCATAATGGAATATTTGTTCACTTTAAATCTATAAAATAATATTATTATCTGATATTATAGTTAACTGTTATTTATATATTATTTGAGGTAATATAATATAATAAAACAAATTTTAGTCTACAATATCTACAAGCAAATCAGGCTTCGTACAATTTCTACACAATATCTTAGAAGGACGTCTACATAATATTAACGTGATATTTGAAAAATAACACTCTAGATTCAGGTTTATTTAAAAGTGCAAACTATCGGACATTGATGTTTTGATTATATTTTGTATTACAAATTAGCAATTTTTATTAAATCGTTAAATTTTATAGACCGATAAAACAAGATAATTATCAATGAAACATAATATGTATACAATATTACACTTTAGAAACCTGGCAGCAATTTGATATACTAAATCAATGCATCTGTCTGAAATCAATACTCCTAATTTATATATAATTTATTCAAAGAATAATTACTTCAAACACCATTATAATTTATATGTATAATAGTTAGTCTATATTATAGAGGGTACCCCTACCCACCTTCTAACTATTAATTTTTACAACTTTTTACATAATAAATATTGCACTATATTTTTTTTTGTCCGTTAACATTGTATGTATTATAAGTATAATTATAAAACTATTCTATATTTATATAAAAAGCTTTTGCAAAAATATTATACAATCGGTTTATTTGATCCACCTAATTATTATTTTATCTTTTTACATGAAAAAAACAAATTATAACCAGAACAGTTTTGTAGATTTTCTCTTCTAAAAAAATTCAAAAATATTATTTATTTATTCAAGAAGTATTTTCAGATGATCAGTATCAAATTACGTTACATTTTTGGAAATAACACATGGTTTGTGAATATATAATACTATTATTAAATAGATTACCTACTAATATATTTTTTATTTTATTAAAAATGATTTACCATCTATCGATACAATAAGTACAATGAGTAAACTCGATAAGTGGTTATCGAATAGTGCCGCCCGACCAAGTACTTTTTAGGTATTAGCTATTGTTTTAGATTCTGGGCGGAGCGATGAATGTATTGATTTTACAATGATATGTGTTTTTTATTTTTATTTTTGTGTCTGCTATCACCTTTTAAGAGTATCTTTTCTGATAGGAAAGTGAATCTAGTTGGTAGTTTGGGAAGTCAAAACTAAAAAATTCCCAATATTTTTCAAAAGCGCGGGGAAAAACAAAATAAAAATTAAGGAAAAACGGGAATTTTTATACAAAATCGGTTTTTGACAAAATCGATTATGGCTTTTTGAGTTACTCTAAAACAAATGACAGTATATTCTTGAAATTTTTACTAGTTGTTGATATTAGCATATTATCTATGCTTGATAAAATTTTCAAAATATTTTGACTCGTTTTGAGCTGTTTGCGGACATAATCAAATTTAAAATTGTTTAGTATATTTTTCTATAAATGTCAATAAAATGTTATTTGTTGGGTAAAAAAGCATGAACGTGTAATACAAGGCTCTAGATGTATTATTATAATAGCAGTTGAAAAATATAAAAAAAATACATGGGCACAATTTTTTTTATAAGCATTTAAAGTTCAAATTTTGACAAACTTAATCAAATTTTTAAACGATTTTTTAGTTAAAAATTTATAAAATGTTCAAATTCTATAGCAAAGGACTATTTAAAAATAGGTTCCAAGTAAATAGGTACATAAATTAATTTATTCACAATAATACTATCAAATATGCTTAGTCTAGGCTGACTGGCCGTCTTAGGTCAAAATCGTTTTTCATATACACAATGATATTTTTTTTTTTATTATTAGAATCCTCATAAATTACAAAAATTTAGATTATACAGATGATATATATGATTATCTATCTTTGTTAAGCTAAAAGCTTGTGTTAGAGATAAAGAGTAGGTAATACAATCTTAACTAAAAATTAAAAAGTATATGCATATAGCAAATTAACATTAAAAAAGAAATAAGAAAATACAAATAATAATCGATTTAAACACAGCATGATATTATATCATTGAATTAAAATTTAACACCATCTATTACATTGACCCACTTTTAACCTACTGTACAGCAGAGTGACACACACTTGCCCACCTTTTTAAATTGTTTTATTTTAGTAGATCTCTAGCCCACTGTCTTTTGAGTCTTCTACGTACATTACCGGGATATGAGATGGAGGATATAATTATTTGATTAATGGATTACTCTGAAAATATAAGTTAGTATGAAATGTACAGTTATATAATTTTGCTAATTAATTAATGATAGGAATTTTTAAGTCTTTGTGAAGATTATTGTTTGAGAAATACCAAGGAGAAGACGTTACTAGTTGTAAGCAGGCGGATTGAAACCCCTAAGCTTTTAGAGCGGTATTGGATGACTTTGCAGAACAGCAGAACCCCTAAGTAAATAACTATACGCTAAGACTTAACAAAATAATTAAATCTATTAAAAAAATGCATTCACGTGATAATCGTTATTATGATGTAATTTTGAAACTCCATTAGGTAAAAATGGATTTGGGGTCAAAAATTGTTACACATTATGTTACGTATATTTGCTACAGTTGACATTAATTTTAGTTTTTACTATTACCTAACTCACGTTGTTACATTAATCAGTAGATAGTATAAATATTATTATTTTATCGTCTAAAACATAATATATAAATTGCCGTTTGGTTCACTATAGGTATTATTGACCATAACTATTAACTTATAATCTCAAAATTGTATAGTTTTTACGACCAATTTGAGACATTGTCAATTATATATTTATTGTATTTTGTCGAAGGAACACGTTATAAATTGAAACCACGTTTGTTGATATTAGATCGTAGAATTTTGAATATTACAGTCTATCGATCTATATAATTATGAGTAATACAATTTTACGACCATCAAATATCTTATCAAAATGTTGAGCTCAACTCGAGCAAAAAAAAGGACGAAAACCAAACAGATAGATTTATCATCCCATGAAAAAAATATTAACCACCAATCACTTATTATTTAGTACCTATTTTTTTTTTATCGTTACGGACATAATACTTATAAATCGTTTATAAAATCAAGGTTTTGCGTCCAACCGTAAACCGATTTTGTATTATTTTATATAGTACTAATATAAAAATTAGTTATTATTTTAATAAATTGTAGGTGTGTATTGTGTACCTTTACCTAATATTCATACAATATTTATGCATATAATTGCATATATTCATAAATTAGATTAGTACTTATTTTGGCTCGTCGCCATGCTCACGTTTAAGTGGGGTGGGCCAATAGTGGCTGATTTTCATTTAGGGTTGATAAATAAATTCAAGTTAAAGTGCAATATACCCAAAACAAAATTCACACACTTCGTTGAAACTTAGCAATTACATATAAGATATAATATATATACAATATAACAATATACATAACATTATATATATATATTAGGTTAATCTTTATGGATTTGTGATATAACCCGCCGTAGTAACAAAAAAAATATAATTTCAAGATAAACAATTTTTAAACCTTTCAATAACCATACAAGTATTTACCTATTTATGATGTTTGTAACTTTAAGCTGGGGGGAACATATTATTTTTTACATGAGCTAACGTGCAATTTCGAACACTCACATAACGTTACGTGATTATACGTACATATATCTAACACAATATGAAGCATATAAATAAACATTGTTTAAATACATTAGGAAATAGGAACATACTAGTATTAATCCAGTTCACGTGATATTGTAATATTCTATTGGGTCAAACGTGATATTATGTTTATATTTTTATATTGTTTTTATATCACACACCATCATCTTCTATTAATAAAATTAAACAACCATGAAAAAAAACTGATTGAATAATTTAAATTTTAGACTTCATTATAAGTTTAATTTAGTAATAAAATTGGCTTTTTATAGAGACAAACATGTCCGACAAAAAGCATGGAAATATAATATTTGAAGGGAATCAAAAATTGCAGGTAGGTTATTATACTACTTATAGGCACTTAATCTATGTATATTTAATATACTTAAGAATATTTATACATCTACATAATTGTGTGTTTTTGAAAATAACAATAGTATTTATAGTTTGTGGTCAAATTTATATCGTAGTTATGATATTTTGTTACTTCATAAAAATAAATGAGTTGGGGAAAGTTGTATTTTTTTTTTTCATACATATAACTAAAATAAGTATATAAAAAACGTATTACCTTCATTAATATTACACGTTAGAATCTTTAAATAATTTTACATAATAAGAAACTAAATTTCCTGTATTGTAAATATAAAGAATAATCATTTCAAATTTATTTTCCAAGAATACTATTATTATTAAATCAATTATTTCGATTTTATTTTTATAATTTATTGTCAACATTATCAGTTTTTATTTTATATTACGATTACGAAAAAATATTTTGTAGTTATCACTTACATTTATATAATATATACGTATTTTAGATTCTGGGCAGACGATGAATGTATTGATTTTACAATGATGTGTGTTTTTTTTTTAAATTTTATTTCAAATTTTTTATTTTTGTGTCTGTCATAACCTTTTAGGACAGTAAAAATGCTTCGATTTTCTTCAATGGTACCTTTTCTGATAGGAAAGTGAATCTAGTTGGTACTTTGGGGGGTCAAAAGTAAACATTTTCCAGTAGTTTTCAAAAGTACCGTGAAAAACAAATGGAAAATTAAGGAAAAAACGGGAATTTTTACGCAACATTGATTTTCGATAAAATCGATTTGGTTTTTGGTGTAAGTCTAAAAAAAATGACGGTAAATACATGAAATTTTTACTGAATGTTTATATAGGCAGTTTCTATATACCATACCGTTTTCAAAATATTTTGACTTATTTTGAGCTGTTTACAGACATTTTAAATTTCCAATCTTTTTGGTTTTTTTTTTTTAAAAAATCAATTACATTTTATTTATTCGTTAAAAATTCTTGAAAATTTAATAGAATGCTCTAATATATTGTTTCAAAGGCACATGAAAAATATTAAAAATCTGTAGTCACAATTTTTTTTTTTAAGCATTTAAAGTTGAAATTTTGACAAATTACGTAAAAATTTTTCTTTTTAAATCTAAGGTTTTAAATTTTAACACAAGATTTAACGTAAGTTTTTCTAATTTTATCAAAAATAAAATATCTAAAAGCAATTAAAAATAATTTTTATAGGTGTTTTAAGTTCATAATTTTTACAACATAGGATATTCTATGATTTCTCATAGCGTTTTTCTTATTTGGTTGTAATTCAAAACGAATAATTGTAGATGCATAAATTTCACTAAATGTATATTCTCATTTTCTATACACCATTCAATTTGAAAATATTTTGGATTTGGGCTTTGAGCTGTTTACAAGTGTTTTAGTTTTTCAATTTTTTTAGTTTTTTTATAATTGTCAATAAAATTTTATTTGGTGGGCCAAAAAGTCTGAAAAATTAATACAAGCTTTCTTATATATTGTTACAACATCAGTTGAAAAATTTTAAAAATACATAGGCACGATTTTTTTTTATAAGCATTTAAAGTTCGAATTTTGACAAAATTTGTCAAAATCTCGAAATTATAAATCATTGTAATTAAAAAATTATAAAATGTTCAGTTTTTATAACTAAGTGTTGAAAATTTAAAACGAAAATTCTCATAAATAAATCATACTGTAACCAAAAAATCTAAAAAATATATCAACACATTTATTTTTTTACAGACATTTTAATTTCAAATTTAGACAAAATTTCATATTTAAACCAAGAATAATGATTTTAGTTATTTTGATATAATTTAAAAATATTATTTGTTGGTATATATGAAACTTTTAGAATATATTGTTATATTTTATATACACGCAATGGCATTTTAAAATATAATTTTTTTTGAGAAAAATGAATTTAACCAACTATAGTAAATACTAATGCCTATAATACTAAAATTAATTAGTTTATTCACAATAATATCATCAAATACATTTAGACTTAGTAAGATATTATAGACTGACTGACCGTCTTCCCTCAGAATCGTTTTCTTATTCAATGATATTATATCATTGGATTAAATTATTAAAATCTAACACAATCCATTACAGTAACTCACTTGTAACCTACTGTACAGCAGAGCGACATACACTTACCCGCCCTTTTTTATTCAGTATTTAAATATTTTATAATTTTAGTAACCAGTATTGTAGATTCTTGGTGGAGCGATGGATGTATCGATTTTACAATAATGTGTATTTTTTTAAGTGTCTTTCATCACCGTTTGTGGCAGTAAAATTGCTTCGATTTTCTTCAACAGTATCTTGTTTGATGAGGTAGTGAATCTAGTTGGTGCATTCGGGAGGTCAATTTTTTTTAATTGTAACCTGAAATTACAAGCAAAATTAAACTATGTGGTTATACTATTATATTACTAAACCTTTCTTGAATCGTCAAAATTGGTTGAGTAAATCTAGAAGTTTCAGTCATGCATTGCCTTTTATTTAATATAATAGCTGTTACACGTGGTTTCTATTCAATATAGGTACTCTCTGGGATCCCAAATAATATGTGTGCCACATTTGGGGCCTTGTTAGTTTGGCCAAATATAATAATTTTGACCAAAATATTAAAAATCAGTTTGCGCGCGATTTCAAATTATTATATTAGATGTATTATACAGTTTGGACGAGTGGTATATGGTTTTATTTTATTATTATTTTTTTTAAACCACAGGAATAATCGTGGTCCTGCTTATTCTTATTTCACTATGTGACTATGTGTCTGTGTACTTAGTATATGTAGTCATTTTGAGAAAGTTTATTAACTATTATAGAAATTAATAATTATTAGTTAATCTTTAGGCTTTATAAGTAAAAGCGGAAAACCGTATTATTGTATTAATAAGACGTTTTATGAAATACAAAAATAACTTAGCGATGTACAAATTACTGTAGATACATGAATTTTACACTGAATGTTTATATAATCATTTTCTATACACTATAACATTTTCAAAATATTTTGAATCATTTTGAGCTGTTTACGGAAATTTTCAGTTTTTAATTTTTTTAGTTTTTTTCTTCTATAAATGGCAATACAGTTTTATTTTTTGGGTTAAAAAGCGTGAAAAAAAAGGCTCCTGATATATTTTTACAATAGCAGTTGAGAAATATTAAAAATTAATTCATACGTACAACATTTATCAAAATCTCGAAAATTATCAATTACAAACTACATACCCATTTCCACAAGTACGCTAAAATTAAACTATCGTTGAGCAATTCTGTACAACAAGCGGAAATTAGAAATTAAAACAGAATCTACTTACTTTGTATTGAGTTTCACTTGAAGCAACTAATATACTTTATTCACGTTAGTCAGACTTTTTTACTAGGCATTTCCTTTTCTACTTATTTATTATATTTAATTATGAGCGTAATATCATCAACTGTTATTTAAATTTTAAATCATAATAATTTATCATTAATCTCAATTTCTCAAATATAAATGTATGGAAATGGCATGTTGAGTTTTCTTACCTCATACTTTGTAAAAGTTAATATTTTAAACCTATAGGTATTTATGTTTATAAAATATATATTATTGTATAAAAAGTATTAAATGTAATAGTTATAAATTATATAATTGGTCAGTGGTCTCTTAGAATGATTATTTTATTATTCTAATTATTTTTAATTAAAAATTATTGTTTTAAAAAAAACTATACAAGAGCAATACAATTAACATAATGTATACCAATATACTTGATTACATTAGGATTAAGTATTTTTTTATCATTGCATAAGTTGATAAAAATATTAAGCTATTATAGATATAGGTAGGGGCTGGCAGTAGTGGCGTAACGATAAAATGGCATTACAGTCATAAAACCCCATGGCTCACAACTAAAGAGTTCTTGGGACTTATCAGTTATCACATAACACATTTTTTTAAGTTGTGTCACCCATACAGAAAAATCTCGGGGGATTTTTCCCCCCACAGAAGATCACCGGGTTAGCTGGGTTGGCCCGACCAACACTAAAAACGAGTGACGTTCACTAGTATAGGTACAATGACACAGGTAAATATTTACACAAACTGAGAAAACTATTATAAAGGTTTTGATAGTTATAATAATAATAACATGTTTAAAAAATAATATCCATAAAAAATGAAGTTACTAGTTAATTTTTTTTAATTTTTTAATATAACTTGATATGTATAATAGTTTAATATGGTATATTAAAATGTTTATTAATGAATTTAGCTAGTTCTCGAAAATGATGGTGCACTAAAAAGTAATTAGTTAGGTAAGCGGTTTTTAAATTTAGTTTTTTTATTTGTTAAAAAACTTTTTATCCGTAAAAATTAAAAATTAGTCCGATAAATTACGCAAATTATCCGCAAAATAACGTACATAATAAAATTCAAAATATAGGAAATGTATATGGTGTCGAAATGGAGCCAAAATCTGCTACCAAAATCATTACTTAGTTGACTATTTTCATTTATAAGGCTTAATTAAAAGGTTTTTAAATTTTTTTTTGTGGTAAAACCAAAAAAACACGTTTTCAACATGTAACAAAACCATCTTTAAAAAACTTTTTAAACTTTTTTCTTTTCTTTTTTTTAAACGTGTTTTTTCCCCTCTGATAATAACGGTATATTGGTCATTCATAAGTTGTTTGAAATTAGAATATAGGTACTCAAAAACTTGGCATGAACAATCAAATAAAAATAAATTACCAATTTTCTTGTATGCACGTTCTGAAAGTAGGAAAACCGGTACGGATTCATTTTTGCTTCTGTTGAACGAGTCAATGCAGTAGTACTTCGAATAACAAGAATAAAAATTACATTATGACAACCTATAGAGATCAATATCCTAACCTTTTGTACATTTTAATCCTTCCAATTGTATTATAAAAAACTAACTCATTGCAAAATTATTTGATTAACGATGGCAAATAAAGTTACCCTAAAGACAGCAATCACTTAAATCCATCTCATCTGACTTTCTTACTATTTGGACTTATCCCGAAATCTTACAGATTGTGGCAAGCACGTACACGAAAATAAATAAAGGAGGTATTTATAAACCATAATCAATATGAATAATAATTGTTTATAAATAATTATAAGTTAAAAAGTTTGCACATAGCATTTTAGTGGGAAGGGGTTAAAACCTATAACCTAACAACCATCTCTATCAATAGAAGGGCCAGCATATTATATAGGATTGAAAGCGTCGAGTGGAAATTTGTGTTATGTGATGGGCTTTACTAATCATGTATAATTGGGGTATTAAAGTGATAAATAATTATGTGCAATTCAAAAATTATCTCTTCAAAATACAATTTGAAATCCATTATACATTTATCACTTCGTTCGGAATTTAAGACCAGTTTAAAAAATTAATAATTTTTACTTACAAATCTCATAAGAAATTGGACATCATTGTGTATAGGCCCAGTGCAAAGTATAAGTATACACATGAAAAGACTTTTCATAAAACCCCTGAAGGTTAACGAGACGATGTTATTGCCGTGTTAATGTCATGGTTATTTTTTATTTTTTTAAGACGACAAAAGTAAATTATTTATAATATAATTATAAATAATAATAATATACCTACCTAACCTACAAAATGATATACATTTAATATTTACTATATTAACACATTACGATAACATTGATTATAATAATACTGTAATATATTATATAATAATAATATGTGTAGTTTTGTTTAATACTAGTGCAGAATATCGTACTATAATAATATTATGTTATTATAATATAGGTTCTGTATAATTATAGTATTTACTATTCACCATTATTATTTATGATCTATGACTTACATTAGGTATGCAGTAAGGCGCGTATATTCTTTATAGTTCGTCGCTTTGACCGTATATAATTGTTATTAATACGTATTCAAAGTTGAAATCAATACAACCTACAGTCGACGTTTCGCATTGGTGAAAGTTTATGTGAAAACAATAAAACATTAATAAATATAAACATCGTAATAGTTTTTGTTTAATCTGAAGTGTATAAAGTTATATCTGTAACATCGCTCTTTTCTTAAAATGGATATCACTAGATACATTTTGTGAAGATAACGTCCGTAGATACATGACATTTTCAATAAATGTTTATAATAACAATTTTCTATACACCATACAATTTTTAAAATATTTTGACTCGCTTTGAGTTGTTTACAAACATTATCACTTTTCAATTTTTTTAGTTTTTTTTTTTTCTATAAATATCAACACAATTGTATACCTTGGGTCAAGCTTGAAAATGTAATACAAGGCACTTCACACATTATTTTTTACAATATCAGTTTTTAATATTTTAAACTGGTTAGGTTAGATATAGACATACCAAGTCAAGATTTTTTTTAATAAGCATTTAAACTTCAAATTTCGATAAAAAGGAACAAATTGAAAATTTACAAATTATTTTTCAGTTAGAAATGTTCAATTTTAATACTAAGCATTAAAAATGTAAAACAAGGTTCCACTTAAGTAGTTCATAATGTCACCAAAAATCTAAAAAATGTATAAAAACAGTTGTTTTTATAGTTATTTGAAGTTCAAGTTTGGATGAAATTAGATTTAAACGAAGAAGAACGATTTTAGTTCTTTGTTAAAATTTAAAAATATTATTCATGGGTACTTGAAACTTCTAAAGTATATTACTATATACAAATAATAGTATCTCACCTTACTGGGTACCGTATTAATAATAACTAGTGATGGGCAATACAATATCGATAATTTTATACGATATCGATATTATATCCTATACCAGGAATTATTGTAACAAGTTTTTTTTCTCATCTGCAATTATTAGCAATGTTAAGCAAATTTTTAATTAATAAATAATAATTATTAATTCAATATTTAGGAATACTTTGTTATTTTTCTAATAAAATAGTTTTTAAATCATAATATAAGTATATTATGTAGTGTAGGTATCTACATCAATCTTTTGTGTCCCAAATTAATGGAGATAAAATGTCCTATCTGCTGCCACGTAAGCTAGAGCTGAAATTAATTTTTTTCCAGATCCTCCAGATATTCAACTAAATGCCTTTTCCTTTTTCCCTATATTAACTCTCAGTTTTGATGAATCATCAAATAATATAACTTAAAAAATAACTTATCCTTATCGTGTAAATTGGGTTCTTCAAAAATTTGAATAAATTTTTCATAAAAATCATATATTATGATTGGCATCTTTCCTAAGTTTATGCAACTCTTCTGGCTTTTTGAATGAAAGAGATAGATGCCTCTTAATAAAATTATTATACTAATCACCACCCGGTGTGGAATACTGGAATCTTTAAAGAGTGTGATTTATTTATTATTTTTGACATATTCGCCTACTATAAGTTTAACTTCGTTCTTGTAACAAGGGTGTCCCATTCTATACCTAGCTATACATTTAGCAAAGTTAAATTTTTTGTTCACATACCTCTGGTAAAACTAATACTTGCCCATTGGTTTTTCAATTTAGTGTGGATTTTCTTCCTTTTATACGATTAAATATTACAGGAATTGAAACACCATATAATTCTGAAACTTGTTTATACGTTTTTTTCCAATTAATTTGTCTTTCACAACCTTCTCAATGTCATGTACATTATATTTTGGACCCGAGGTCTTTCTACATAGTTCCTAATATTATGAAAAATTTACATCTAGTTAGTATTTTACATTTGCTTCAATTAAGTTTTTTCACTAGCCCCAAACTATATATATTTTACAACAATTATAATAACGACTTGGAGCAAACTTGAAGCATATATTGTTCTCAAAAAAGGCTAAATCTATTCAGAATATACGGATGAACAACATGGTTTAATAATTTTAATTATGCTTTCATTTCTGGAGATGTCAGCTAATATCCGCGTACACTCTTCATAACATTTTCAAAATACTTGAATATATATTTTCAATTTTTCGATTTTTTAGTTATTTTCTTATAAATGTCAATTAAACAGTTTTCGCTGGGTCAAAAAGCTTGAACATTTAATTCAAAGTTCCTCAATTTGTTGTTATGGCTGTTAAAAATATTAAAGATATTCAAATCACGAAAGTTGGCAAATCATTTTGTATATAAATATATATATAATGCTCATAGTTTGGTATAGTTTATAATTTAAAATATAATACAAGGTTTCTCATAAGTATTTCATACTAAAATTAAAATATTTTTAAAAAATGTATAAACACAGTATTTTTATTGAAATTTTAACTTCATATACGAAATTAGAATCAATCTGAAATTTATACGAAGAATAACGATTTAAGTAATGTTGTGATATAAAAATATTATTCGTGGGTATTCAAAACTTTTAACGTAACTAAATTTTTATATTTTATGCACACAATAATATTTTAAAATGCAATTATTTCGACAAAATGTAATTTAACCAACCTAGTAATATACTAATAGAAAAATAAATTTCTTGAAATGACTAGGTTCACTAGAGTACTCAACACCTACTATACAGCAGAGTGATAGTGACCTACTTTCCCCCTTTTTATACTTGAATGTTTTACTAATGTTATTTTTACTATTATTTTTAGTATGATTGCAGTATGTGCGTTAAATAGCCTACACATTTATAAATAAGGGACAACCAGGTTTCCGTTTATACTAATTTATTGAATTCTTTAACAATTAATGTACCATTCAATGAACAAAATGAGCTTCTAAAAATAATTATCTAATGGAAATTCATATGATAATCAACTTTGTAACAACCTTTGTCTAAAACAATGATATTAATGAGATGTTATAAGTATTGAGATAAAAAATATAAATATGTCTAAATAATATACCCAAAATCTGTAGTAATCATTGGGCACAAGTGACGTATGCTATCTACCAAGAAAATCACATCTACAAAAATCTACGCATACGTATCGTATGCTTTCTACCAAAAAAAATCGTATATCAAAATCTACAAACTTAAGTTACTAACCTGCTCAATGCCTATTGGTTCACAGTTGTCCTATTTTGAATAGCCTAACCTAACCTATGTTTAGTTCATATAACTATATAATATAAGACACTAAATTCTTTATTTGTTTAATACTAGGAGGTAAGTAAAACTATGCTGAAGTCTAAAGCATATTTTAGTCATTAATCAATATTCATATATATAATACAAAATTACATTTGCCAGTGTCTTGCTTGAATATCAGAAAATCATTTATCTCACCAATAATGTTAAACATGTTCGTTATAAAAATCTACTAACAGATAATTGTATATTACTCAATGCTCACTAGTAGGTAGTAGGTATGTAGAATTTACCTATACTCATCATACTAAATAAAATAATTTTAACAGCTAATAATAATAAATATGCAATACCTACTATGATAATTTAATAGGAACACTAAAATTATTATTATTATATCAAAAATTGTTTTATTAATTTGATTATGTGTTAGTAATGGGTACTAATTTTATTAAAATATGAATCAAAAATTGATAGTGCCTTATTTTTAGCCGAGTATGCAATTCAACACGCTAACAGTAATCGTATTTTAGTGAGGATTAAATCCAATTTCTGAGTGATGATCTATTAAAAGATTGGATGTAGTACATCTAGTCTATATTTCATTATGATTTATGTGTATCAATGAAGTCATAACAAAGTATAACTCGAAAACCAATAACCGTAGATATACTTATTCACCAAATGTTTGTTTGATAATTATCCATATTATATTTATAATACAATTTGAAAATTATTTTGAGTTAAAAATTCATAAAAAAAATGTTTTTTATAAATCTAACATTTAAAAATCCAATACAAGATTCCTCATAAGCTTTGTAGAGTTGAAAAAAAAATTCATCCAAAAATTAAATTCATTTCTTATGGTCATTCCAATTTTTACGACATTGGATAATCTACTGTAAATTAACGATTTTTCAATTTGTTGTAAATTTGTGATTTAAAAAAGAATCTACTTATTTTAAATATTCACAAAATGTTTATTATTTTATTATTTTCTATAAATATAACTTTTTCAACATATTTTGAACTATTTTTAGATATTTACAATTTTTTTAGTTTTATTCCCATAAATATAGGTAAACAATTTTAACCTAAAGTAACCTGTACGAGTTAGGAAGGAATCGGTACCTTCTGACAGTCTCCAATATGAAGTCATCACATAAGTAAAGCCCGTTTCACACGATACTAGTTATTGTGCTATTACTAGTGTAATAGCTTGTATACTAGTTTTTAGGTCCGTGTGATTTATAATATACTATACTATACTGGTTAAAGGAAGCATACTAGCAACTATACAATTTTTGGTAATAGAACATGTCCTATTTTGCGCACTGGTTACCAGCATTGAAATATTGTCATTTTCACGATTGAGATATTTTCGTATACTTCGTTATCTTCTAGTACATTTTATAGTGCATAATACATTATGGGGTGAATAGAATTAAGTGCAGGTACTAGGTTACACGCTATATACCAGACTAAGTTAGTATGCTAGATATAGTAGTAGTTAGTATACCATATCATCGTGCGAAAAGGACTTTATTCTAGGACTTTTTCTTAGTTACCATTGTTACCAGAATTAATATAATATTTAAAGTCAGTTAATATAGTTTAAAATTAGGGACGGCGCGTACGCAGTCCCAGCTATCAAAAATTCTGCGCCCGAGGTATCCACATTAGGGATACTCACAGGGGTCAACCGATTCCATGTGCAATGAATCAGCCTCGCCCTGGAGGAACCGCCAAATTGACCACGGTTGACCTCCACGCCAGGTAAGTATGCTGACAACAATTTAGTCGAGCCTTTATATACTGTTCTTCGGCCACCGCAAAACAGCTCACACTCGTAGCTTACTGGTGACCGCATCAGTCGCACGTCAATTCTAGTACTCGCAATCGGTCCCGCTGTTGTCTAAGACAGTCTTGGTATATTTGAAATGTTAATGAAGATTTTAAGAACCTAGTTACGAATCTAGACGGTACGGTACGTGCATGTCTAAAACGTAGGTCGGTGTGCAGCGCCCCCTATGAGCGCAACAGTTGTCATTCACAAATGCACAATCATTTTACGCATTTATTCACGGATAGTCGTCTTATATGCTCCGTGTCATATACCGTAAACGACATAATTTTGACAAAGTGTATTTATTCGCTACAGATATTTTGAATGAACGTCATAACGTATATGTTTATACATAGGACTGTTGTACTTATAAACCAACTAAAATATTTTGTATTTGTTCATTGTTTCAAAATATAAAATAATATTATTTTATCAAAAAAAATTAAGTATGTCACTCTATATGACTATATCCAATTTGTAGAAGCACTAGAAGGGTTATCTATATGATAGTTTTAAAACATTTTCGTCTAAATCTATTTATACAGACAATATCATTAACGTTAACTTATTAACTAGAAATCGTCGATGTATCGAACTTTTTCCCAGTCCCTATAGAATTACCTATGATTATATTATCCATGCCCCATGGATAACTCGATTTTTTGGCCGATCCCTCAAATCAAGTCCGGATGATAACATTTTGAATAGGTTAACCTACTTGGTCAAAACATCCGTATATAACTATTATTAGATACAAATTTAAGTACATTATTATTGCCAACCCACATGTGTTGTCTCCGTTTTACAAATGTACAACATAGCAAAAACCGTTTTGCGCGGGACAACTTTTCTCGCACCATATTTGTTGTAGAATTACCAAATTTTCACAACACGTAAAGAAGTACTTTATCTGTGCAACAGCTTGCTTTATTTAATAGCTCTATCCAATTATGTTTTATAAGCAAATAAAAAAAAAACCGAAATGTTTATAAGCAAATAACTTTTATAGTGTTTATGTTATCTAAAATATAGCCACGCTGTTGCATAGATAATTTTCTACCCTTATGTTCAGACATTTTGGAGCCACTACTACAAACACAGAAAGATAAAAGCTATCCCGCGCAAAACAGTTTTTGCTATGTTGTACATTTGTAAGACGTAGACAACACATGCGGGTGTGGCGTCCTCTTAAATGTAATAAATAAATAATTATCATACTAACAACGAATGGTATATCCGTGGTATAGCGTATAATATACCCTGCAAATCGATCAAAAACAACTTTTCTATACCTATCTAGTACCTAACTACTATATTTCACTATAATAATTTCCATAATATTTAATTCCATACCTATAATGGCTAAGATATATGCAAATTGTAAATAAACATTAACATATGTATAGGCTATAGCGCGATATAGGTACTGCTAGAAATTAGAATTACTAATACGTAATAAACATAGAAATTATAGAATGGATACTTCATTCCAATACTAGACAATAGACATGAGTAAATATTCGGTCTTCAGTTATACGCAATATGGCGTCCTGAGGCGATTTGCTTACATTATGTTATCATGTGATAACACAACGTATATTATGATGTCTATAAAAATTATAAAATTATAAAAATAAAAGACTACGTAAATACTAAAAAAGATTACCTACTAATTTATGGTTTATACTACAGGATAATGACTATAATAATGTTAAAATTGTTAGTTATACGTCAAAATGTCTTGTTTTATAGCTACCACTTTCTGAATTTTATGGAATAACAATTATTGTTGTCAAATGTATTGTATGTAATTGCAATGCAATCCGATCTAGTATTTAAAATAATGAATATACAGTAATCTTTATCTTCAACTGTAATTTCTGAATTTTATATTAATTTAGAATTTTATAGAATGCTGTAAATCGATACTTCTTGATAATAATATATTATTGGTGTAATTACAGTTTGAATTATGTTATTTTCAAGTAAAAATACTAATTGTTCCTCTGAATTTTCTTGAATGTGGGGCCTTTTATAATTAGAGGTCAATAGGATTTTACAGGCCCAGTCCGATTCTGAGTATGTATAAGCTGTATAGGAATTGATGTATATTGTATTATTATAGATAATAAGAACAACATTTTTAAACTAAAATATCAACATTTTAACAGTTATGTAATTAAAGTAAAGCTTTGAGAATATAATTTGATTAAAATGTTCATCAATTTGAATTATAACATACATTTTGTTGCTATATAATATAATACATCAGTATATAATAGTATACAATATATACTGAAATACCTGTTATATTTTGTACTTATAAATTTGATTATTCGAATTTTTATAACTAAAAAAAAACCGTTACTTTATCATCTAGTCACATAAGACATATTAACTATATTTTCTTAGTTTCATACAAAAATGTATTTGAAAAAGAAGTCAACAATAAACCAAGGCAATCTGCTTTTTGCAAACAATGTACTAAAACTTCAACATTAATTGAAGTTAACAATAGATGTGACATAAACGCAATATCTTTGTAGTTTTATAAAAAAATATTATATTCATAACAAACCAAGAATGATAATAGGTACCTACTTATATCATTAATCATTATACAAATGCGAAATTTTATAATTAATACCTAACCTAAATATTATATTATACAAATATGCATAACTTCGTAATTTTTCCATTTAACAGATATGATAAGAAAAATTGAATTTTAATTTAAAAATCAAAAATGATCAAATTTTATAATTCACAGTTTACATGATAGTTGCTAGCAAACGACTTCTTAATTCTTTAGTCAAGTGTTACTAATTAGTTACATTAATATCATACATAACTATTTTATAATAACTGTTACTTATTGATCGTATATCGATAAAAGTATTTACTTTTTCTATTTAATACCAAGTAAATAGTGTGAGGTAATTCACACCAAGTTAGTAGTCGTAAGTTATAAGTAGGAACTAAGTACAGTTATTTCACCGATATTTCACATTAATTACTGACTTTCTGTAATAATATTTTTACTAGGTACTATAAAGAAAGATTCATTTTTAAAGAGAAATTAAGATAAAGAAAAACTAAAATATTACATTAATTTACAATTAGTGGTAATCTACTTTTGAAATTGACTGACGTGTTGCGTAATTACGAAATAAGTTATTAATATTATAGAAAGTGCCGGTCGTGCGTCGTAGTGTTAATGATAATATTATCTATATCGTAAGTTATTACGCGAGCATAGTCGGCGTACTTTCGAACACTCATTTATACGTAGTACGCACACGTTGAACACTTGTGAATTCGGTAAATCAAACACACAGGTTAACTGAATTAACCAACATGGCACAATGACTTATGGTAGGTAGATTAGAAATACATACTATAGGTATAGTATTTGGATATGAGAATTTATTTAATGAAATCAAATAAATCAATTATACACAAGACAACAAGCACGAATTTACAAGTATAATTGATATCAAATGAGACAATTTTCAATTGATAATAATCCTAATTTATAAATATTACGAGGGACGGCGCGAACGCAGTCCCGCTACCAAAAATTACGTGTCCGAGATATCCGCATAAGGGATACTCGCAGGGTTCAACCGTCCCCAGTGTGCAATGGGAAAGTCTCATCCTGGAGGAACCGCCGCGCTGATCACGGTTGACCTCGACACCAAGTAAGTATGCCGATTCTAGTCGTGCCGGTCGGCTATATAATGAATCGGTTCCGATGGGCCCAGGTGGTTTGACGGTATGGCAATCGGTCCAGTTGACAGATTGCGTACGACTAATCGGCCACCGTTTGGTTGATCACGGTCGACGATCGGACGGCGAACTGGTCGCGTGGCCGTCACCGGCTGTCGGGTGCGACGCACCGTCGACAAATCGCAAGGAAATCGGTTGGACAGCGGTACGGCCACAAACGGCGACCGGCGCGCTGCCATCTGTCGGCGAGATATGGCTCGCCTTTACGTCGCCGCTGCTACCGCCCATCCGAACGATCGATCGCTCGACGACGAATTACCGAGTTTTTATCACACGACACCAGCCCCCTAGCTAATTCAGTTACACTTGACGGTATTCAAAAGAAAAATGTCGCGAAAAGTTGAAGGGAATTCATTTTCTTATGTTTTCCGTGATGGAGATTTCGTACGCCCCATCGACGGTCGGCAAGATACTAATCCCTATTCCGAAGTGCAATCTATTGAAATTTAATATTATAAACGCGTAATTCCACTACTTAGACCACTTTACTCGTGCGGTATCACCAGTTTAGGTTTATTTAGTCTGGTTTCCATTGTGTTATGACAAAAAATGTGGATTGATTTATGAGTGTTATTAATAAGTGGACCAGTTCTAGGCGAACCCGATTTCAATCGTACTCACAGCGGCGGACAGACTCGGGTGGAGAGCGGGAGAAATATACGGAGGCCGCAGCCAAGAGAGGCCTTTTTGGCCTGCATACTTTCGAGAAAAAAATATTATATTATAAACAATAATAGATTCACTGTGAATGATTCATTTTTATGAAATATAAATACAATCCTGAGGCACAAATATTTTTGAAAATTTTTGAAAATTTCAGAAAAATAATATATTTAGCGTTCTTTTGGACCACTAAAAACTTCAACAGCTGGGCCGAAGTACTTCCAGTCCACCACTGGATCGTAAGTATCTTTTCATGTTATGTAATGTCTTATAATAGTGTGTTGTAGTTGTAGTTTAAGAAACGTTTGACACGACCATACCCGTGAATAATAATACTAATATAATATCATGACGTATACATTCAAATATTATAATATACATTATGTATATAAATTATTATTATAGGATATTAATAATATGCCGTAAAGATAGCAGCTCACGGATCGAGAGAACAGATTATTCTGTTGTATACTAGGTTCATAGATGGCGCAAAAGATCTTAATAAACATTTTTTTAATGCTCATTATATTTAATTATTGATTATAAATATAATAATATAATGTTATAGAGTTATTTATCAATGATTTAATCCAATGTTAGATTTGAAATCTGTTCAGTTTTATATTTCCATCTCGTACAGACGAAAATACGGCTCTCTGTCAACTACTAAGAGTCCATTATCCAAAATTTCAAATTCAACTCGTACATTACCGTTCCGTAAGAGGACGCCACACCTACTCCGTCTAAAAAACGTACATTGTTGAACATAGAAAAATGTATGTTCAGGAGTTTCAATTTTGTAAAGTTTTAATTTTAAAGTGTATACTATTGAGCTATTATGAATATTATGAAACTTAAAGGTAAGAATTAAGGACGTTAACTGTTTTTTTCTCGATATTAAAATTTTAAATCGATATGAGCATTTTGCAAAAATGATACTTTACATTCACATACCTATCTATAAAAATAAAATACCTAACCAAAAATCAGATAATGATTGTACCTTTAACCTTGATTAATGATTATAGATTAAAATTTTTATTTGAATTATCAACCAATATTTTAACTAACAATACTGTGTTGGAACATATAATTTATAAACGGTTTATTATACCTATATTTGTCATGTTTTTTTTTAACCAAATTGTAAATCAAGCAACGATAAATTGCTATGTAATTAGTAGTAATAAATAATATTCACACAAATACTTCTGGTATCAAATTATTCAAATTATTTAATTTTCTCAATTACCCAACTGAACAATATAATAGTGTGAAAGACTTATTGATCAATGATATACGCCTATACTGCTATAAATCAATATTAGACCAAATCCAATCATATTCTAAATTATTAGGAGACCTATAATATCATTTATTTTGTTTAATGTCCTTTGCAACAACTTGAAATTATATAAAGTATTTGTAGAATGATTTTCAGACCAAATTTGACTAGATGCTAGATCTAAGTACATATATACATTTTACACACTGCACTCCACAGTGTTCAAGTTATTCCCATCAACTTTTCCTACTGTAAATTTAAAATATAAGTCTAGTCGATGCATCACATCATTTGTTTAAAAATGTATACATAGAAACTTTTAATGAGTAGATACCTACTTATAACTTTTATTACATAAACAAAGTGTACTGAAAATCTCTAAGAATAAATTATATATAAAAAATGGAATTCTTTATTAGACAATAAAATGTTGTTATAATAAGCTGTGAAATTGTTTTTGATGATGTTGAAGTGTAAATAACTATATCTAAATATCTATTGGCCATTCCAACTATTCATAATATTAATTTAGTAAAAGTAACCAATTAAATTTATTAAGAGGTCAAAATTCCAAAAATTCAAATTTGTGTATTTTTTGTAAATCATTTCACAGTTATGATTCCATTGAAAATGAAGATCAACTGAAAGAATTAACTGGAATTAAATTTAACACGCATTGTTTAACTTACATGATCACCAGTTACTAATAAATGTTTAAAATCCGATTGACAATTGGACGAAAAATGGATTTGACCACTAGAGTGCATTAACCATACTAAATTAATTCTGTATTATCTCAAATAAAAATTAAAAGCCATAGACATACTAAGAAATATTATTCATAATATGTCCATGTTAAAAACCACAGATATATAAAACAACTTTGTTTTATATTTTATATACCTGTGTTAAAAGCCAATAACAGTTTTTATCAGCTCTTTATAATTTCCAGGAATTATAAAATTGAATAAAACTATAATATACCTACTCAATTTGTTTTTTTTTAAAACAAAATCTAGTTTTAAATGTGTTATATTTGTTTAAGTATATACCTATATTATAAATCTTAACATTATTGCTTAGTCGTTGCTTTTTGCAGTAGACGGCTTTACATTATGCTAGTTATTTGATTTTTATAGGATTATAATGATTAGATACTAGATAGATACACGATGAACCTATGTAGGTAATAATCTTTATACAGCGTTTCTCGTACGTCGTCCGTGATGTAATAATTAAAAAAATAGTCAAATATAATATAGATACCCAATACCAATTGCAATATTATTGTCATTGAATTATATGGCTAGATGCCAGATGGGCATAATATGCTAGCAATTGTATAGTTTAGGTACTAACCAGAGAATTTCTAACATCGACATTCATAAGACTTGTACACTTTAATATAATATTATTATAATTATCCAGAGATGTTACGTGCGTCCTCCTTTATAACTTATTTTTATTATTATAATAACATTTAACAACTTATTTTTATTATTATAAAATGTTTCATATTTTTAACATATTACAAGTTTTATTATATACAATGGATACTTATGTTTATAATATTAATATAGATGATTTGTATATTAATTCGGGACAAAGTGTGTTCATTCATAAATGACAATAAATATTAGTAATATTATACAGGTACCTAACAATGTACAATATTACAGTACATTCTTACATTCATACATAATATATTCCAGAATTTTCCGACAGAAGAAGTTTTTGTTTTGGTCTCTATAGTTAGTAGTTTGTACTCTGTAGTACCGCCGTAACAGCAACACTGGTAACCAAATACTAAAAACATTATACAATATAAAATGTTGAATAAATTGCGATTGTTCAAAAACAATAAATTACAATACAGAAATCACTAAATTCTAGCCTCTAGGCGTATCATACATTTATACAGATTACTGACACTGGTTTAAAATCGTCACGATTACGATAATTGGATAATTACCAATAATTATTTACAATTGTAAATAAAGTTTACATATTATGCTTTATTGTGGACTATTTTAATAACAAGGTGAATATAACATTATAATAATTTAATATATTAAAATTATGTCTTATTACGTATTACGTCTTCTTGTTGAAACA
This sequence comes from Nasonovia ribisnigri, assembly GCA_027563435.1. NCBI lineage: Eukaryota > Metazoa > Arthropoda > Insecta > Hemiptera > Aphididae > Nasonovia > Nasonovia ribisnigri. The sequence goes on along the minus strand of JANEHU010000011.1, from coordinate 495,503 downwards.
AGGAACATTTGCACCCGGCGGAGAATATTTCCAACGTAAGTGGTGACGACTGACGAGTACAAAAATGCGTCTTCGGCTTCACTCATAGAAAGCGCTGCACATCGACTGCCTCTTTCAGCTGGCATTTACCGTACCGGCTAGGCACGTAATAACATCTGTAAAAGCTGCACAAACGTTTCCAATTTATCAAATCTTTCTTAGTAAACCGCGGGTGCGATCGCCGGTTATCGTCGCCTTTGGGTAACTAATGCTGTCGCCGGTATGCTAAGGGCGTGTACCATTTTTGGATGACTTTAGGACAGCATATAAGGTCTCCGTAAACATCCAACAAGCATACTTACCTGGCGTGGAGGTCAACCGTGATCACTTAGGCGGTTCCTCCAGGGCGAGGCCGGTTCATTGCACATGGAATCGGTTGACCCCTGCGAGTATCCCTAATGTGGATACCTCGGGCGCAGAATTTTTGTTAGCTGGGACTGCGTACGCGCCGTCCCTCATAATTACCTAATTAAATTTTATAGGAGTGTAATCCACCCACTCACTTCAAGGTGATTGCCGCTTGGTGTCGTGATATCTGAGACTGCCCGACGTATACATCAGTTGTTATCCTTCGTACAAATTATTTAATTTTTAAATAGTCATCGTAATTTTAATCAAAATCTTATGTTTAATTATTTACTAAAAATTGGTTAGATAATTTATGCTTCTATATACATCGTTATAAAAAGTACATATACCTGAAATATTCAACAGGCAACAGCAATGATTCTTTAGGTACTTTGAGGAGTCCTACTATAAAGTACTATAAGGAATTTTTAGGTTTAGAACCTTAAACTAAAAATTAGTCGAAACTTTCGATAAACTTAATATATTATAACGTTTAACAATAATTAATTATACTATCTATTATAACAACTTCCTATCCTTTGTTTACATAACTAAACGGTTTTTATTTGATTATACTGTAGTATTGCATTTTAAAATATAATTTTTGAACATAAACATACAATTTTAATAAAGTGTTGACGTTTAAAAATAATTACCTACTACATTGAGCGCTTTTAATATACATGTTAATAAATACATAGTATTATATTATACTAATAAATAATTTATGAATCATAAACAAATTGCATTCAATGCAACGTAATATTAGAATATTATTATGTAATAAATTACAATATAACTGTACATTTTATTGAGCCAATAAAAATTATACAAATAAACCGTATATTTATTTTAAATTGTAACTATTCTATCTATATTCTATACCTTTCATATTTATAGCCTGTGTTGTTTAGTGGGTTTTGATGGACATTTAAATGATGTGCATATTACGTTATAAAGTATAAACGTTAAGTGCAAAGTCCAGTAGAGATCATCTTGATAGGAGATTGGAATAATATTAATATAATATTATTCTGTTTATATATGATTATTACGGCCTAAGTTAGCATAATAATTTTTTTTTATTTTTATTACCATGTGTGGAGTTATTTAGTAACAATATTAATATTAATATATTTATATTGCTGTTTTCGTATATTATAGTTTATTAATTCTATTTTAATAATTTTATTTAACTGTAAATCTACAGCATTTTATATTAAATTAAAATAGCAGATACCGTAAAATACGAAAACACTAAACAGCAACATCAAAAAACGTGGGCAAGTGGGTGTCGCTTTGCTGTACAGTAGGTTACGAATGGGTCACTGTAATGGATGGTGTTAAAATGTTAAATTTAAATTCAATGATATAATATAATTTTATACGAAAAACTAATAAGTAATAACTAACAGTTATATAATAATGTACGATAGATGGTATATTAGATACTAACCAAACCTATTTGACTATAGCACATTATAGTATCTTTACAAAAACTCTATGTAAAAATTTCGCTAAGTTATTATTGTTTCTCAGAAAACGTTTTATTAATACAATAATACTATTTTCCGCTTTTACTTATAAAGTCTAAAGATTAACTAATAATAATTAAAGTTAAATTCTATAATAGTTAATACATTTTCTCAAAATGATCACAATATATACTAAGTACCTACATAGTCACATAGCGACATAAGAATAACTAATAAGCAACGCCGTGCAGGAGTGCAGGACCATGATTATTCCTGTGGTTTAAAAAAAATTATAATAAAATAAAACCACATACCACTTGCCCAAACGGTATAATACATAATATATATATAATAGGTAGGTACGAACTATGAAGTCGCGCACAAACTGGCTATTAATGTTTTAGTCAAAATCTTTACATTCGGCCAAAACGGACACGACCCTATATCTTCGAAGTTTTAAATCGAGTGTTGTTTAACATCAATATCGTGTCCTTAAGAGAAAAAATAAATTACTTTAAATCACAAGGATCATTATTATACAATTTAATATAACATAGAGTGCCAGAGCGGTAACTACTTTAATGAATTGTAATGTTTCGTTATAATTTAAGGGACGGCGCGTACGCAGTCCCTGCTACCAAAAATTCTGCGCCCGAGGTATCCACATTAGGGATACTCGCAGGGGTCAACCTGTCCTATGGTGCAATGGACAAGCCTCGCCCTGGAGGAACCGCCCAGTTGATCACGGTTGACCTCCACGCCAGGTAAGTATGCTGTCCCGCCGTTTCGGATATGCTTATATGCGGTGCACGGTCTACCCGGGGTGCCACGAGCCGGATACTGAGCAGGGCACGACGATGGCGTTCGGTCCCGTAGCGACCAGGTTGTGACCGTCGCGGGACGTCGACAAGGCGACAGATACACCTGCGCGTCCATACCGATTGTCAGTCCCTGTTTATCCTGTCCAGAAATCAGTCGGTTGGATGTGCCCATTCCGCTGACCGATGGCACTTACGTGGACAGCGCCATCTGTGGTACACAGTATTGTCACCAACGTTTGTCGTTGGACAGCTGCAATCATACCATTCCAAATATCCTCACTCGGACGTCAAGACGCGCCTTTGAGTAAGCGTAACTAAAAATTTTTTCATGTACTAAACTACCTGCACGAGTCCCCAAAGTACCTATGCCAATATAATGTGCTTTCAAGTTATACGAATAACGATTAAATATTTCTTACCATTTGTGTTATAACTTAATCATCACCTAATATTTTGCCTTCTAAAAAATGAATTTGAAATTGAAACGTTCCCGGTTTTGGGGTATCGTAACATTGAAATTTGAAGGTTTACATGCTTACATTGTACCTAACATAAAATATTGTGATCTACCATCTACAAATAGTCATTGCAATAATTTGCAGTAACCAAATAACCAATACAGATTATGGTAGGTATATATAGATAATATTTGAATAGATGGGATTCTTGACCACCTGGAATTAAGTCATTGATTTCAAAATCTAGTTCAACTATCCATTTTCAGCCATTTTAATGTTCTGTACTAAGAACTAATTCTAAAAAATAATAATAATACTAAATATCAGTCAATATTTTGATAATATCTTTTTTTGGTACTTTTTTAAATTTGGAATATTTTTTAAATATCTCCTTTCTGAGCTAAGGCCCCTTAAAATATCCGCCAAATTGTGCACATTCACATAAGCACATCTCATAACAAACATACTATTTCTCTTTTCTTGTATAAAAACGATCATTGATATAAATGTGTAATGATATCTTGCAACACTTTATTTCTTTTTATAGTATACTACATTTTTAGTAAATTTTTAATACATTGCAATCACTAATTGCTAATCTACTTTATTGTCCTACATTAATGGCCATCCATCTGAAATTGTTGATTCTTTGTAAAACTGATCTGCCTTTTTAAAATCAATATTTCAATAGCTTCCAACTTTATTGCTGTAGCATTAAAAAAAAAATTACAATAAGTATTATTATTAATATATTCATAAGTTTGAATGCCAATTTTTAACACTAGAGTTTAAATTAGGTTAGGGTAAGAATATGATTTTTGTATTGTTACTTATTTTTGGAAAATGAGGTACTAGATGGTTAGATAGGTCATAAAGAGATAAAGGTGGGTAATTTAAAAATGTATAAATAGAAACCTAGATTTAATATCACTAATTTTTATTTTTAAAACTAAAATAACACTTAAATACATTATTCAAGTTTATAAAACAATAGCAACTCATAAATCAAAAGAAAAATACATAGTTTTAAATATATTACATTTTGAGTATTAATTACCATTATAATTGATTATAAATAGTATTTATAATCAACACTATTAGTTATATTCACTAACTACTATACAATTTGATAAAAATAAATAAATAAATAATAGTTAAAATATTTAAATATGTTTTAATTAGTGTTAGCTTTAGCTAAAAAATATACATTAAAAAATACGGGACATGTCGTATTGTAATTAAATATCACCTTTAATCATTATAAAAGAAATATGGAAATAATAAAGAATTAATTTAGAAAACAACAGTTAGCTAAATTATAAGGGATTATAGATTTATTAAAACTATTTAGTAGATAAGCACTAATACTGTGATATACAAATGGAATAAATATTATTTTTGGTTAATTAATCTGAATAAGAATCAATAGTTTATCCCATAATTCCTTATTAAAAATAAAGAAACATACATACATATATATTGGTATTTAGATAATACAATAAGTTTCTTATCAAACTTCAGTTATAATGATTTGAACAATATTTATATTTATCAACAGTATTTTCTGTTATCTTAAGTTATGTTTCTAAAATTTTTGTTTAAAAAAATATAAAATTATCATTAGGTTATATAATTACATACAAAAAATAAGAGATTTGAAAGAAAACACTTGTTTAATGATATGAAATATTTGATGTTATTATCATTCAAATAACTTCTAAAGTATCGATTGGTAGCCATTTAGAACTTTCAAGTGCATCCCATAAATTGTAATCTTGTGTGACAAGGTCTTTGTTTAATGCATCTACGTCAATTGACTTTTTGTAATCTGCAAAATTTTTAGTTTATAAAAAATTATACAAAAGAGACATTTATGTTTTTAAAAATTTATTTTTAAGTTTAAGATGTATTTAATTAATTTTTTTTTGAGAATTGATAACATACCAACTAGATTTGAATTGCCATTTGTTTTAATAACAGCAGTTTCAACTGCTGGTTCTGGCTTAAGCATACAATTCTGACAATCGGGTTGGTTCCATATTAAGTATCGATGCCAATAATTGGTTTCAAAATACTGTCCATAATCTTGACTAGCCTTGTACCCTTGAGAGTCATTTGAAGCACTAAAATAATAGATCAATTATTATACTGAAATATAATTACCTATAATACAAAATTATTAAATACTAAATCAATAATATTTTATATCATCATTTTAATTGTAATAAAATTATACCTAAAACATATTATTTTGAATAATCTAACCTAACCTAACTTAAGATAAAAAATATTAATCTATTTTATATGATGATACATTTTAATTAATTAATGTTATGTTTTATAAAATAAGGAAATTAATAAAATTAAAAAATTGTATCACAACTTTGAATTTTTGAATAATTGAATAGTAATAAACTTTTTAGTACTAATGGTTTTAAGATAAATAAATAAAGAAAGTAATATAGTTAAATCATAATTAGTTTAGTACCAGTTGGAAAATAATTTGTATGAGCAAAGTATAACATATTTGCATGTAGTCAAAATTATTTATATTATAGTATACAGTATAAATATAAGATTATAATTATTTATATGATATAAAATTATAGATATAATTTTTATAATAAACACAAAAAAGAACAAAGAAACATAAATATATTAGGTCCATGATATTCCATGACCCAGTATTAAGATTACCACAAGATATTAAGATTTTAACAATCAAATTTATATAAATAACCTATAATTATAAACTGAAAATAGCTAATAACCATTGCAGCTAAAGATAATCTTACAACTTTTAATATTTGCAAAATTAACAGTTCAATAACACCTTTTGAATGTAATTTTTGAGCTATCTTAGGTATAGATAAAGATTTAGTTATAAAGTGATTATTATTGTTTGTTTTATCTCTCTGACAATACGTACAAAATTGACAAAACTAATTCATATAAAATCATATTTTTTTAAGGTTTTTAGTAATCTTAGAGTAAAATTAACAATAAAACATTTTTTTAGGGTATGACAAAATAATTTATTATTTAAAATAAAATATAAAACTGATGTCAAACCCTTAAATATATTATTCTCTATAATGTTTGTAATAGGTAGGGTCCAGACTTGACGCAGTAGCAACTTTTTTCAAATGCTTAGATTCAAGGCTCTTCTTTATAAAAATTATTGACTTATGTCACACAGAATTCAATGGAACAAATTTAATTTTGAATTTTTTGGTATTTCTTGGTTAAAAGTAATTTTTTTTATCAATTTTCTACTTTTTGTAGGTATATTTTTGGTTTAAAGCCTGTGCTATAATTATAAGTTATATAATACTTTAACTGTGCAATATAATACATTTAATCGTAAGAAAACATTCATAATTTAGTATTTATTCACTCATATAGCTAATTTAAATTATTTTAATTTTTAAAGTTTAAATAGTATAAAAATAAGAAAAACCAAAAAGAAAGAATATTTATTTTAAGATAAATGTTCTTGGTATTACATTTATGTGATATTTTTATTTTAAATCAATTATTGATGGTATTGATGCATTTTAGACATATTTATGACATTATATTATTTCTTGCACTTTTTCAAGATTTTTAGTTCTGGGCCTTAGTGATAGGTAATTAAAGTTAAAAATTCTGGCTACGCTACTGCAATTTACTCTATGACTACTGAAAAATCTTAAAAAAAAAGGACTACTTGACTGTTTAATTCATGTTGTGTGTGGGTTGACACTGATGTCTTCTTAAATACTTAAATGGTTTAATAGTATTATTTGAATTTCCTGTAGACATTAGAACATTTTTAGGAGTATTTTTATACATAACAAAAAATAAAAAAGTACTTTTAAAATTTAAAATATTAATTTTTTTAATGTTTACATTTTAGGAGCTATAAGTATTATCATATCTATGATCAGGAGTTTTTTGTGACATTTAAAGATGAATATCTTACAAGGTTATTTTGTGCTATAGTTAAACTTTGATTTTGGGAAATATCTGTATGCCAAATTAAAGAAGTTTCATCTAAATGAGATCTAAGAAATAAGAAGTATAAAATGAAACTATAAAATAACTGGCTTTGATAAAATCTTTACATAAAATGTGTTTTAATATTCCCAATTTGATTTATTTCTTAAATAATCAAGACTATAAACCAATATTCTGAAGTACAAAAACAACATATTTAGGGCTTTTTGGTCCTTATTGATAAATTTAAAGTTTAATTACAAAGCATAGCTCTCTTTTCATAGTTTAAAAATAATGTTAAAAACTAAAAATTAAGTTATTACATTTATAATATATACACTCATCAGTATTGTAGTAATTATTCTATTAATAAAAAAAAATCCAATTAGTTATAAGATTAATTTTGCAATTTTATGGATTGACACTTAATAATAATAAATTGGTATAATTATTTGTAATTTTAGTATCAAATACTAATACTATTATACATTTTAAAAATGTTTTGTGAATTAATTGAAAAATAGCAAAACAATTAAATCATCTTACACAACAATATGGCGTTCTGATTTTGGTATGACACTGCTAACTTTTATAGGTTTTGAACCAAGACCCGGAAAACCGTTCATATTGTTAAGACAGTGTTTTTGTTCTTCTTCACTGCTAAAACGAATAAATCCATATCCTTTACTGTAACCGGCACTGTCTAAGACCACTGAAAAGTTATAACTATATATTAAACCACTATTATATTAAACTTGGTATTTGTAAATATTAATTGTAATGACAGTAAACATATTTTTTTTATTTTTTATGTAATACCTTTAGCTGTACGTATAGATTGATAGCGGCATGCAAATGTTTTATATAACTGATAGTCATCTACATCTGAGCTAAGTTCACCCAACCACACAGAAAAATCTTTATCACTAGTAGTAGTTTTTCCAGGATTTCCTGCGTGATTCAGCTTAAATCGTACAGGCTGCAAATAATTATACACAATTATTTAAGTAATAAATTTTTAAATATATACCTAAGCTTTATTAAAAAAAAATATTTAAGGTCTCTATTAATTGTTTAATAAAAAGTAATTTTTACTATTTAACATTTTAATAATAACAACAATTTATATTTAACTCATCTTATATATTATATTCTACAAAATGTAATGTATAATTATAAATTAGTAAATTATTATTATTATTATTAGGCAATAATTTTTTTAATCGAATAATCAAATAATTTGTTTGAATTTTTATTGTGTAATCTTATCAATGAATGTTATTTTTTAAAATATAATATTATTTATTACATTGCTTATTTATAGGTAGTAAGCTTGTGTTATTAAGCATATTTACTATTTAATATTATAATTAAAACACCTAATGTGTGCAGCAGCAGGCATTTATTAGGCAAAATTATTATGTCATTATTGGTTGAATAGATGAATTAGCAATAGCAAAAATTATAACAAATTATTATTTATCATAACAAAACAGGAGAAACATCATTATCCTAGCAGCTGCGGCTAGCTACCTCCACTGAAGACATTTTTTTTTTTGTATTAGCCTGTATAAGGTATATTATGACATTAGTAAAATATAATATGATGATTGGGTATTATATATTTTATACATTTTAGTTTCATATATTGTCATCTGTATAGATGAATAAATATTATATTATACATTAATGAATTACATGTAGGTCCAGGGTCTAAGTTTCTTTTGGTTTTAACAAATAAAATGTTTAAATTAACTGGTAGTCAATAGATAATAAGATAACCGTCCGGTTTGGTTTAGTGACCCAGTGTGAATATGAATAGGAAAATTAAAAACTAAAATTACAACTTACTGGATTAGTACCAGGTATATATTTTCCATTCAGTTTATGCATAATAGATACTGGATCATAGAAGTCAACAAATGCATAACCAGCAGTTTCGCCAGTATTTTTATTACGCATCAACTTGACATTCTTAGGATATTCTCCCATCTTTTGAAATGCACCCGTGATGAAACTCTCTGTCATATAAGGTTCCAGCTAGAATAATAATAGGTTAGGTAACCAAATACAAATTATAATTAATTATTTCACATACGCTTCCCATCCACAAACTTGTCACATTTTGTCCGGAAGTTGATACTTGTGGCTGTTGAACGGCGGGTATGTTTGGACTTATAAACGTCGTAGCAGTTTGCGTCGGTGGTGGAACGTTATAAGCCGGTTGTTGGTTATAATTATTGTACATTTGATAATAATTAGTAGGATATTGTTGATATTGTTGGTTATATTGTGAATACTGAGGAGTGTACTGATTTGTATACATTTCGTTAGAACTTAGATTAAAATTGTACAAACAAAAGAACAGTTAGATGAATTAACTATTTTCCAAACACAACTGAAATGTATGAGTATTCAATGAATTCATTAATAATTAATCATGTAAGAGTACCACGGCACAGTTAAAGATAATAAATATAATAACAATAATCGTGGACCAGCGGCACAGGCTAAGATAGAGAGGACTGGGAAACGATATAGTAGGCGGGTGACAAGGAGCCGGACCGCAATTGCGTCGGTCCTTCTACCCTTCCAAGATAACATTGGTACAAAGCTAACATGCACGCTATCTGCTTGGTAGATTATCAACTATATAGATTTTGATTTTTCAAAATATATAAATATAAATATAGCCTAAAAGTAGTAGGTTGTTAATAAAAACTAATGATGATTATGACACATGTAAATTTTAGTATTCTGATTTTAAGTACCTAAAAAATATTCTAATTTATATTTATACTATTCTTATCATCATTTAATTGCCGCTAGGTAGCAAAAATATAGAAGACTAATGCCGAGTCCAATGAACAATTACTAAACACCACGGACTAAGATATACACTTAGATCTATATGATCTAAGGATATAAAGGAATGCATGACAAATTATATAATTTAGAACTGGACACGAGATAGTAATTATGGATACGAAATGTTATACGTTTGGCGGAGTACAAGGGAATTTGCCTTTGTATTGGTACTAACGCCATCTAACTGGATGTCTTATAAACATAATGTAACCAGACGTGCCACACTGAACGTCAGGATGTTAAAATATTAGATGTGTATAAAGTGTGTCAAATTGAAAACGCTATTAGGTATAGTATATCAACTTAAGCGACTTAAATTGACTGATTTTAAAACGAATTATACTAATTTGTCTTATTCATCAACTAAGACCCATATATAATAAATTTAAAATTATACAATAAAATATTGATTGCACAAAAATTTGTTTTTATTTAATGCTTCAGATCAAAATATGACAGTCTTATTTTTTGACGTCTGTGTTAATTATAGTAAGATAAATTAAAAATATAAAACTATAAAGTAAATATTTACTTTGGAAATTGAAAATTACAGTTAAGACCATCTTATTGCTGGCCAAATGTACTTATATTTTATATGGCAATCTTGCATTATATTTAGTAAATTTTACACAAATCAAATGCAGTAATATATGTTGTTGTATTCTTGTTCTTGGTGAGCAATATTACGAAATTAATATATATATAAATATATTTATGGAAATTTGTAGGGAAGGGAAACTTATTGTTAAGCTGACAGCTGACTACTGACTAGACTCTAACCTAACCCTAAGTTATATAGTTAGATACCTATCTAGTAACAAAAAAAAAGTTAAATCATTTTGATTACCCTCCTTTTATTTGCAAATGTAAATTTCATTTTATATGATTTTATATGAATTTGTAATTAGTTATATTAAAATGGTGAATGGTTGTAAGTTATAAGTACCTATAGTAACCACTATAACTAGTTTATTGTGCCTCGTATTTGTTATTTGAAATTTGAATAGGCACTATCAAATACTTTTAAGTAATTTACCCTCGGCAACATAGGCCATTGGGATACAAATGTACAATTTTTTTTTTTTACATTGAGATATTTTCTTAGGATTCCTATAGTTATTTACATATTTTTATTTCTAAAAGTTTTATAATAGGTTTTGAAGATTTGATTTTTTTATGAATTCGATGATGGCGGCGCAATAGGTTCTGTTGTAGCCGAGCGATTTTATTATAATATATTGTTGTACATAAATACCTATATCGTGTTTTGTAAAAATTTAAACCATAATATGATAGTTAATAATAATAAGATATCTAATCATGAATCAGTATATAATTAATTAAGTTCAATATATTTGCTCAGGGGCGCCGATGTATTTTGAAACACCTATGACAATTTAATTTTGAGTCTATACACCCACCCACCCACTGAACCCTCACAAACACAAATTATCCTCTTTAAAACAGAGTAGCTTCGGCTGTATCTGAGGGGGGGGGGGTCCAAGGGGTCTGAATTCATATTATAGCCAACCAACCACCCACCCATCTATATTTACCTATGACATATGTCATAGGAAAAACCAACTTTCGGCGCCCCTGCCTGTAATCAATATGTATTTATATCAATCCACCTTGTCTGTAATATTTAACAATCTAGGTATCTTCCATACAATGAAACTCCAACTGCTCTTATTCTTCTGATGCAACCTTCGAACATGTATTTAGGCCACGGATATTCATATAACTTATTAAATTTATTGGTTGTTTCTTACACGGTTACACGCCTAATATTATATTATAATATAAGTATACACTAGGTATGTATGCTGAAAAATAAGAACTTCTGAAAAGTAAAAGTATAAAAATTCGACTTTAGACTTTTTCGTATGGAGTAACACCATTCTAGTGATCGAGACGCAACGTACATATTGCATGTGCCTGTCCATTAAATATACCTGAATATATCAATGGAAATTATATAGATAAGAATCAATTATCAAATCTATTTTAGTGAATAATAATATTATTTGTTTTTTTATTTTGTAACTGAAGACATTTCTTATAGTAGAAAAATTACTTCAATCTTTGACTTAGAGGGTGATCATAGTTCCTGGTAACAAATTGGATCTAGTAGGTAAACTTTTTTTGTCCACCAACACCTAATAGGTATTATACCATTTGTAAATAAAACAATCATGGTGAATTTTCAATTAAGGAAATTATTTTAAGTCGGATTGAATGTTGCACATTCCATATTATTATGGTATACATTATAAAAGTGAAGCTTTTAAGCGGTCTCGAAGGTTAGGAGAATTTGAGTTATTGTAGGTTCACCTTAAACTCTAGAACAGTAAAGATATACATTATTCAATGCCAAATGTTTTGAATACGCAAAATCATGAAAATGTTTTCTCTATCTTATGTAAAATATAATACATATATAATTTCTGTATTTTACTCATTAGGTACCTACACACAAAATAATTTTTTTAATATATTCATTTTGAGGAATGTTATAATTATAAGCATCGATAATAATAAATAGACCGTGGACTTTCACAGGTCAACATTTTAAGAAGCAAAAAAAAATAAACTAGAAAATATTGTGATTTATGAGAAATAAACTGTAATAGGTGGTGTTAAATTTGAACTCAATGATGTTGTAGGTACCTATAGGTAGGTAATATCACTAATATCATTGTATACGAAAAACAATTCAGAGCGGAGACGGCTTGTCAGGCTAGGATATTTTATATTGTTATTTTTAAGACGTTATTTTTAGTTGAATTAATATTCTTTGCATAATATTGAATATTATCATATTTGTATATAAAAATATACTTTAGACGTTTTAAGAACCCACAAATAATATTTTTAAACTAAGTACCTACATTTTTTTTTATAAAAATAGAAAAATGTATAAAAAATTGTGTAGGTATTCAATTTTCAAATCTTAGTTATAAAAAAAAAACTTAATGATCGAAAATGTTGTATGCCTATAAATATCATAACATAGGTCAAAATAATTTCTGGTGTATTTAAAATGCTAATATAAACATTCAGTGAAAATTTCATTTCTCCGACGAATGACCAGGATTGGCGTTTGCCATAGATGATAGATATTATACTATGACAGCGTCATCAGTTTTCAAATTTTTACTTCTTTGGATGAGACCATTCATTTTTATTACATATTTCAAAATAGAATATTATTCAGAGTATTCAAATCTATAAAACTAATAACAAGAAACTCTGTAGGCATAACATAATTATTTCAAAATTAATCAAAAAATAGTTTTGTTCTTTTATTTAACTGTATAATAAATTGTACATTTTGATTTGATAATAAAAATAAATAAATGAATATGGACAGTATGTCAAATACCTATATATTATAATTAAGCAAATTATTTGCTATAGGTGAAATGGCCAAAGATGATCCAAAAATAATAATAGAAATAGCAACTAGTATTCATTAATCAATGATAATGCTATTTTTATTATATGAGATTTAAATATTTAAATACATTTTAATAATAATATTGACAATAAAAATACATTAAAAACAAATAAGAAATAGTGTAAAATGTAATAAGAAATACAATATTTATAAACATAAAAATAATTGTGCAATAGTTATATACTTCAAAATCTTGAACAACTATATAAAACTAATTCTTTTTGCTCATAAATAAGCTAAATAATTTGTTTGGAGTACTGCTAGCTCGTCTTTTATTAGTATTTGATTCTTTAGATTCTTTCAATGCGTTTTTTGGATTGCTCTGAAATTATATAAGAATTGTTAAAATTAACTATTCATTGGTAACACAACATGTTATAATTTAATGTACATATCGATAATTATTCTAACTTAAAATCTTAAATGTATATACAATGGACTGAGCATAATAATTAATGTAAATCTATAATGCATACATTTTATCGGCCGAAAATTCCATATTATTTGTTATTAATATAGAATATAGATTAAAAGAAAAAAAAATATGCTAAACACTGGTTTTATGCATCAGACATTTTAGTTGTACAGTTATTTATTGGACATTTTAAATTTGTAATGCTCTTTTTACTAATATGCATAAATTTGATTTATTTTTACAAATCTCGTGATTTGAATGAGAATAGTTATTTTAATAGATAAGTTAAATACCCACATTTCATTGCAATAAATTGATGTCTATTGTCTTTATATAATAAACAAACATTTTTTTTTAAATGTTTTTTAACATATTACAAGATTGTTTAGGTAATATTATAGTACTTTTTAGTACTAAAAATTTGAAGCCCCGCATATTATACTTCTTAAAATCCTTTATGGTTCACATCCAAGATTTAATATATTAAGGTCGTTATAATTTAAAAAACATTATATATTTATATGTATAATAATACAAAATAAATTTCAGTGAAAAATTATTAAAAACAAATTAGAACACGTCAATCGTTGCAAACAAGAAATGTTTCTGCATTTTTTTTTTAAATTTTATTTCGTCTATTTTATCGACAAAAAATTCACCCTTGTTTATTATGTTTAAACTTTAAAGTGCAGAGTTAAATGTTCATTCTAGTAACATTATAAATATTTTTGATTTAAATTAAATTAAAACCATATTATTGTCCCAACAGCAATTTTATTATTTTTTGCGTTATTGAATTATTTATACTTTATAGAGTAACTGACAAACATATAATTATTTTGGCCTTTGGGTTTGTATTTTTTACAAAATAAAATGGTACGGGTTTGGTTTAATGTTGAAAGAAGTGTTTGCTTTGAGTTTGACATATGATAAAAAAGTTTGATTCAAGACCATATTTTTGAGTTTGACATATCTCTAATGATTATTAATATTTATAGTTGCTAAATTGAGGTAAATGTTTTATTTGTGAGTTATAAAATAAAAATCATCTACAAGTACCATCCTACTCAATTAAAACTTACGGTGCTGATAATATTTAAAAATGTAAAAAATGAAATTATAATTTTATTTAAATTTGCATCTTATAAGAAATAATTTAATTTACTGACAATTAATTAGTAAGCAGCATTAACAAAAAACAAGTACAAGATTATGTATGCAATTTTATATACAAATACAATGTGAAATAGGTACATTAACAGATGCTTAAAAAATATTAAAGTATTTAAATTTAAATAATTTTTACAAATTAAGAAACATTTATTTGTAAATTAACAATAAAAAAACATACCGATAAAGAAGCACGACCTCCATTTTTGCTTGGAGTTGGTGGTCCTGGTTTCTTATAGGATGTCTGAAAATAAAATAAAATATCAAGTAAAACAATTAAATATATATCAAGTAATAGAAAAATACCTGATTTCTATCTTTTTTCTTGGTACGATCATTCGGGATAAGATTTTCAGTCTCATAATCACTATAATTAGCAGTGGTCTATAATATAGGGTTTAGATTTAATTTATAATACAAATATAATTGGTTGTAACAAATAAATAACAACAAATTACCTTAATATCTTCTTCAGTAACTAATGAGGTATTTGGCAAGAAATTGGTCTCTGCAGCGTAACAACTTCTTAAATGAGGTGGACAAAGCGAGTTGCGGGCTTGTAGTTCTGACAGTCTTTCATTATATTGTTTTTTATTATCATTGAGTCTTACTTTACCTTGTTTTAGATCTGCAAGACATGAGTGGTTGAACATTTCACCTTCTTCATCTTCTTCTTTTGGAAATATTTTGCCTAATAAGAATATAATTATATTTTTAAATGTCTATGGTTGAAAGTACATAACTAGTGGCGGGACTAATGGTTGGGTGGTCAGCTGATCTACATTTTTTTCTTAGTATTATATAGATAGCCCTTATTTTGACAGAACAGCATAAGATATAAGTTTTTATTTTAAGAAAAAAGTGTACAGAATAACCATTTTAAATTGTTTGTGGTTATATTGAATCTATAATAATGTTGCAATAGAAAGATAAGTATAAATATTACAAATCATAATATTATTTATTGAACTTGCTGCATTAAGTCTCATAGTTTACACAGTAATAAAACAAGATATTATTTTATAACCCCTTATTTGCCCAGTTTTCTTTTTTAATATATCTATTACCTATTATTTCTAATTTAATACGCATATATCATATTTTATTAAACTATAAACAGTAAATACACTATGATATATGCATAATAAGTTTTATTGATTTTTACTAGAGCCATACAGGATATGCTCTTCATCTATTAATCAATTAATTTATTATGATTGGAGTTGTATATTATATTAATATCTGTAATTATTACCAGACTGTATTTGAAAAGTTTGTAAAATATGATATTTTACTTTGAAGCATAGTGCATACTATATCTCATGGTTTCATCAAAATTCAAAAGTATATTTAAATATTTTATTAAGAAAATAGAATAAAATATATATGCTACAAGGATAAAAATTGATCAAATATATAGATTATTTATAAATAATGATAATGATAAATTGATAACCAAGATTGAATCATTCATAAATTTGACAGAAATTAAACAAGTAAAAAATTATCACTTTTTTTTTAAAAAAATAAATAGTTACCTAAACTGAACCAGAGCAAAGAAAGAATAAATAGTAAAAGTTATCTACTTAAATCAAATATGCTTTAAAAAAAATAATAAATGATATTTAAATATTTATCCAGGGAGATTCTTTAAACAATACTGGTAAATCAATTTAATAATAATTTAAATGCAATTAACAAAAATAACAATTCAATTTCAACAACAAATAAAATTGTTTTTATATTTGTTGTATGGAAAATTAATTATACAAATATCAAAATAAATATTAAGTATATATTTGTAAAAAGTTCCTTAATCAATTATTTATTGGATTTAATTTTTTTGATGTTGATGACAATCAATCGCATATTATAGTGTATTCCAGGATTTGGACCTCATACATGTTGCATGAAATTACTGATAAGAAAAAAAGTATATTATTTAATTACAAACATAATAAAGGCATATTAAGTAATGGTAAAACTCATATTATTAATCCAAGCATTATTTCTAGTGACAATGTATTTAAGTTCATGAATATCTCATATAATATTTTATTTGTTAAATTAATTTTGTTCAATAAAAGTATTAATGAATTAGAGTAGCAAAGCATATTTATTTTATTTCTACTATAAATTTAATATAGTATGCAAACCGCAACCAAATAAAGACCGAGTTTAAATTTAAGTTATTTTTATTCATTTTTTTTATAAGATTTCAGTTTTAAGAATCTTTTAGAAATTTGCTATAACTAGAAACCAGAATTGTATGGACTAAAAATGTGTATACATAATGCAGGTATGTTGATAAAAATGACAACATATTTCAAAATATGGTGTTGTATTGACATCAAAAAATGTGCACCAAATGAATACACATTGATAATAAGTAATAAACCAGGTCCAGATAAAAGTCCATCATAAACCTTGGTAGCTATTTAATTATTCCTTTTCTTTGATAGCAATTAGTAGCATAGATATTTGAAATATTATGTTTGATTATCACAAATTTTTCAATGAAAATTTAAAAATAATAGTTGCTTAACATATTAACTCGTATTTATAGTAAAGGGGAATAGTTAACTTATTTATTAAGATAAAATATTCAAATTATTTGGTTTAATGATAAAGTATGCCATAACCCTTCAAATATGCAAAATATAATTTAGGCTATGAAATTAGTTTGATTTGAAACACTCATATTTCAAACTCTCAGAGTTGTCTATATGCTCAGTTTCAATATGCCAACGTATATAATTCTGGTTTTTAACTACAACTAATAATAACTAAAGATTGAAGCTTTATATAATATAAGTTAGAAATTATCATTTTTGATATACTGAGAAAATATTTAAAATAAGTTACGTTTATATTTTGTATAGGTATTGAAATAATTAGTATTAATTTTTTATTAGGCAATACGGTTTTAATTAGATACTAGTTAAAAATATTAATAATGTTAGATTTTGTTAGTAACGCACCAGACGATAAGCTGAATTTTTTACCAATTCCTGCCGGCACATTTCGTTTAGTATCTTGATAACAACGAGTGGTCTCTTCTACTAGTGATCTAAAATTATAATACAACAAATGAAAATATTATATTATGCAAATTTATTATTTGTTATACATTCTTACCTGATTTGACCGGCTGAGCTAGATTTTGGCAGTGTAAAAGAATTATATTTTGGGAGACTGGTTGTCTGTAAAATAAGTGTACATACAAATAACTGTTCAATACCTTACATTTATGATTCATAATTGATTTTAAATACTTACTGTTTCAGAAATCATTGACATTTCAAAAGGTAAGGACATTGTTGACTCTCTCCTATCTTTTTGTTGTAACCTTAAATATTTTTCACTAACTTCCCATAACTGCTGACCGAGTTCTTTGATGTGAATTTCATCTTTGGTTATCTATTAAACAAATAATCCATGTTAATAAAAATTAATAGAAAACTTATAGAACATACTTTATCTTTGTATTTTAACAGTTTAGCTTCAAAATCTTGATGAATTTTTGCCTCTAAATCTTTACAAAATTGTTTCTAAAAAAAACGCATTTTATATTAATATTTACCTATTATGATAGTTTTTATTTCATTACCATTTGTTCTCTCTTTCGTTCAAACTTTTTTTCGTATTCTGAAGTTACATATTCTTGAGTTTTTTGTTGCACTTTTGTCATTTTATAAACACATTCTGTTTTCAATGTTGACATTTCAGTTTCCAAACGTTTAATGGTTTCTTGTTGACTGAAATGATATATACTTTTTTTATTATTGTTCATAATAAATTTAATTAAATGAATAAATTACATACGTTTTTGATAAAGCTAGTAATTCGGTATAAGCTTCATTGGATTCATTATTAGTATGGTTCATTATTTGTTCGGTTCCTTGGGTTTTTAAACTGATTATAAACATTTTCAATGCTTCAAATATTTTTTTCACCCTTTCAATAATTGAGTTTGCATCACAGTTTTCAACTTGTGCTAACTGAATACCATTTTGTTCAATAAATGTATCTGCAGAAGTTATAACTTCTATTAATGAATCATGATGATCATCTAGTATAGGTTTGTTTTTAATATGATCAAATGAATAATTTAAACAAGTTTCAAAACATGTTTCAAAATGTTTTCTTTCTTTCTTTAGTATTGATTCAATTTCAACTTTCACATCTTTTAAGTAATTTATTTTCTGGTAAATATTTGTTAATGAGTCATTCTTCAATTTAATTTCAGATTGCTTATGGCTAAGTTGTTCTTGAGCTTCCAACAATTTTTTATCCATTTTATCAATTTCTTCAGTGGATTCTCGACGTAAGTTGTTCAATTGACATTTCAGTTCATTCAATTCTACCATCAATGACACATTTTGGCATTCTATTTCTTTATTTTTTTTATCTAAATCCTGCAATTTATTTTGACTTACCCCTAAATCCAATTCACTTTGAACTAAATATTCTTTGAGTTTATTTGTCTCGTTTACCAAATTATTATTTTCATACATTAATGAATTGATTTTTCCTTCTTGTTCAATTGAACATTTTGTCTGTTCATCTAATTCCTTTTTCTGATTAACAAGCTGTACCTCAACTTCTTGTAGTTTTTTATTGATGGCTCCAAGTTTTTGAGTCAAATTGTGTTGAGTGTTGTCTAGTTGTACTTTAGTATCATTGAGTTCTGCTTCTAAGTCATTTTTTTGACTTTGAAGTTCTTCTAATTGTGTTTCAAACTCAATAATTTTAATACCATTTGATGTTAAATTTTTTTCTTTTTCTAATAAACGATCTTTAAGTGCTTGTGTTTCATTTATTAAATTATGTTCATTTGAAGTCAAACTGGAGATGGTATTTAATAGTTGATCATTTTCTTTTTTTAAATCAGTAATTGTTTCTATGTGACTGTTATATTTACTAATGTATTCATCAAGTTCAACCTGTTTTTTATTACATTTTTCTTCTAATTCAATATATTTGATATCTGTATCCTTGAGTTGTTTTATTGATTCTTGGTGTAAATTTGTTAATTTCAACTGGTTTTCATTGAGTTCAGATACTAATTTTGTCTTCAATGTTTGTAATTCTTCATACTCTTTTTCACAAATAAGAACTTTTTCTTGCAATGACTTCAAAGTATATTCATTTGTATTCAAGCATTTCTTAAGTTTATTGTTTTCTTCTTGTAATCTATCTTTATCAGCATTTAAAAAAGATATTGTTTCTATTTGTTTCTTTAACTCATTTTGTTCAAGAGTTAATTTTTCTTTAATTTCCAATACATTTGTTTCCTTGATTTCTAGTTTCATGGTAAGTTCTTGATTTGTATTTGTTAACTTAGTGATAGTTTCATTTAGTTGCAATTCTAAAAATGACTTTTCATTATTAATTGTTTTTAATTTTTTTTCTAAATTCTCAATTGTGTTACCACAATCATATAATTTTCCTTCACATAAATTAAATTTGTATTCATTGTGAGATAAAGAATCTTCAAGGTTTTTTATTTTATCGCTAAGACACTGTTTATCATCATTTAATTTAACAATATTATTTTTCTGCTCATTGCACCACTGAATTTGATTTTCCAACTCAATATGTTTGTTGTTCAAGATTTGTTGTACTTCAATAATTTGTTTCTCTAAGTTTTCTTTAGAAACTGAACATTCTGATATATGATCTTTGAAAAATTTGATTTCTTCTTCTTTTTGTAATATAATGTTCCTCAACTCTTTTAATTCTAGTTGCAAGTTACTGGATTGATTTTCAGTATAATCAACTGTTTTTTTCAATTTATTATTTTCTTCAGTGGTTTGTTCAAATTGTATTTGTTTTTGATTTAATTCTGTAGCACTTGCTATTAATTTCTGTTCTAGTTCATATTTTTCTATATGTAACTGAGAAATTGTTTCCGTTAGCTTATTACATGTTATTAGCTGTTCATTAAAGTCATTCTGCTTTTTCTCTAAAGTGTCTTGTAATTTCTCAACCATTATTAAACATTGATGATTTTGATTTTCTAATACATTATTCATATCATTAAGCTGACATTGAAATTCTTCATTCATAGTTTTTATTTGCGATTCATAGTTTTTTAAATTTATTTTAATTATATTATTCTCAACCAATGTAGCATTAAGTTGTTCTTTTAACTTATCTAAATCTAATGTAGATTCCAGTGCTTTCGCACATAAATCGTTATTTTCGGAAGATTTTTGTTGTAAAACTTTATTAAGATCATTTATGATAAGCTGTTGGCTACATTGTTCTGATTGTAATGTTTGAATAATACCTTTTTGATTGTTAATCAATTTCAGTTGTTGTTCTATTTCATTATGTTTACATTGTAAAATGTCTGCAATTTTTGTTTTTTCATCCTTGAGATCTTTCAACTCTTCAAGATAATATTCCAAACAGTTTTCCATTTCGCAATTTTTGTCACTAAAATTTTTCTGTTGTCTTTCAATTTCAATTTTTATATTTTTTAAATGGGATTCTAACATAAGCTTTTCTTGGTTCATAGTTTTCAATTGTTCTTCTTGAGTACCAACAATTTGGTAATTTTCAGCCATTTTTTCTTCATAAAAAATTATAATGTGTTCTTTGTTTTCTAAATTATCTTGAACATTTTTCAT
The DNA here is from genome assembly GCA_027563435.1 of Nasonovia ribisnigri. NCBI lineage: Eukaryota > Metazoa > Arthropoda > Insecta > Hemiptera > Aphididae > Nasonovia > Nasonovia ribisnigri. Next base: position 473,833 of record JANEHU010000011.1, on the reverse strand, counting down.
ATTATTTTCTAAATCCATAATTTTTTGATGAGTTAGTTTTTCTGAATTTTTATATTCATCGATTATTGACTGTAATTTTTTAACTTTTTCATCATGTTCTTCATGTATAGCTTCAATTTCTGTATTAGTTTTACTTAAGATTAGTTCAATCATAGTTTTTGATTTTTTCACAGAATTTACTTCAACAGACAACATTTCTATTTGCTTTTCTTTTTTATTTAATTTAGAGCACAGGGATTCAATATGATTTTCATTGTCTTTGATGGTATCTTTAAGATGGTTTATTTTTGATTCTAAATTATTTTTCTTCTTTTGGCATTCTTGAAGTTCTTGTATTTTGTTTGAGAATTGGTTTATCAGTTCATCCTTATGATTTTCATAATCATCCAACTTTTTTTCTAATAAAATTATTTTCTCATTCAATTCTTCAACATGAATTTTAGTCTAGTCAAAACATAAAAAAAGAAATAAAATATACAATTATATGATATTACAGTTGTTATCAGTTAAATAATTTGCAAGCTATTAACGCCATAGTCAAATTTTTATGTATTTAGTATGTGTTAAATAAATAAATATTGCTACTTAGTTGTTTAATTTTGACGCATATATTTACACTTTTCTTTGTCTTATAAACATATAACATGGCAAATTTGTGTTCAGCAGTCTCAAAAGTTAATATGCCAGATAAATGGTTTTTGTCTGTCGATGCTTACCTCCCACTAATGAACTACGTAGAATATTAACAAGGACATTTTTGTAAGCTTTTAATGACATTTAAATTTTAAAGCAAGTTATAAAAATTTGAATATTTAAGGTAAGCAAATATAATAATAATATCCAACTAGATGCCCAAAATAATATTTTTACATTCAAGTTTTATAATAAATTTAAATAAAATTGGTTCTGTTGAACACAAATTTAGTATGTTGTACATTTGTAAAACGGATACACCACATGCGTGTATAGCATTCTCTTAATTGATCATTAGTGCTACTAGAATTAAATTTGTATTGTTATAGTACGCAGAAAATATTATGTTATGTGTTTAATTATATTATTACAAAGATAAATAGCATTAAATGTTAAGAACTGTAAGGGGTTTGATACTTTGATATGACAAACCAGGTAAGATAATGAGATAACTATACTAATTAGGTAACTACTATAATATTAAACAAATTATAAACTACGAGTTATATGCTAAGTATGAAAAAAATTATAAAAATCAATGTTTTTTGAAATACTTACATTTGATAAGTCTTTTTTCATTGATTTGTACTTATGTCTGTACTTTTCTTTATCATGTGTTATTTCTTCTAATTTTAAACAACTCAATTCGTTAAATAATGTATTTGAAGACACAGCATTGGTCTCATGGGCGCTTATATTTTTAAGATTATTTGTAATTGATTTATTACATAATTCATCTTTTAATGACTAAAATGAAAATAGTCATACATTTTATTAAATATAATATTTTATGATTATAATTCATTGAATATAATAGTGTTTGAAATTTATAATTTGAGAAGACTGCAGAGAAAAAATAATTGAAGTTTTTTTTAATTATATTTTTTAGTCAACCAACACCAGATAGTAAAAATTAAAAATATCAATGATATTAACCATATTGTGGATACAGCATTCCTATGTTCATTAAAAAAATACTTTTAGGACCACATAATGGAGATAGAAACAATGGTCCACTAGGACAGAAGCTATTTAGCGATAAAGAAACTATCATTTATACAAGAATGTTATATAACAATGGTATTAGTTGTGTTCTTAACACCACATCTATAAGTTTATTGAATATCAATGTAAAACCATGGGAAGTTGCAAAATTGAAGATTATAGATCAGAAAACAAATATAAATAAACTCTAAATTTATCAAAAATAATTTGACATTTTCAAAAACAAGTAATTTAAATCAAATCATGAATATTTTCTATTAAGTCAAGCTGTATTTTTATGATATAACCAATTTTAAGTATAAAACAAATTTTTAATAGTGGTCCACCTAAATCTATATCACTAAAAGTATGGCAACAAGTTTTTTTTTTAGACTTACGGTTATTTCAGTGTCTTTTTTTTGTATGGTTTCTTCAAATAATTTCAAGTTTGATTTTAACAACATATTTTCGTTTTCAATATTGTCAAACATTAAAATAAGATTATTATAATCTAATGTTTTCTTTTCAAACTATATATATGAAAAAAAAAAAAATAGTTATAAAACTACAACATTAATTATTTAGTTATCAGAGACAAGTCTGCTTGTGTTATTTGGGTGAGGGTGATTTCTTTCATCTAAAAAAAGGTGAATAAATACGTGAATGTCACCTTTAATTGAAAACAATAATCCCCAATTAATTTTTGATTAACAATTTAGCTATATGAATATAAAATTTCACCCTTAGTCTAAGCAAAAATAAATCGAACAGTTACAAATGGAAGACAGTTGTGTTCAAATTTCAACCCATAACTCATCTGTTATTGGCAATTTTTAATATTTCACTCCCAAAATATAATTTGGTACCATGTCTACTCTTACATTGCAAAGGTATCGCAACCGTAGTCATGATAATAAGTGTAATTTAAATAGTATAACAGAAACGTACCAAAATTACACATCAATAATTTAATATGTGCCAAGGACAGCTCTAAACAGTCAACCCTTTTTTGTAAGAAATTGTAATTATAAATTTGATATAGATACAGTTACATATTTTGGATTTTGTGAAATGGTGTTTTCTCACATGAAAGTAATTAAATCAAATACCAAGCTACACTTTCGGATAATCATTTAAAAGAGCATTTTAGTTTAGCAGTCAACAACTATTTCCCAGATTACAATTTAAACTGACCAAAGATATGCAATGACATGCTTTTAATTCAGAAATATATTGTGAAACACTCATTTTTATATAACTTTACCTTTTAATAATTTTATTAATATTAGTTGTATAAACTAAAAAATAAAAACAAATAATTATACACGAGTTGATCCTTAAAGAAAAAATATATTTTCGGTAGATTTTAAATAGAAGTTTGGCCATCAACCTACCAAAATCTGAGGCATTTATTGTTATTTATAATTATAACTAGGACTCGGAAGTTCTAGGAACTAAAAAAGGCAAAATATGTGTGCAAAGATGCACAAAAAAATTGTATAATATGCATGAAAAAATGTTAAATATGCAAAAAAATGTATTAAATATGCAAAAAAATGTTTATTAAAAATGCAAAAATATAAATATTAAAATTAAATTCAAAATGTTTTAGCTGATTTTGATGGATTGTAATTTTTCAATCTAAAAATAAAAATGAAAGTTATTTGAAAAATTAAATTTATTTGTTTTTAATTCAATAAAATATAGATTATTGTAACTGTCATAGGTATCTGAAATGTATTGCATTGAACAACCAAAATTTTTTTGATATTTTCTATATTAAAGTGTGTAGTACGTTAAATAATTGAAAATAAAATAAAACTTCAATTTTTTTTGAAAATATTAAACACGCATAAAAATTCCACAAAAATTGAGAAATATGCATGAAATGCATACAAAAATTAAGAAATATGCACTTTTTTCTAAAATTGACAATATATGCAAAATAATGCATTTTTAATTTTAAACTCGTCTTTGTATAGAACGGATTTCTATCTTGGTCTGCTATAAATTGAGTGTACAGAAGAATATGCAACTCCTACAACTTCCGAGCCCTAATTATAACACTTACGATGTGCTTATACTATACTTTAGACATAATACAAGCTATAACCTATTCACAAAATTGTGAATAAAAAATGAATGCAGGATTTTTGTTTACATTGAAATTTAAGAATATCAGACAGGTCTCACATGTCTCAATTCCAAAGCCACCATTATGAGGATGCCGCACCCGCATGTGTTGTCTCTGTCTTACACACGTACGACATACCAACTTTCCGTTTGCTAGTTTCAATAAGGTGCTGTCAGTTTTGATATTAGAGTGAATTGACCTATTATCAAACTTTGAAGTAATAACATTATCTGTGTTTCTCGTTGGTTTTTTATGATATTTCAATTTTTAAGTGAGATATGGGTGTGTAAAGTATTAATATTTTAAAATGCTCATAACTTACGTAAAAATTAAAATATAAAAACCAACGAGAGAACACAGATAATGTTAATACTTCAAAGTTTGATAATATGTCAATTCACTCTAATATCAAAACTGACAGCACCTTATTGAAACTAGCGAACGGAAAATTGGTATGTCGTACGTGTGTAAGACAGAGATAACACATGCGGGTGCAGCGACCTCTTAGCAGTCCAGACTTAATTTATAATAAATCATAATTTACATACTTTTCCATTAAGGTCTTTATGTTTTTTTTCAAGTTCTGTTACTTGTTGTTTTAATTCATTGCAATTCATTTCCAAATCTATTTTGTCTCTGTTTAATCTTCTTACAGTTAAATCATTGTCTACTTTTAAACATTCTGAAGACTGGTTTGGTTTGGAGTATTCCTTGATTTCATCTTTCAATATTTTCAATATTTTATCTTTGTCTTCTAACTTATTACCTAAATTAAAAATATTCAGTAAAAAAAAGTAATTTCATTTTTAATTTATGCACTATACAAAAAATATAATACACTATAAAATGCATACTAATAAAAAATAGTTCCAAAATTTGAATTTACCTTCTATTAACCTATTAAATTACAATGAAATATTATTTATTAGTATTTTACTTTTAGGAAATGTATATTTTTAGATAACTAAATATTAATCTTAAAATGTTTTTATATTTGATTTGTATAGTATAATTAATTACTTAGTTTTGTATTTAAATCTTCCAGGTATTTAACATTTTCAGCCAACTTATAGTTTTCTTCACATTCATTTTTATAGTCTTCGGTAAGTTTGATAAAAAGTTTTTCTTTTTCTTGATTTATTAAGGATTGAGATTTTGGAGACTAAAACAAAGGTTATCAAATTATTATATATAATTATTAAAATTGGAACATAATATTAATTCATTTCATTTCATTTGAAAAAAGAAATTTGAGCAGGGCTGTTTAGTAAATGTATAAGATTAATATTTAACATTAACCCTTTCACCGTTACACTATTTATCTACTGCAACCAGTGATGCTGCGTAAAATAAAATATTTATTTATTTTTTAATTTTAATTTTGGAACCTATATGATCTAATTAGGTAGTTAAGTTTAAAATAATGAGCAAAGGTTTCCAAAACTTGTACGGTTACTGGCAAATGAGAATTTTATAAAATATAGGGAAGTTTATTACGTCTGGAACAGTGAATGGTGTAAATGTTTTGGATGTAATAGTACATCTGAAGCAGTGAAAGGGTTAACTAATTTTAAATTCCTCATAAAAATAATATAAGAAATTTAAATACTGATTGAATATAGTTATGTGTCTGGAGATAACCTACATTGAAAGGTCAAATCAGAATAAATAAAGCAATATAAAAATCAATTAAAACAATAATGTAAGATCACAAAAAATTCTATCGTTCATATTTTATTTAAAGAAGCAAAATTATTTTACGTAATGATAAATTATTAATAGTTTTTAAGATGTCAGATGTACTATAATTGAAATACCTTAATACCAAAAGAAACATGTACTTTACACCTACATTTTACATAATAATGAACAGAATACTGCTTTAAGAGGTTGTCAGTCAATGCATTACTTGTTTTCTCTCTTTGACCTTCACGAAACGTACAAAATTTACATACAGACAGATTTAATTTTGTGAAGTTAGATTGAAGGGGGCTGTCAACCATTGATGTGGTATTAAAGTGACATGTCAGTAAGCAAAGTAAACAAACATTAAGTGTTTGTAAGTCTAAAACAATAATAGCTCAATATTTATTAGAAATTGTCCCTTCTTTAAAATAAAACACTATAATTAATAAACTAATAATTTGCGACAAGAGGGTCATATATATTAATTTACAAACTACTGCAATGCTCATGAGCAATAAAATTTTTTAGTGGTAACCAGTATAGGTATATTATTCAAATCATAAAATTTCACTTTTATAATATGTGAAATATATACAGTATATTTTGAAGAATTATATCTATATACCAGTACAATACTAACCAGTCAGTCAGTCAGTTTATTTATCGTACATCAATTAACAAACAACATGCAGGAAAATGTGGAAGTTAATAATTTATAATAATCTTCAATTGAAAAAAGTGATATTTAAACCAAAAAGTTTGGTTTAATGGATTTTGACTGATTAACAAGTTCACTAGGTTTTAATATATTATGTGATTTTGATTAGATAATTTTTGAGCAGAGGCATTGAATAAATATAAGGTTTTTTTATTTATATTTTTCATTATGACACTAATAATTTTTTGGAATTTTAAAAATTGCCTCTGTTATAACCTAGTAAACACATTTATCAAATATAATTTGTTTTTCAAAATTTGTAGTTTTTTTTTGTTCTTCCAAATACAAGTTTTTTTTTTATCAATTAAAGCTCTCTTAATATAAGAGTGAATTTATACATGTACAACACAAAATTAGATTGGCTGAACACAAATTATATATAATGTAATCAGACAACTTTAGAAAATGGGTAATTAATTTTATAATACCTGACAAAATTCTTGTAAATAGCTTCGGCGCATTGACTTTGATTTGATTGGTGTGTCATTATTTGAACTTATTTCTATACAATATACAAACAAATGTATAAAATGCAATTATTTATTCCAACAAGTATAATATTAAATTTAAAAATAGAAATAAAACTCTTTACATTTACCTGAATCATTAATACAAGTATGCTTAGAATCATTTATTAACAGTAGTGCTTCAGAAATATTTTGTTTGGTGAACAATGAAGATTGTGTAGCTTCTAAGAAATTTGCTAGTAACACTTGCTCTTCATTATTCATTCTTTCACTTAACTGATTTCTGAATTTGTCATTAGTACATTTTAACAGTGCATGTAGCAAAACAACGACACACGCATAAATTGCATTGTCTTTATTATATAAGTCTTCATAGTTTTGAACTTCAAACTCACAATAGTTCTCTGTTAAAATTTTTTTTTTTTTAATATTTATTACGGAAACTTATGAAAAAATGCAATTTAAAATTAAATAATACCTTTTATAGTGTTGTAAACTTTTGTATCGTCTGTGCTCAAAGCTGAAGAACATTTGAGACAAAATCTATAAAATTAAAAAATCAAAATATATTTAATATTTTATAATAATAGGTTTTAATTTGTAATACAATAATGTTAAATTCCGTAAAATAAATGATTAATTCAATGGTTCACTAGAATTGAATTGATCAATCATGGGCTACTAAATCATGTTTAAGTGACAATTATTGATTTATGATTGTTAATTTGATCCATCATAAGTATGCTAAATATAATATAAACATTTTGGTATCAATATGTTGATATGTACTTGGCAAACAATGTTTTAGGTATAATCATTGAGTATATATTGAACTAAATGGTATAAATATAATTAAAATAGGTAATAAATTAAACACAACACTCACACGTCATCAGCAAATTGTTTAAACGATGTACTTGATATAAGATTTTTTGTATTTGAATATTCAATGTTTTTAAATTCATCAAATAAACACATCTGAAAATGATTGTATATAATATAATAATTATTAATAAAGGTACATATTAGTATTCTAGTATCTACAAAATGTATGTTAATTTCATTGATTTAAAGTATAGTATAATATCACCAACACAAATCAAAAATTTAAACTAAAAATTAATGGAATTTGAACAGGTTGAACCTATAAAAGAAATAAACTATTTTGTGTACACCTACTGTTTTTAGTTGCCAAACATATTATGAATTATAATAAGTAGTACCTATATCAGTAGTTAGTATATAGTAATTTATTATTGTGCCTTATTACAGCTCTGGTTATAACAGTATTATGGTAAAGTTGTGCAGGTATTTAGTATAATAAGTATAATAATTATACTTACTCGAAGCATCAAAATAAATCATGAGCCTTATAGGAACAGATATTAGTAAGGTAACAAATAATATAACTTTAATATTATTAAGTCTAGCTACGCAGGAATGATAAGTTAATCTTCCGAGACAAACAATATATTTATATGAATCCTGTCTTAATTCAAGCGATAATACTTTAATTTAAGGAGAAAAAAAACAATCACACTTGACTTACCCAACGAAGAATAATGGACTCGAAATTTTCCATTTTTGTTTAAAATTTCAGGTATGTGGATAAATACCACGTAATTTACTGTTCATCAACTCATCTGTATTAAATATTAGCGATTGTCAACGAAAAAATTACAGACCGGATACAAACTGATAGCCAACAGTTTATTAATTCGGGTTTTCAGTTTCGGTATGAGTATTATGAGTTTGCGACTGCCTAAAATACAGAGCACAGGCCACAGAATAGTGTGAGACTCGGGTCTATGATGGACGATGGTATGACCGTTAAATATACGTTAAACTGTGAAATTCGTCTGACACTTTGACGACCGACGATTGCGACGAACAACTTACTGTATAATGTACATGGATAATAATATGAGTCTTATACTACGACAGTTGTACTGTACGACACTCGAACCATTGAAACCAAACGGAACCATAGATAAAAGATTATTACGTTATCAGTAAAGTTGACCGTTAACGGAATTTCGGACATGTAAACAACAACAAAAATGTATTCCAAAGACGCCGCAGAAACATATCGACTAATGACATTCCTTGGAATAAACTTGCTAACGGTGTGACGCGCGAGAAATTCGTTCACCCAAACCGGTGTGGCGGTGTGTGATGCTGGTCTAAGGTTACCGATTCACTATTGTGATACTGAATACTAATTATTTCATACCGATTGCACTAGAAGACGTTTGAATGAGAGGGGTAGGTATCGGCATCGGTATAACTAAATATATCATCGATATGGTTCAGAAAAATGAAACCGCTTTCATAGTTCCAACGATTTGAACAACGAATTCCTTGCATTTACAACCTCCTTCGATTTTAAGGAGAAATATACACCGGTTTGGGCAAACGAATTTCTTGGCTTCAATTGTAGTTCATGTGCTCTGCAGTGTTCCAGCGCGGGCCGGTTCCACCAAGATCTTTATAGATCTTGCGCAGAAGCTTCAGGCATCAACCTTCAATCTCGGTCTGGTTAGTGGCACAATAATCAGTGATCGTGGTCACGGCAGCACAGCAATTGTGCTAAACATTTCCCACCCATTTACGGGTTTTGAATGAAAAAAAAAAAGATCCGGAGAGCGAAAACGGGTGACACCTCAAAAAGCCACCCGACTCGAAGCCACGCGATAACGACAATAATAAGCCATTCGACAAAACACCATTATCTTATAGTCCAACAAAATGCTACCCGACATAAACCATCATATCATACTTTTTTGAGTGCTTCAGCGAAAACTTATACTGTATAGTACACGGCTTAACATGGTATGGTCACAGACTTCATATAGTCTGTGGTATGGTTGCAATACGGTGTATTACCATATATATTATATTGTTCTATGGTATTACTTACGGCAAGACGCTTGTAAATATACTTACCACAAATATTCTCACGAAATCAGTTGATTTTACCTAAGATTCTGCAGCGCCATCCATCAGTTTCTTTATAAATTTATAGATTGTGTAACATAGATTTAAGTACCGTTTATATTTGGTTTATAATTTGTTTAGAACCAGTGTAAGTCGTAAGATATGTATATTTTTTAGGATATTATACGTAGATTCCTTGTATAACATTCGTTTTTATAATGAATAGTTTTGGTTTAGGTACATGGTTATTAGTTTTTTAATAACGATAAAATGAGAAGATAGTTGTATGAGAATTTATTAATTTACGGGTGAATATCCAATGTTAAGCTTATAAAAAATTAATTTGATTTTCCAGTAAACTTTTTTTGTTTTTTGAATGGAAGAAAACTTAAGGGGAATTTTATATTACATTTTCAAAGCTTTGTTATAAATAGAAACATTTTTAAGAATTTATATACATATAACTCAAAATAATTTGCCAGTTTTTGTGATTTTGATAAATTTTATCAACATTTTAACTTCAGATGCTCATAAGTTATGAAATTCACAGTTGTGAATATACTTTCAACTATTTTTTTTTTAATTTCCAGTAAAGACAACTTATGAGGACCATTATAATACTCTTTAAAGTTTTTTGTCTAAGTGAATAATTTTTAAACGACAGTAATTTAAAAAATACTGATAAAACTCAAAACAATTTTATGCCTGTAAATAGTTAAAAGAATATCAATATTTCGAAAATGTTATGGTGCATAGAAATCACTAGGTAATATACTAATATAAAAATTCTATGAACATTTCATGCATCTAAGATTATTTTTTTAGAGTTACAATAAAGAGTAAAAATCCATTTGTTCGAAATTGGTTTTGCATAAATTTCTTAGTTTTTGCTTAATTGTTTGTTTGTTTTTCCTGACGCTTTTGAAAACTTAAATATTAACTAGATTCACTTTTCTACCAGAAAATATGTTGTTGAAGAAAATCGAAGCATTTTTATTGCCTCAAAAGGTGGTGACAGACACAAGAAAAAAATAAATCACTGTCAAATATATGCATTCATTACTCTGCTCAGAATCTAAAATAAAAATGCAGTTTTTAATTTTTTAATGGGGTAATCAGTTATCGGTTAATTGTTATGACAATTAAAAAAAAAAATTGTATAACATCTTGTAATGTAAAAGGAGCTTACATTCTATTAACACTTTCAGATCCAGTACCTTAAATTACTAATTTTTATTAAAATTTAAAATTTAAAAATGAGCTGATGATTTTAAGCTGTATTTGTAAATTTGTATCAAAAATATTTACTATATTTTTGTTCAAGTGGAATCGCCGAAGTGGATATGAAATCTGTTTGCACTTTTAAATATAGGGGTGTTTGGTACTATATATAGTACATTATATACAATGAGCAAATTCCCGCATCAACAATTCGTAGGTAAAGTAGTCAAAAGTATAAGCGCTGTTGGGAGGTAGCTTATGTAATTATAGCCTGTTTCACTTGAATATATTTTAATGTATCTTGACCTAGAAATCTGCTATCAGAACGACCAACTCAGGTATTATTATTTTTACGTGGAAAAACAGTTAAATACTACAAATAAATCTCGAAATAGAGTTTTTCACAAGGGTTCGTTTTAGATCTTTTCCGAAGATAAAAAACCGTTTGCGTAGCCTAAAAGCAATGTTTATTTTACTTTTGTATGCTGTACGTCATTTTGGAACATCCGTTTTAATGAATTTGAGTGAACACCAGATGCTTGATAGTTTTGAAAGAGAAAAAAATACATTTTTAGGTCACCCCTAATAAATAATAATTACTTATGTTAGTTCATGCAAAACTGCAAACCATATAGCCATATAGGTACGCGTGATTATGTTTAACATTACCTAATGGCTAATCTATATTATTTTATATATAAAGGTATAATATACTATGTATATAAATATATTATTATGTTAATTATTTTGGTAATATAATATGTACTATGTCTGAGTCAGCCTTAAGGTGGAGCGAGGCCTGGGGCAATTTTTTAGGCAAGGCCTTTAGAATATAATTGTTATAATGCGAGGCCCAACATGTGATACCTATATAAATAATATGCGAGGCCCGGAGCAGGAGCTCAACTGGCCCATATCTAAGGCCAGATCTGACCTAATATATGTATTGTAGTCATTATAGATAATAACTATAAATATCGTGATAAAATAACATAGGTAGTACTTATCTATGCCAAAATATTTTGGATTTGATAAAATAATTAATTATTAACTGTATTCATTTCTATATGATTAATTATTATAATTATAGATATATCTGTAGAATTGAATATACTGCAAGTTAAGACGTTAAGTATAGGTTGTATAATGTACTAACCCTACTGATGATTCATGGCGACCACCGCGAGCACGTGTGACTGGCCATGGTAAATTATTAATAAAATGTATAACAATAATATTAATGACAAATCACAATAGACGTGTATTGTCATCCGTACAAATTATTGGCATTATAATATAAAATATTATAGGACGAATGACGACAGACTTTGGTACGATTTAAATCGATGCCGGCAGTATACACAAGACACAAATTCTGCAGGTGATGCAGGTCATCCATCTCGTCAACTTTGTCACAGGTTTGGCCTGTCGAATTATGGTTGTAAATTTGTATAGATGGTGTTAAATTTGAATTCCACGCATGATATAATATCATATTGTATAAGAAAAACGATTCCGAGCGAAGACGGTCAGTCAACCTATGATATTATATTAATAAGTAGGTATATTTGATGATATTATTCCGAATAAAGTAATTTACGTGGAACCTATTGTTTTAAATTTTCAATTCTTAGCTATAAAAGTTGAATATTTTATAAATTTTTAACTACAAAATCTTTTAAATTTTAAGTTTGATAAATTTTGTCAAAATTCAAATCTAAATGATTATAAAAAAATGTGTGGCTATGTACCTATTCTTAATATTTTTCAACTGCTATTGTAACAATATATCAGGAGCATCGTATAACATTTTCACGCATTTTGACCCAATAAATATTTTATTGACATTTAAAGAAAAAAAACCTATACAAATTGGAAATTGAAAATGTCCGTAAATAACTCAAAACAAATCGAAATATGTTGACAGTTCTATCGCGTATAGAAAATGCTAATATAAACAACCTGCAGTAAAAATGTCATGTACCTATATATATATATATATATATATATACAGTTATTTGTTTTAGAATTAAACGAAAAACCAAAATTGAAAATTTATCGTTTTTCCTTAATTATTATTTTGTTTTCCAGCTCTTTTGAAAACTATATTAGGAAATTTAAATTTTGACTTCCCGAATGCATCAACTAGATTCACTTTCCCATTGAAAAATATGAATCGAAACAGTTGAACAGCCCCAAATGGTAATGACTGACAAAAAAAAAAAAATTTAAAAATTAAAAGAAAAACACACATCATTGTGAAATCAATACATTCATCGCTCTAATCAGAATTTAAAATATTAAAAAAATGGCAAGACAATTAACTTAATTCAATTTTGAATCCTTTTATAAGTAAACGCCACAACCGCATGTGTTGTCTTCATTTTACACACGTATGACATAGACAAAACTATAGTTTAAGCAGTCTGAGAAGAACTTGCTCAATTTTAGTTTTAGAGTAAAAATACCTAGAATAAAATTGAAGTATGAGAATACTTCGGTGTGCAAGACTGTGCGTTTTTTTCAAAAGTTACGAGTCGTTTAAAAATTTTGAGATGGTAGTTATTTCTAAACAATATATTGAGTGTTATATTCTTAATAGTGAAAAAAACCGTCTTGCTATTCGAAATATTGTCATATTTTCTTTTTAAAATATGTATTTTTAGTCTAGAACCAAAATTGAGCGAGTTCGGCTCAGACTGCTTCAACGCATTTTGTCTATGTCGTACATGAGATAATATACGATATATGTCGTAGTATACACGGGTGTGGCGTCCTCTTATGTGTTTGTATTGTATATAATGATTAAAATAGGTAATCAAAAATATGTAAAACCAGATATTGTAACAATATATACGCTCGAACGAGTTCAAATGCAGCGCAGCAAGTAAAAGTAGATCACATGACCGACGGTACATTTCAGTCCACTCGATACATCAGTTCATATTTCCCGCCAATTATTTGTCAAGTGTTAAGATACCTCAGACTTTTTTATAATTTTATAATTTAGCACGATTAAAGATATAATATACATATCCTAGCTGATACCATTTCGTTGCCCGTAAAAAAATGACAACTCTTAGGTGGATTGATATTATCTATATATTATTAATATTTATTATATCCACGCCTTAATAAAATTAGTGTATTAGTCTGTGTAGGAATTTTGATACACAGATATACTAATATACTAACTATAGATAAGGTACTCACGATGTCAGTTGAAGCCTCAAGGTCGGTGGGAAATTTATTGTATGGTAAATAAGATTAATAAATTATGATTTATGTTATGTTATATTGTATTTTATTATTTCTATACCGTTTTTAAAAAAAAAAATAAATTGCAAAAACATGGGCGGTAAAGTAATAAAGTTCTACGAAATTAAAAATCAAAGTCCAATGTGCCCTGATGAAATTATCCTCTAAAAAATGAAAACTAATCATGATTAATTAATTAAAGCGTGTTTTGAGCATAAAATCATGCTCTTCATTTTTGGTCAGTGCACGATAGTGCCGTTGACATAAAATTATTATTGTGCGCGCATGCAGCAAGTCACGCGTGCGTAGAAAGCCCGGTACCCGCATACAATTGCAATCGTCACTCACACTATAGTTATAATCATCATTGACGACTATATAACACAATTATTAATACCACGGGCACGACTCGGAACGAGGCACCTAGTGTTATAAAGCATAGGCGTGGCCTATCCATTATTAATTATTATCTATGGTTGGACTAGATTTCAGTTTGACGCGCCTTAAATGTTTAATATAGTCCAGTGTGTTTTTATCTTAGCTTCTTATACTTTACTTCTATGATAATATTTAGTCTTTTCGAAGTAGTAGTAACAATAACCACGTTGTTTCGTACGATGATGTTACCTGCAGCGTTTTGTATTCTTACATTTTTGATGACATATGCATCCATCGATGCACTGCAAATACTTGCAATAGAAAATGTTGTCGGTAAGAGTCATTGGAATTTTATGAGTGCTGTTCTCAGATCTTTGACGGACATTGGTCATAATGTTACCGTATTTACTCCATTTCTCGATGGCAATCGGGCTAACTATACAGAAGTTTACTTGGATTTACCATCGGCAGTCGAAATGAATGTAAAAGAAACATTGGACTCATTTGGGAAACCTACTGTAATGATACCTATACTCATGAACATGAGTCGATACTTTTGCAATATTGCTTATGAGCAACAAGATATGCGAGAGATCTTATACGGTGGTAAATCAAATTATGATATTATTTTCACTGAAGTAGTGTCATCGGAATGTGCATCATACATAGCTTCCAAGCTGAAATTGCCGCTGATATACTTAATTCCTTCTCCAATGATCACCCACATCGAGCATACTATATTGGGAGATTTTTCAAATCCAGCAACGGTATCCCATCTGATGGCTCATCATTCGGTACCTAGAACATTTGCTCAACGATTTTTAAATGTCATCCTTTTAGGTTTTAGTTTATTGGCGTTAAAATATAAAGAAATGGAACTGAAAAAAATTGACTCACAACCATATGATCTGGTAGAACCTCTAAAACCGTCATTAGTGTTCATAAATACACATTACATTACCGATGCACCAAGTCCTATGCCTGCAAGCTTAATACAAGTCGGAGGGATACATTTGAAAACACCAAAAAGCATACCAAATGTGAGTAAATAAATTTGGTAATTGTGTCAGTTAAACCTCAGGCTTGTCATCGTTTTAGTTTATTGGTTATTGCATACTTTTTTCTGGCTATTTTTAAATAATTAGGTATAAGTCTCCAGGCTTATAGTTACTCTGTTTAAGTTAAGAAACGTAATCAGCGGCGACCAGTTTTCGTCGGGCCACAGTCAGCAGCACCCGTTTGCAAACCATAGAATCATGCACAGTCAATTATCTGTATACGTGCCGTGTAGTACTGCCACGGCTCTGTACACAAGTTTGCAGCCGACTACGTTTCTTAACTTGAACAGAGTATAGATACTTATAGTTTATAGCACGGTAGATTATAGAGGTATACGGCATACGCACGACTATCAAAATCGTGTCCCGAGAAATATGTTTTAAGAAGGTTCTCACCGCTACATCGCGTTACAGTCTTTTGGCCCTAACTAAAATGTTTATTTATATTAATATTATAGGTAAGTACAATGCTGGGCAAGTTAACTATTTTTTTTAACTCGTTTAGTTAAGTTAATATAGAAAAAAGTAAGTTAAGTTTAAAGTTAAGAGTTACCTCTATTTTTTTTTAACTTGAAAAAGTTACAAGTTAATTAGAAAATAAAAGTAACTTAACTTAGGTTACTTTAGGTTAAAATAAGTTACTTTTTTTTGGCGGGATACTGAGTACCTAAATAATTGTTATATTTTTCTTTTATTAATGACGAGGTTACTCCTATAACATTTCCGTTTATAATAATATAATATACTATATAGTTATATAATATTTTCTGTGAATATGCAATATGTCATATGATAATAATTTTTATAAATTATTGTCTAATAATTATTAATTAATATATTTAAAATTTTGGATTTTTTTTTTATAAAATTAATTTGTTCAAAATTGAATTTATTTTAAATCTGTGGTTTAGGAAACAAATTAACTTACCGTGCCAATAAAATTAATTAACTCGTTAGTTACTGAATAACTTGGGAAAAAATGTAACTCGTTAAGTTAGAAGTTACTTCTTAAAAAAAAGTAACTCGTTAATTAACTTAGTTAAAAGTAACTTAACTTTAACTTATTAACTCGTTAATGCCCAGCCTTGGGTAAGTACGTATTATATTTTGTCTACAATGAAATATAAATTATATTTTATATTGTAATACAATTTTCACTATAACGAAATTAAAGTATAATAATAAATTGTTTACTTATTTGAATGTTTTCAATTGTTTTTGCGTAAAATGGTTAAGTGTTTTATAGTATATTGCAAATCTGGTTATGCAACTTGTAAGGATAAGGTAAATAAACCATTAAAATATAATCATTATATGCATTTTGAAATTATAATTATTGGATACATCCAATGGTTAAATTTAAGAAAACATGTACGGTGGTACAAGAATGAAAAGAAATGTATGATCCAAAAAAATATCCAGAAATAAAAAAAAAGAATCTAAATTATGTGTTACTTAGTTTTAAATACTTTTAAAATATATAAATAATAAATATATAATCAGGTAATAAAAAAGTTACATTTTATTTTAATTGATATCCCAGCATTGTCCATTATTATTTATTGATTTTATAATTTTATCTTAATTTGTTAATGTATACATTTTATATAGTATAACTTTGAATTTATAATAAATATCTTCGTTTACATTAATTTATGTACAATTTTGTTTTTGATGAATTTTTGCTCGTTTATTGTATGAAATCTGTATTTCAAGCATAAAAATTAGGGCCAAAAGACTGCAGCGTGATCTACCGGCAAACCTGCGAATAAAACACATCCACTGGGACAATTGTTTACATTATGAATATACGGCCGTGCGTATACCTCTATAATCTACCGTGGTTTATAGCAACTATCACTTAGCCTAGAGTAGGTATATTATACGAGTATAACCGATAAGAATATAGTATTATGTATTCTCAATGCACTGGGAGGGAAAAATGATAATACGAGTATAGGTATGAAAATGTTCCAGGTACATCCGGACGTATTTGGTAATTGGACCTAATCACAACGTAAAATTTAGTTTTTGTAATGTATTTTCCATTTTTTATCGATCATACGTATCTGGTTATTGCACTGAATGATATACCACCCATCCCCTTTGGATTTTTTAATGATTTAATTACAGTCAAGTTTTCATTGTATTTTATTTATCACTCATAAATAAGAGCGTTATAATATTGTTGACTGGTTTTTTAATATCTTCAACGTTCCAATCAAGACTGTATGGTTTGGTCCAGATTTCAGGTACCTATAGCGAGATCCTATTGAAATATTATTCACGGAAACAACCGATTGAAAGACATTTTGGAAGGCTTCGTTTATGCCAATTTTGATGTGACCCTTATCGAACTCGTCTATGTGTTAACTGCCCTATGTGGGCATGTGGCCTCGGAAAAAAATCCCCAGTCTACAATATTACTAACGTCTAACTATTCACCAATACTACCTTGTTATCGTACAGCCTATTGAGATTCAGTTATTCCGAGTTTCTAGCTTAAGTACAGAGCACCTAAACCGCAGGACGTTCCTGTACGACCTTCCATGATGTTTGTAACAGTCATTACTTATTAAATTACTGAAGCATCGAGACCTTTTTTTTCAAATGTATTGGGTGTGGTATCAATTTATAGAATATTCCAAATGTATACATATATGACAATAATATATATTATTATGTAATCGTATTTTAACTGGGTAACTTACCTTGTTATTTCGTCATATAGCATCACGTAGTAATACAAACATTATAAAAGATTTTATTATACTTCCATTGACAACTTTTTACATTTTATTTCGACTATCTATTAACAAAAAAATAAATTATATTTTACTAATATATAATTTTTTAAAGTAAATTAGGACTAGATAACTTAATTTATTTATAAAGGTTATATAGACGAATTTGTTATGCTTAATTATGATATAAATATTATAATATTGTGAATAATATCGTCAATATAAATTATAATAATAATTACTCATAGTAAAATAAAAATACAAAACACAATTATGGTTATTCTATAATTACTACTACTTGATTATAAATACTATTGCTAATACGTAACATGATTAAAACTTAAATATAAAAATAAAAAATTATTCTATTTAGATACAAAAAAAAGTAATAGAAGTATCAAGTAAGTTATAAAAATTACACGATCAACTATACAAACTAACTATTATGTCTATAGATCGTTCATTATAGGATTACTGAATAATGATTAATGAATATTATCACAAAAACATCTTATTTAATTGAATTTAAAGTCTACTGCAGTAAATTACAATTATTAAAAACAGTATAGGTTTTGCTTGAACATTTTTGTTTTCCTAATTTTTATCGTTTTCTCGGATTAATTTGAAAAGCGCTGGGAATTTTCCCATTCTCCCTAATTACCAACTAGATCCAATTTGACCAGAAATCACCCTCAAAATTTAAAATAAAAGCATTTTTATGAATTTTAAAGGTGACGTCAGACACACAAAAAAAGTCATACATCATTCAATCATTCTAAAATCAATACATTCACCGCGTCGATTAGAATCTAAAAATAGCGAATATTGCAGGGAATAAGAAAATAAGAATTTTTTTTATTTTGATTAGATCCATCAATTTTTTTATAAAATCAATAACATTTTGAATTTATTGTTGGGAAAGATTTTATTCGACAATAGAAGTAATAAACACGTTATAAGTTATTATTCTACATATTATTAACAATTATTTTTAATAAAAAACCATAGCACGATACTCGATATTTTTCCTCTACAAGGAAAATCTATGAATTATTATTTATTAATATATTGTTATTAATAAGTAACCATGACAAATAAAACAATTTGTTAGAAAAAAACCAGTTGAGAAAACAAAATATCTATACCATAGAGTAAAGAATATACCCAGCCCAAAAACATGTAATGTTAAAAAAGATACCTAGTTGATTAAGGAAAATTAAGTTTTGATGTAGGTACCTACCTATCTAACTTTTATAAATTATTTTTTAAATATAATCATGGAATGTTCCTAAATAATAATATTATATAGGTATTGTTGATTTATGATATATTGCTATTATAAAATTGACCATTTTTTTATATTATTTTAAGGATATACTGGAATTCATTGATAACTCACCACATGGAGTAATTTATTTTACGTTTGGCTCAGTCGTATCTATGTCAACTTTACCAGACCATATTCAGAACGCATTTAAAGAAGCTTTAGCACAAGTGCCTCAGAGGGTATTATGGAAATACGAAGGAGTAATGAAAGATAAACCAATAAATGTGATGACAAGTAAATGGTTTCCTCAACGTGATATACTCAGTAAGATATTTTTTATTAAAATAAAATTATAATATAGTAAATATAACTTTATTTTCTAGTGCATCCAAATGTAAAATTATTCATTAGTCATGGAGGTATATTTGGTGTATATGAAGCTGTAGATGCAGGCGTTCCTGTTCTTGGATTCCCTCTCTTCTACGATCAACCTAGAAATATTGATAACTTAGTTGAAGCAGGAATGGGAATTTCTATGGATCTGTTAACATTAGAAAAAGACGAATTGATAAAAAATATTTTAGAACTCATTAATAATGAAAAGTATGTTAGAACTTCAAAAAACAACCAAATTAATCGTATAATATATTATTTTATTACAGATACATGAAAAATGCTAAAATTGTTTCTGATAGATTTAAAGACCGACCGATGTCACCAGCAGAATCAGTTGTTTACTGGACAGAGTACGTAATTCGACATAAAGGTGCACCAAATTTAAAATCTCACTCACTTAATTTGACGTGGTATCAATACTTTTTATTGGATGTTATTTTTGTTGTTTTGGTTTTAATTTTCTTTGCTATTTTCATTCCATACAAACTTTTGAAAATTATTTATTACTACTGTTTAAAATATTCCCAAACTATCAAACCTAAGGTAGAATAGTTTAAATATCTGCTATCATAATATTATTAAATTATTCAAAAATAAATATAAGAGTTAGTTTAAAGATTAGAGTGAAATACGGGAATTACACGTTTCCGCCTAAATTTGAAATTACTGTTTCCGCCAATTTAAAAAAAAAGATTTGATTTCTGTTTCCGACAATCCACGTTATCGCTATTAACTGACAATATTCTAGTTGAATGACATATAAGGTGAAAAATAACTGATCAAATTGAGAACTGTATTGAGAACTGTATTTAATAATTATTACTGCAATATTATATATTTATATGAATATATTGTTTTGGCATTATTATTAATTATTATTATTGCATGATCATAATAAACTATATTATGTAAGTAGAGTTCATGTTACCTTTGTTTTTTTTTGCATATTTATACGTACCTAATTCATTTTTTGTATACAAGGAGTTTTATTTTCTCTGAGGTTATGGAGTACGCTCATATATTGTTTGTCAAAAGAAGTTTCACGTGGTCAAGTAACACATTGGGTCATAGGGGTGTATATTATGGGGTAAATTTATGACCGATGTCCATTATCCATCAAAGATCGTAGAACTGCACTCATAAAATTCCAATGACTCTTACCTGCAACATTTTCTATTGTAAGGCTTACAGTTCATCGATTATATTTTATATTTTAATTGTTTCCATATAATTATAATACTTTTCCACTAATCTACTGCCCGAAACATATTTAGGCGACGGGGTGAGGGGCGTTGTTATGATGTATTGTATAAAAAAAAAATGACTTCAAAGGAAAAACTCTCACGCCTCATTGATATGTCGAATTTTGATAGTTTTTTTTCATCTGAAAGGTGAGAACTTTTTTCAGGTCAGTTTAAAGCCCGAATTTGAATTTTACTTTAAATAGTGCTAAAAAAATACATTTGAAAAACAATAAATATTGTGCATTATTCAAATGTATATTTTACCTTTTATAACTAAAATTTTGAAAATTAGTTTTGAGTTAACACGCAAAATGTTCTCTTATTTTAAATAAAAAAAAATTTACGTAATCCTACTATTCTATAGGACGTGAACGTTTTTCCTAAAGATATGTTTTTGTACCAAAAACAAACTGGCTACAACGCCTTCAGTATAAAAATCTAACATGGAATTATATTATATTCTATATTAATTAACAATAATATATTATATGTAGCAGTTAGTATACCTATGAACTTTTAATTATATTAGTTATAAAACTAACGGATCATACAAAATAGTATTGAATACCTGCAATAATAACATGCAGTATTTAAAATAATTGCAAAAAATTATAATTAAATTACAATTTGTTAATTAAATATAATTTACTACTAGAGAATAAGATAAATATTTGAAGCAGTATCTATACTTGCTTATAATATGAGACGTCATGTTAAGAGGACGCAACGCCCGTATGTGTTGTCTCCGTCTTAGAAATGCGTAACATAGACTATTTACGCTCAGCAGATCATGTCAAACCGTTAGTTTAAACATTAAATGAATTAAAACTTTTACGTAGAAACGTCACCCTCAACTACGATCGACAAACATAAATTTGGTCAATAGAGTGCAGCACCTAAACCATAATTTGTAAGATGATGTAAGTGGCATAGTACGATGTTAACAAAGGGGTGGATTAATGTGTGTGTGTGTGTGTGGGGGGGGGGGGGCGTGGTAATCATGTCTATAGGACTTTTTTTAACAGATTTATTTATTATTAATTATAGTTTATTCCATTTTTAAAAATTATCTTTATCGCAACAGAATTGCTCCATTATAAGACGGTACTAACGTTTAAAAATCAATAAATATTATTTTAATTTAATACCTATTAAAAATAATATCTATGTGTAACCTATTAATATCCTGTGATAACCTTGGTTGTGTGTTCTAGAATCTAGACTTAAAGGGATTTAAAGCAGTGATGTTCTGTCTTTGTTTAACAAACTCGTAACATGGAAACTTAGATGTATTATTTCCAACGTATTGATTGATCTAGTGAAGCAATAAGAATTCTGAAAATAGATTTGAATTTTTCGTCAAAAATCTACTTGAGATTGAAATTTCCCAATTTTTTGATTTTATTCCTCTAAATCATGAAATGTAGAAGTTAAAAATTTGGTTTTAAATATTTGAAGAATAAATCAAAATGTGGGAAAGTTGATCTCAAGAAGACTACGATAAATTTGGGTTAAGTAAAGACAAAACCACACCCTTTTATATTATTTTTAGTACTGTTCACCAATGATTTTCTTCCAGTATTCTTTCATATGGTCAAGAAGTTAAGCTATAAAAATAGTTTTCATTATAAGAATAATTTAATAATATGATTGTCAAGGAATGTTTTCCCCAAATTGCATAACTACGGACATGTCTTCATTCCTTCACCATTTTATAAATATATATAATTCATTAATAACTTAATTCCCCTATCTACTCCCTTCTAAGATAAGCTTCGTATCTACCATTCTACCCCTGTGACAGCAATATAAAATAATAATTAATTTGATATTGTTTTTTTCTAAATAATCATAAATATTTTACCGGAAAACAAATGTGTCTTATATTTGCAATAAGTTAATAATTCAGTTTTTAAGTGCCACTATAGAGTGGTCATACATACAGATTGAATTTGAAATATGTTCAGGGTTTTTTTCATCAGCAATTATTTTATGGCGATTGGATGAACTCGGGGTTCTTTATTAGCCCTAAACGTTGCCGAACCTAGGGCTAGTGGTATTTAAAATTTTGATAGCGGTATCCTGTATTAGTTGAATACCGGTATCTACGGCATTGTTGATTTTATTACCGAGGTTATTACCGAAAATACCATACCTCAGCAAATACCGGATCTTAGAAAATGTATTAGTGTTTCCAAGTTTCCAACTTAGGATAGGGGCATTATATTATGTTCTATTGATTATATAAAAATAATAAATGTAGGTATACGGTATTTTCGGTATCAACGGTAATTCCCGATTCACTGTACACCGGAATTCTACAATACCGAAAATACCGCCAGCCCTAGCCGAACCCATCACAAACGTTCAAGTTATTGAGCCAAATCCTATAATATGCTGAAATCGTTCGTAGTGCGTACCTACTCCTTTTTCACAAAGTTTTCCGTTAGGTCGAATTTGGAATTTGTGATGTTAATTACGTGAATGCTTGATGTCCGCCAGAGACTTGCGCAAGTTGACGGCAAGTGAACCTCCGATGTGGAAGGTGGAACACTAAATAGATCTGTTCATTGTCTAGGGACGATAAGGATTTTCAGATCAAACAATCCGTTACAAGGTGGGCATGTCACAACGGTCGATATGCGGATAGCGATGATATATTTTATTTATACAAGCGTGTGCAAGAGTGCTTTTTATTATTATAATAATATTATATAATAACCGTGAATGAGATGCCACACGCGCGCACGAGGCCTCAAACCGGAAGTTTGTCAGCACGGTACGGTGACTGCGGGAAACAGCGGAGTACCGAATCTCATCCGAGGATGGATTTATGAGTGGCACAGGAAAGAAGTGTCCTGGATAACTCACACAACACATATGTATATTAGGTTTGTATATGTGCGATGTATATAGAACGAACATTCGAGCGCGTTTTATCAAAACAAAAATAACAGACCGACACCACTGCCGGAGAGTGGAATATATCCTACTCTGAATGAGTATATTATTTATTATTATTATTATGATCATCATCATCGTCGTCATAGCAGGATTATAGAAACACATAATTGTCACGCACATTGCAGCGTGTCCAAAATACTGACGACGGCCACGTGATAGCGATTAATAACCACCGCGGTCGCGGTGTCGGTATATATTATATGCACACGAGGGTTACCTAATGAAAAAAAAATAAAAATAAAAATATAAAAATATTATAGTATATATATATAAATGCACCAAACAATACGATATTGAACCTGGGCCAAAAACTGTTTGTATTTGTACCGCCGCGCCGTGACAGGGACGCGTTAGGTATATACAGTAAAACTTCTATTTAACGAAATTTTCTGTTTAATGAGTTATTTTTGAGAACCATGACCTTTATTGCTAATCATGTGTAATAACGTATCTCTATAGTCTATATAACGAATCTAATGTTTCTATATAATACGAATAAACTATTCGATAACAAATCTGTTTTTGTAAACTTTGTCAATAACGAATATTAAATATTATTCCAAAATTGTACCTATGATTTTATTATTTCCGTTAAAGATAGACATTGGTAGGCAACCCGGTTAATTTGACTGTAGTACTGAATGCTGCAGTTCCAATATACTGACGTAAACGTAATCGTACGAAATGCCGAAACGTAAATGTTTGTCGATTGTCGATAAATCTTAAATTTTAAATTAAGTCGATACAGGAGTAAAAAAAAAGAAAAGAAGAAAATGCTGGTGTATATGAAGAAGATGAAATTGAAGGAGAACGTGCAAAACAATTACCGAAACTCACAGAAAAAGAGATACTAAACTACTTTTCTGTTGTGAGAAATTGTTTAAGACAACAAACAAATGTTTTAGATGACATTTTTTTTTAAACTCAATGAAATCGAAACATTTTACGAAAACAGCACAATTTATAAAAATAATAAACAAACAAAATTTACTGATTATTACTAAATAAGGTTAAAAATACATAATATATAATGAAATTAAAAATAAAAATAATAATACTGTATACGTAGATAGCATATGATATTTTATGTTTATATTAAGACGTATTTACAAAGTAGAATATTTAATTAAAAAATTACTATGAAAAAAAACATGTAATTCTATTTAACGAACTTCTCTATATTACGTATTCTTTTTGTCCCCTATGAGACTTCGTTATATAGAAGTTTCACTGTATTTGTATAATATTATATCTATGAGTTTTTCATTTTGTGCAAAATTCGTCGATATCGTGACCGAAATATCGCGATCGGTGGGATATTATGCTAGATGAGTGAGGAAATTAGGTGTGTATACGTTTCGAGAATAATACCCGAAAATCACGTCTAAAATAGGAAATATTGTGTAACTTTATTTATCTAACTAGGAGATCGAGGAAATTATATTACATTTTAATTACACGGCGTGTAAACTTTAAAATAATTACATTAAAATTGTTTTTAAATCTTTTATGAAGAACCTGAAGACATTTTCCATATCATTTTAAAATAAACATAAATGAAAAAATGTGCTCTTATATAACTGGCAATGAGAATAATTGGATAGTATAATTATTGAATGTCATGAAACGTGGACGCAACCAGTCAGAAATAAATAGAAGCTTGACAGAATAGTAACTTAAAAATTGTTCGACCCCGAATATTATAAAAATTATATTTGGTACCTACTTGAGCGAATGTGTTGTTTGGAATCAGATTTCGTTCAACTAATTAATTTTTTACATTAGTATAATTTAGTGTCTGAGTGAACAAGGGTTCTATAATATAGTAGTACATTAATTATGCGTGCATCCTATTATTCTAAAATGAATGAATTTAACTCTAATTATAAAAATTTTAAAAAACTTTATCATTGTAGCCTATAGGATTCAAAATAGACAAATTATTAATGAACGGTGAAATTAAAGAGATTTTATTATTGAATTATTCAATTTGAGATTGATTTTAAACACTACATTGTTTATATCAAACTCATGAATTGTTAATAAATACACATATAATGTCATAATATTTATGAATAATTGTCTTAAAATACATTTCAATTTCAAAATTATGATCAAATGGCGTTGTAGATAGGCTACTAATAGTACACCATTAGCTTGGTCCATTAACCTAATATTATGGTTCAATAAATTAACAAATAGTCACATAGAAAGCGCGTATTAAGGTTGTACATAAGTCAGTGTCATGTGGGAATTAAATGAATATCTTTATTATTTACATCACTAAAGTGCACACTTCGAAGACAGTTTAAAATATAATTTAACGTTATAATAATGTATGTAAGAACTTGTATAATTTTATAAGTTAATTCCACTCTTCTTATTTCAAGCATTATAAATTCGTAGGTGTGGATATAGAATGATAGATTAATGATTGAGTTGTATATTATAATATAATGTTTACCAATTTTTATTAGGAAAATTATTCATCTATAAAATATTATGAAATTAGAAACAATGTTTCTCTTAAAAAATTAAAAACCTAAACAGCCAATATAATTAATATTAATAGTGTATTAAAATAATAGATAAGCCAATTAACTGAAAAAAATCGAATAATTGAACTTTGAAATAAAAATTAATAGGTACATATAAATAAATTTATAATCAAACAATAAAGTTAAAAACTATCCTTTTATCTAAAATGTGTATTATACTTTACTAAATTTAATATTTATAAATATTGAATAACTCGGCAGGTAAAAAAAATCTTATTATACCAAGTTTCTTATAAAGTTTTTCTTCCCACGATTGAAACATTTCTAATTTACATACTCATAATATTTTGTATACGCGTTTAAAGTTCAAATTTTACGAAATCCTTCAAAATCACAAAAATATGTAAATGATATTCTGGTTAAAGCTTCATACAATTTTTAATTTTATATCCAATGCTTGACATTTGAATACAAGATTTCTCATTAGTTTTTTTTCGGAAAACAATTTTCCATGAAGTTATATAAATATCAATACACAATATTGAAGTCACCATTGGATATTCACACAATTACACGTAAAATAGCGATTTATTCTTTATAAGAGGACACCCAATGGGCAATGAGTTGTCTACGTCTTACAAGTGCGTAACTAAGCAAATTTACACTCCACAGATCATGTTTAGCTCTGTTAGTTTAAAAATTAAAGTGAATTGACCTATTACAAAACTTGATGGTGAAAACATTATCTGTGTTTGAATGTTGGTTTTCTAAGATAGTTCATTTTTTTAGCAAGTTATGCGTTTATAATATAGCTTTAAATAAAAATGCTCATAACTTACTTAAAAAATAAATTATCGTAAAAATTGAACATACCAACACAGATAATGTTTTTACTATCAAGTTTCATAATAGGTCGATTTACTCTAATATGTTTATTGTTTAAACTAACGGTGCTAAACATGATCTGTTGAGCGTAAATTTGGTATGATACGCACTTGTGAGACGTAGACAACAGGTTATGTAGGTGTAGTGTCCTCTTAATTTACACATGAATAAACTGGTTTATAAATATACCAATAATGACCCCGATTTGAAGCTCTGCTAAATATATAATACAGTTAAATATGATTATTTTAGAAATAAAAATATTGAGTGTTTGTTTTCCTGACGTCATAGGTTTCAATTTTGTCTAAACTTATAGCTTTATTCCTTAGCGTTGATTGCTAGGAGAAATTATTTATTTCATTACCAGAATCGGAATTCCAAAAGGTGATGAAGTTTTAATTCTGCATCTACACTAATACATCATATATTATTACTTATTTAATTTAGTTTCTTGTTTGAACCTTTATTCAATTAGTTATTCTATGTACCTACCTATAATATTGTATCTAAAACTTTCCAAAAATTATGTGTATTATTAATTTAAATTATTTTATATTTATTTAACATCAAAAATGTTTATATAGTTTATACCTACCTTTTGGTGAAAAAAATTAATAAAATTTGTTTAGAATCTTTTCTTATATTAATTTGTTTTATGTATGTATAAAATTAAGAGAGTTAAACAGCAGCTAACAAAGTTTTTTAGTAAACTTTTTATTTTAGATTCTAAACGGATTCTGAGCAGGTTTTATAATGATGTGTGTTTTTAATTTCTGTACATTTTTTCTTCAGTATCTTTTCTGGTAAGAAAGTTAATCTAGTTGTTACTTAGGGGGTCAAAAGTTAAAAAGTGTTTAGTTTTCAAGAATGTCGTGAAAGACCAAACTAAATTAAGGTAAACGAAAGTGTTTACGCAAAACCAGTTTTTGACAAAATTGTATTTTTTAATTGTAACTCAAAAACTAATAAGTAATAACTGTAGATAATTTACATTTTCACGAAATGTTTATATTTCCTTTACCTGAAAAATATTTTGACCTCTTTTGAGGTATTTATAGGCATGAGGATTTGTCGATTTTTTTTCAATTATTGTCGATAAATAACTTTCCTTTACATGATAATATTTTCAAAATATTTCGATTAGTTTTGAACTGTTTACGGATATATTCAGGTTGCAATATTTTTAGTTTTTTTTCCACGAATGTTAATGAAATTTTGTTCGTTGGGTAAAAAAGCTTGAAAATTTAATACAATACATCTGATATATCGTTACAATAGCAGTTGAAAAATACTAAAAATACATAGACACAATTTTTTTTTATAAGCATTTAAAGTTCAATTTTTTATATAATTTATCAAATTTAAAATTTAAAAATTATTTTGTAGTTAAAAATTGATAAGATGTTCAACTTTTATAGCTAAGGTTTGAAAATTTAAAATAAGGTACCACGTAAATAGGTTATTCTGTATCTTGTAATTAAAAAATCTCAAAAATATAAACATACAGTTATTTTTTATAGTTATTTTATGATAAAATTTGGACGAAATTACGTACTAAATAACCACGATTTTAGTTATTTTGTTGTAATTTTATAATATTAATTCAACTTACCGGCTACCGTATTAATAATAAGAAATAACAATATAAATATAATATAAAATATCCACATTGACAAAGCGTCTCAGCTCAGAATCGTTTTTTGTATACAATGATATTATATCATTGAATTCAAATTTAACACATCCATTACAGTGACTCACATGACACCTAACGAACAGCAGATCGGTTCCCACATGCCCACTTTTTGAAAGTTAATTTGTATTTATTTAAAATAAATATTAATTAAGGATTATGACTATAATTTGTTAGGTATCCAAATCGTAGATACATTGGCCGTGCTGTGTTTTCATTTCCTAAAAATGTTGTTTTTAACTAAAAAAAACGATGGCTTATTTATTTTAAATTATGAATATAATATGTAAAATATAATAAGCATAAATATATTGCCACGATTTAAAATATCATGAAACAAATACATCGTAATCGTAAAGAAATAATATTGACAGTGGACAACATTGCATGTACCAAATGTCATCAGTATAAAAAAGAAGAAATATAATTATGATATAACTCTAATTCCAGTATAATTAATATTTATAGTGGTAAGAGTAGAATATATTAAAATAATTAATAGTATATAAAATATTATAAAACAAGTAATACTTTACAGTATGACAGTACCTAATACCTATATTAAAAATTAAAAACAATTAAAATAAGTAGGTACAATAGTAGGTACATACCTAGCTATTAAATTTTAATTATATGTCTTGAATTCATGTTATGTATATTATATTATAATTATTATATTGTTACTATATTTTGCTTTAACATAATTTGTTCGTATTATTAATTGTTAACAAAGTAAGTCAGTAACTGTGTGGATAAAAATATGTGGTCAATTAAATGTACAATTTATATTTTATCTAATTACCTATTATGTACATAAAAATATTATATATATATTGAAAAAAAAACTTATTAGCCAATTATAAAATTAAAATATTAGGTATTTTTTATGAACGTTTTGGTAAGACAACATGATAATGTAATCTATTAATTTTGTGTTACTATAGGACATACATTAGGACTAGGGAGTTTTTAAAACCAACAGAAATGTTTGTAGGACTATCTATAAGGGTGTTTCATATAGAGGAAGGATATAAAGATATGAAATCATAAAAAGAGGACATAAATATATAGTATATACACTTGTGATTTTACTATATTATAAAAGAATTTTCGTCATAAACCCCGGAAATGGGATCGTAAAGTTAGGACGGTAATTTTATTTATTTTTTTACGAACACCCATTATACCAGACTCTCGTCAATGAAGTTCGTTTTGTAGTGATAGAAAATCTACATAAAAACTGCGACTTTTATAAAACTAATTTTGTTTAACGCCTGTGCAGCAACCGAATGCAGTTACGAGTAGATCAATTAAATGTCACAAACAAAGTGTAGAGAGATAAATAGATTTACTGAAATTGTCCACCCATTATTTACTATAAAGTGGTGTAGTAATAAATAAAGAGGATATTTAAGTTAATATTGTAATCGTATGATGAAATATTGAATACATTTATAGTTGTATTTGTTAGTATAATTTATTTACATAAATTAAATAAGTCGGTTCTGTTTGTAGTTCAAATTAATAAAACAGATTGTAAGTCTTGAATAATAGTGAGAAAAATTTTATATTTTTTTAGAGAAAAATATTCTAAATATCAAGCATAACAATGTTATGTTGATAATAAAAATAAAAGTCATTCAAAGATAATATTAATCCCTGGTATTTCATTCCAGTTGTATAATATAAAAAAATGTGGGCTAATGAGTGTCACTCTACTGTACCTTAGGTACACATGTTTTAGGTACATGTTTGGTAACAGTAATATGCTCTAAGTATATTCTTAGATGTAATAAAAGCCTTTGATTGTAAATGTATACAATCAAAAGCTTTTATTATTATTATATTTTTTATTTATATATATATATATATATATTATTATTATTCATGGAATTCTTCTAAAAAAATTATACTATTGTGGTTTGAGAGGAAAACTACATGAACTTTATTAGTTCAATGATTATTCAGTTATTATGAACTTATTTTTCATATCTAACAAATAGAACGCAAGTAGTTAGGGTTAATAATTAGAGGTAAAATCTCAAGGTAAGGTTCTGGGACCTATTCTTTTTATTATACATATACATAAATGGTTTACTAAATATAAACACACTATTTGCTATGCTGATGATACCGCTATATTTATTCAAGACAAATCAGTTGATTTACTTTTGATTCACTAAAATAAATAAATAAATAAAAAACACACATTATTTTAAAATAAATACATTTCTTGCTCCGCTCAGAATCTAAAATTATTTAAACATATAGTACGATATCAGTATAATTTTTCACACTTAAAAACTTCATATTTTAAATTATAGTTTAATTACGAGAAAAGTGTATTTTGAATTTTGAAAGTATGCCAAGTATATTTGTTGACGTATTGTGTTATGATTTTCTATGTAGTAAAGAAAACATTTCACTTGTAATTAAATAGTTTTATAGAAAAATTAATGAAATTACTAATCAAAACTAATAAGTTTATATTTTAAATTCCAAGCATAGCAACATTTTCAAAATATTTTGACTGTTTTTAAGATATTCATAACAACAAATCATAGATATTTTTTATTAAAAAAAATTTTTTTTTAAGGTCAAAACCTTAGAAAATTCAATTTAATTTGTAGAACAATCGTTTGTTGTTTAAATTTTTTTTTTTTTATTGATCTAAAAAAACATCTACATCAAAGGCCATTAGTTATATACAGGATTTATAAATTAGGTGAATTAATACAAGATAAATTAAAAAAGTTATTGGTTTACATTTTTTTTTTTTAAATAAGATTGAACAATTTTGTTTGTTTCATAAAGTTAATTATATCTGAATCATCATATGACATTTGGTTTATTAGACAACTATGATTATTCCTAATGGCCATTGAGGCATGTTAGTCAGCTATTTTGTTGCCTTTTATACCCGAGTATCCAGATATATCCACATGATGATGATACGTTTCCCCAGATCGGAGGGAAATTTAACCAATTTAAAAACATCGAAAAAACAGGGTCACAATATTTTTAAGTCCGCAAAGGTACTTACTCTGGTCGTTGTAGTTCCCTAGACTGTTGAACTTTCTTATGATACGCTTTTTGTCTTCATCAGAAATATTTTCGAAGCAACGATAGTATTTACACTTGCAGTCGGGCCCTAACACATTTGTAGGTAGTGGCATGCAATTGTTTTAAAATATCCCGTTCTCTACACTTTTTATATATTTTCTTAGATGTCAGTTGCTCACTATTAATATCATCCCTAGAATCACTAAATTCACTGCCGATTATGAAAAATAAACACAGGAACTAACTATGGGTTTTACTGGTTTTAGCAACAACAGCAGAAATAATGACAACAACGTAATAACTAACGATATTTACTAAATAAATTATATTACTAATATTGTAATATTATCGTAGGTAAAGTCAAAACGTGCTACTGGTAAATACAATATTATTATAAATAACAAAACAAACAATAATTACTATAAATTGTAGTAGGTACAACAGAAAAGGAAATAAATATTAGAAATATTAGAGTTGGACTTAAAACTGATTTCCCCTCAGTTGCATGGACTACAATCTTTCTTCATTTAATATTTTCCATTTGATAATTGTGGACTGAAAGATTTTTTAATACATACATTTCAGTAATTTACTCCTAAATGACTACTAACATGATTAGACTACTACTGTACCTACTTAGGCTACTTTCCCCCTTTTATTTTAATTATTTTTACAATATAAATTGTATTTTATGGTAAATAAATACTATTAGGTACAATATTAATTAAATAATTATTTCGCTTGTCCAAGAAAAACCATTAATAAGGTGATTAATTGCTTATAGAACAGTAAAAAATGTGTTAATATATTCAGGAGTTACCTACCTTATTATTAACTAATAGAATAATACATGTATTATAGTAATAATATGTGGATAAAGTCTTATTAATGAAGCAAATAAGTATCAATCTAGAGAGAATGACTTTAATCTTGGAGAAAAAAACTTAGCAACGTGAATTAATGTTGGCAAAATTAAACTGATCCGAATAATGCATTGCCATAATTAATAGTCGGAGTTTTTGAAACACTAATGAACCTCGAAATTCATCCTGGCCTCGCCAAGTCGTTTAATCGCTACCTCGCCCACCCCTCTGTTTAGACTTCCTCAACATTGATTGTCTAAGATGTTTCTTTTTGAATAATATAATAAAAAAAAAAATCGGTCATGTTTTTTAATTAAAGTTAATTACTTTGACAAAAAACTTTTCTGTCCATTTAACAACGGGCCATTTTGGTATTCTCGCCCTCGTTTCCATTAATGGAGGGTTGATTCAGAGTTGGCGGCTGTTCTTGACGTATAAATAATACGAAAAAAGGGGAAAAACTAAATTCTTGCCAACATGACTGGGTTTTCTTTAATCTCTGGTTTTGAAAAGGAAATAATAAGGCAACTAAATAAATACTATGAACAAGTATCAAATTGTGTTTATAAGCTATAAGGTATATACTGAGTATTGTATTAAAAAGGTCCATGATATCATATTTTAAATAAAAGAAAAATATTAAGTTAAATATACTTATATAGGTAAGTAATTACTAAAATGTTATGTATATTATAAAAATCCAAATAGTGTAAACTAATTTAATAAATTAAAAATGGTTTTTTTTTCTGAAAGTTTTTAATTTTAATTTTAAAACTAAAAACATCACATAAAAGTTATAACCACTAAAAAGACCAGAACTATGTTCAAAAACTGAAAACATAAGTTTATATACATTTTTATTGTGTATAATTTTATACTCAAAGTACTCAACTAACTGGAAAAGCCAACTTACTTGTGAAAACGCAACCAGTCCCAGCGCAACTAGTTAATATAAAATATAATAATATTTTATATTAATAGAAATATCGATATAAAGTTAAGTTTTTATTTAGACAGATTTGGTATTTTATAAATATTTTAGAAGTGAATTGATTGAAATAAAAATTTATATTCATGGTCTAAAAAATAGATAATTATGGAAGTATTTTAATGGAAAAGCAATATAATATTATTTTAAACTAACCATCAACCTCAATCCACCATTTCCCAATTTCGTCTTTACGAGCCATAAACATTTTTAGCTTTACGAGTTGTTTACTATTTTAATATAATTTTAATTAACTAAATTATAAAATGATTTTCAAGGTTAAGAAATACAAATTTATTGAAAAAAAAAACGTCATTCGTGTTTATAGTTAAATGTTTTTAATATCGTCTCTGCGAAACCTTTTTCAATTTTAATTAGAAACGTTGGTTGCATTTAATTTATTTCACTGTTAAAATTAAACCAAAAGAACCTTAAAATAGAAATCTGGGTGAAGAGGAAGTTTGAGTTCTATAAAACAGAAAATTCTCATGGATGTTATAAGATCAGAAAATAAATCTATAATAGAATCTGGGTTAAATATTTAATGTTGTAATTGATCAGATAAATATTTTTCAGGGTATTGTAACTCATAAATTATATCCAAGTAATATATATTTTGCCAAGTTGTGTTTATTTGGTAGAATCCCAAACAGCTAGGGACACAGTAAACAGTTAAACTAGTTATACAATTGTAATGTATTACATTTAATTCACAAAGATTATTAAAAAGCATATTAACCTAATAAATTGTAATTTTTATTAAGAAATACCATCGTGGCATCGTCTAAATATTATTATGACATTATTAATGATTATTAATGTAGGTACTCGTAGTGAGAGTTATTAATAACTTTAATGAAGTAAAATTAAACTTATTCGTTTTAGTTTTCAGCTGTCTCGTCTGCTTAGATTAGGAGATCGATACAGTGGCAGACCGATGATTATAATGTACATTTAGTGTATCTTAAAATGTTGTAAGCAATTATTATTGTCAAGCTCGCTAACATAATATAGGTACTATTCGAATATGAAAAATATTGTTGTAATACATCAATACATGCTCAAACTCTCAAATATGTAATACATGTGAATCGTACCTACATAATATGAAAAATATTGTACTACTGACAACTGTTGTATTTTAACAATACTCAATAGGTAGGTATATAATATCATTAAAATATTATATTATATCAAAAAAATCGTGATTAAAACTTTACGTTGTTTTTAATATAAGTACACAATTTGAAATAACTATTAAAAAAATAAATACTAAACATGGAACGATGGGGGGTTTTTTTTTTATAAATTATAAATAAAAATAATCACGTAAATTAATTTTTAGAAAATCCATGAATATTAATAAATATTAAGCAAGCCTATAAACTTATTTTAACTGTTTGGATTAGACGACCAATTATATGCATATTACCTTAACTAATTTGATTTTATCTTGAGATAGTACCTTTATAACTACATATTAATTACTATTGTTATTATAGTAATATTAATTAACGAGTGAATTAATATAATACCTAGGCTAGAAAATATTAAAATAATGAAAATAATGTACTTCTTAAATTATGTTTTATAAAATAGATTTGAACTTTGATTTAAAGATTCTTTTCTGTTTAAAGGGTTTGTGACTTTGCAACACAATTAAAAACTGCTGATTATTATTGTTACCTACTACATCTCTATGTCAGTATACAACTCAATTTTATATCATTAATAAATAATATGGTTAACTTTAAAAACTAAATTTATTTTAAAAAACATTATTCTAGTTATCCCTGTTCGTATCTAAGTTTCTTATTCTCATAGTTCCATATTATTGTCTCGTCTTCACATTCATCGGTTCTTTTTCGTTTCATCGCTTTATTTTGGGCGTATTCTTCCATTATTGTACCCAATTTTAGAAAATTTAAAATTATTTTCAATTTATGCTTGTTTTTTAGTTTACTCGGAAACATGTTAAAAATAAAACCGTTGAATTTTTTGAATGTAATATTCTCAGTATTGAAACGCCTCATTAAAAACTAAAAAGTTAGGTAGTATCATTTTAGCATAAATAACAATATAATTAGAAACGAAACCTATTTATATTATTTTGTAACTATAGAGGACTGCTGTAGTAGCCAATTTAGGTACTATAATGAAATAGTTGTTATAAAATCAAAGACATTAAAAATATACCTAATATCAAGAGTATAGTTATAGTAGGTATAGTTAGTTGATATTGTATATTGTATTATTTATTTATATACATATTACAATCCAACAGGCATCTATTTAATACTAAATCTAATATTTCTATTTAATCTATTTAATTTTAATATTATTGTCAATCTAATATTCTAATTGGTTTGTTATGGTAATTTGTTCGTTTAAACTGCGACTCGCCGATTTACTACCAGCACCTACGACTTTTTTTTCATTCAGTGGACAAACTGTTTATGAAAAAAATAAATCTAACGTTCTCTACGTGATTTTTGAGGTAAAAATACAACAAGAACGACGACGATGACGGCTTAGGCAATGATAGAGGGACTCGTGCGCGGGTAATGGTTTTCCAAAACTGCCGTACATAATTAATTCTCTTTTCTCATCGTCGTCGTCGTCGTCGTCGTCGTCATCTTCGTCATCAATAGCTTTGTTCACTCAAATAACTTGGGGGTTAGAGTGAATTAATATCTTTCGCGTATTAAAACGAGGCTGTACGCTAAAAATAAATACGCAAGTTGGTCGGACATTGTTAATGACGTACCTTTTTGGACTGAACTGCACAGACGTAATAAATTTCGATTTGAAACAAATATATCTCTTGTAATAGCGTATAGTTTTGTTCCTATCTGTTGGTCTGTTCGTCTTTTTCTGTCACTCAATCTCTGTCTCAGTCTGTCAGTCTCCGTCTCTTTCTATCTCTTCCACATGCATGCTATACACACAATACGTACTTTCTTGCACAACCACGTTATGCAAGTAACCAATATACCACAATATATATACATACATCCATTATTGATGGTAAAGTATAATTAAAATATTTGTCACTCGTTAACGTTGATGTACCAATATTTTTTTATTTCTGATTTGTAAGTTGTAATCCTTATGAAGTAAACCCAAGTTATGCAAGGTCAACTGTCAACATTTAAATCAACCAACAAATTTGTTTAGAAAGTTAGAGGTATTTAGACGACTTTAAGAGTTTGTTAGACATATTTCTTGACGATAGTCCTTGTCCTTTTTCGTACACAATACAACTAATAAAACATTGAAAAAAGTGAACAAGTAGGTAACCGGTTGTTCGCTTGTACCTCATCATATAATTTTTTTATTTTTTCCTATTGTTTTTAAAGGTACTATCTATACATATTTGTCAACTATATATTACCATGTAACTACAAGAAACACATTTTAAAATACATATTATATAAATATAAATACGTACAGCATCCATACATCTTTTATAATTGTTTTTGTTAGGTGATGACTATCTGTGCCTATATATGTACATTTTATATATTTTGTAATATAGCTACTACTAAATTCTTTGAACTAAATTAAGCATGAAAATCAAATTTGTTAACACAACAGCATAACAATGGAGAAAAATACCGAAATTGCATAAGATGCGTTTTAATTACAACGCATTTGGTGACATTTTTTCGGCACAATTACACAATAACAACTAGCCAAGACTAGTGTTGGATGCGAAAATGTTTGAAATAAAAATGTATACAATAACAAATTATATATTAATGTAATTAAATAGTGAAAAATAAAATGTATTTTAAAATTTGTTTAAATAAAAAAACTTTAAAAAAGTATAAACAATTACGTATTATTATATGCCTACAGAATAAATTATTCCCTTTCTTTTTATTTTGTGTAAAATTAAATTAATTGTTATCATAAATTCATACGTATACCTAAACACTTAACGTTCATGACAAAATTGTGTTTTTTTCAAAAATATTTTACTGAAAAAAAGTAAAGATCACCGATTATAGATGTATAAATACGTATTAACAATACAGAATGAATATCATGTATTAAATATTGATATAATTTGTTTACATTTTTTAAATATCCGATAATTCAAATTTTTCAAGTTTACCATGGAAAATGCATAATGGACTCAACTGTCACATCTGTGAATCGACTTAAAACTATAAATTCATATTCTCGTTGTATAAAGCGTACCTATGGAAACATTATACTTTAAGTGTACTATTACACCCTGCAGGCAGTGCGAAATATTAGGCTAGGCGTCAGCTATACATATATAAATATATCTCGCACATACTATGCATTATTATCCACATAATTTTACAAGTTCTAAGCCTTTCAAAATTCCTTATGTATGGGGTATCAGTGTAACATCGACCCTTGAAGGATATTATAAAATAGATTTTCCGGAAGGCCTCGGTCGTTCCCACCAATGGGATATGCACGCACGTGTGTGAGCCATTAAACACATTGATGTTATTCAGAATCCCTCGGAAGTCATGGGAACTGTGCGGGTTCATTAGTATTGAAGTTACGAGGGTATTACCAGTCAAAGGGAACCACCTTGGTTTCCCATAAATTCATAAGGATTGGCCTTAGATTTGCCATTAGATTAAACGAGTATAAGCACGGTGTACTCGAAGGGACCAATTTGAAAAACGATACATTTAGATTAAAGTGTTAATATATTGATGCTTTGGAGTCATTTGTTTTATAAATCTTTTAAATGGCTGTGGTCACATGTAATCGCACTATTCTGTAGGATATTATAAGGTATAAAATAAAACTTAATAATAAATTATATTTCATGCAAATATCAAATATTAGAAGAACCAATACTTAAAGTTAAAATGTGTTGTAATTAAAAATTTAAGTTAGAGTTTATTGAATGTAAATTGCGTGCGCGTGGTTTGTAATCTAGTATACAAATTGACAGCTTTTAATATAGGTACTAATAATATTGTAACACTTAATGTATTATATTATATTTAATAGGGTTTTAATAATAAAATTAATATTAAAAGATTTAACATTGCGTTCCTAAGTCATGATGTCACGCTGTATGCAGTTTATTAGTTTTAAAAGTTAATACTAGCTGTATAATATAATATGCATACGTAACCGATACATTTGTTAATCTGATAGAACATGGTGCGTACAAGATTTAAATAATAGTAATTAGCAACTGTTGATGCTGACTTGTCTTTATCGCACTACTTCGTGTTTTATCTAGGGACGAAAAAAAACCCATTGCGGGCTTGTGGTTTGGTTTGGTAGTTAATATTAAGTCAAAAGTGATTGAGATAAACACATCGTATCCGACCAATTGATAACACTATGTTCGTTACGTTACGATTTGATGGCATCAGTGCATCACGTTCTGATTACGTAATTTTGGCAGAGCGCTGTAGTAACGGTTAGCAACGATTTACATTTAGTAGCAACTTAGAAACGATTACCACATATAGGTGGTTATCCGATATTAATATATTATCACCGAAGAATTATTTATCGTGTTCACGAATCATCTCGTTTTATGCGTGCACACTTCTTTTACAGTTGCACCGACTTTAATTTGTGTTTTCTTCGTTAATACCAGAACCGGCACCATAGTCATGTCAGGAAAAAAAAATACGTTCAAGTAAAATCATCAAACGGTGAAAAAATGGAGATAAACAAGTTCTGAATACATTTAAAACGCAAAAATCCCTTAATTCATCGAATTAGCAAATCTCTCTCCTCCTCGCACAGCTGAAGTTGCCGTAGTAACACAGACACACACACACACCACAGGAGGAATCTTCTGCTGACCGAGCTAATGTATTTGGGTCACGATTAGGTTTGTGCAGCGTTCCGGCCCTGGAACTATTCCAGCTAATTTCTCTCCAGACAATGTTTTACGGACAAGCGGAGGCCGCCGGAGTTTGTAGTTAAATGCGCGACACTATTTTCGGACCCAAGATTTATTGAAACGCCTACAAGATAAAAGCTTATTTTCTTTTCAAACGACCCAAATCCCCATAGCGGCATTTATATATTGAAAATAAAAATATACATGTACGCTACGGCTACGAAGAGGATTGCACTAAGAGTGAAATAGAATGATAGATGGAGTGAGTCGATGAGACAACAATCCTATTTGTCGGGGTCCACCGCCGATCGGCCGTCCCGGAAATAGAATAATACTCTAATCAGAAATAACTCCCGAGTAATGAACGAAATACCAGCACAAATAATGTATTTCATGGAATGGCTATTCGTTATTATTGTCTTTATCGCTCAATTTGTCCTTAATAACTAATTTGTTTTTGACGGAAATTTAAAAAAATAATTCTATTCTGCTGTCTGTCGGACACTGTTTCTTGGTTTATTTTTTTCTGGGGAAAACTTATCAAAAACAAACCCGTTTCCATAAGATTTTATTATTTTTAAGCTGTACAAAAATAATGATTTGATTTACAGCCATAAAACTTTAAACAGTCCACTTAGTGTGAGAAATAATATATAGAAAGTATTCAAAAGTTCTTAAACTTTTAAATTTATATATGAAATATATAATACATTTATCAATATTTTGAATTAAACTTTTAGATTTGTTTAATAATTCTTTGTTAAATTTACAGTCCTATTTGTATTCATATTTCACAGACAACTGTGAAGTAACAAATTGTAGAACCACAACTAAAATTGCATATATAAATATCAAATGGAAAAAATTATGTAATAGGAGCGCTTCCGAAGTTATATTATTATGATATCGATTATGATATATAATTTATTTGAATTGTTCGTAAATTTGTAATTTAGTTGTACGATAAACTGTTAAGAGGACGTGATACTCCGATACTCGCATGTGTTGTCTCCGTCTTACAAGTGCGTAACACAGCAATTTTTACGCTCAGTGGAACACGTGGCTCTGCTGGTTTAAAAGTTATAGTGAATTGACCCCTTATAAAATTTAAAGGTAAGATTATTATATAAGGCTCCAAGTAGGTTTTTATTGATATTATTATTTTTAAGCAAAGCTGTACATTTTAAAATGATCATAACTTACTGATGGTCACCCATCCGGTAGCTAGCAAAGTCGGCCGATGCTTGACCTCAGAACACGTTAGTAACTAAGGCACTAGGCCTCATTATTATTATTATTTATAAAGAATTATTATTCTGTAATTGTCATATGTAGGTATTACACATTACTTTCAATAATTAATAATATAATTGTTTTATTTTTTGATGAGATAAAATAATAAAAATATAGTATTTTTAATTTTAGATTCTGAGCGGAGCGATGAATGTATTGATTTTACAATGATGTGTGTTTTTTTTATTTTTTTATTTTATTTTTTATTTTTGTGTCTGTCATCACCTTTTAGGACAGTAAAAATGCTTCGATTTCCTTCTATAGTACCTTTTCTGATAGGAAAATGAATCTAGTTGGTTTTTTGGGGAGTCAAAAATTAAAATTTCCCAGTAGTTTTTAAAAGCGCCGTGAAAAACAAATGAAAAATTAAGGAAAAACGGGAATTTTACAGAAAACCAATTTTCGACAAAATAGATTTTGGTTTTTGGTATAACTCTAATATAAATGACGGTAGATACATGAAATTTTGATTGAATGTTTATATAAGCATTTTCTACACACCATAGCATTTTCAAAATATTCTGACTTATTTTGAGCTTTCAGTTCCCAATTTTTTTAGTTTTTTTTTTCTATAAATGTCAATACAATTTTATTTGTTGGGTATAAAATCTTGAAAATTTAATAGTAGGCTTCTAATATATAGTTTCAAAGGCAGATGAAAAATTTTAAAAATCCGAAGTCACAATTTTTTTTTATAGGTAAGCAATGTTCAAATTTTGACATAATACGTAAAAATTACGAAAATGTGCAATTTATTTTGAGTTAGAAATTCATAAAAAATTTTCTTTTTAAATCTAAGGTTTGAAAATGTAATACAAGATTCCTCATAAGTTTGCCTAATTTTATCAATAAAAAATGTTTATAAGAAAGTCAAAATAAATTTTTATGAGCATTTTAATTTCAAGTTTTTACAAGATTAGATATTCACTCGATTTCTCATGTAGCGATTTTCTTATTTTATTGCAATTCAAAAACTGATAACTGTGGATGCATGAAAATTTCACTGAGTGTTTATATAAGTATTTCCTATACACCATCTAATTTTGAATATGTTTTGACTGTTTTTGAGCTTTTTACGGATCATTTAAATTTTAAATTTTTTATTTTTTTTTATAAGCATTTAAAGTTCGAATTTTGACAAAATTCATCAAAATCTCAAAAATTATCTATCATTGTAATTAAACAATTATAAAATAGTCTGTTTTTATAACTAAGGATTGAAAATTTAAAATAAAGATTCTAATAAATAGTACATACTGTAAACGAAAAATCTAAAAAATATATAAACATAGTAATTTTTTAGAGACATTTTAAGTTCAAATTTGGACGAAATTACATATTAAAATCAATATTAACAATTAAAAGTATATATATTATATTATTTTTCCAGCATCACTGATAATTTTAGGTTCATAATTAAATAATATGAATAATAATAATTCAACTTAGCAGCTACCGTAAAATAACAATATCAATATAATTTAAAATATCCTAGACTGATATACCGTCTCCGCTCAGAATCGTTTTTCGTATACAATGATATTATATCATTGAATTCAAATTTAATACTATCCATTATACAGTGATCTACTTATAACCTACTGTACAGCAGAGCGACATCCACTTGACCCCCTTTTTAATTTTTATTCTATTTTGATAATCTAATCTATTAACATGTATTTTTCTACTCTTTTCAGTCTCATTAAATATTATGTCGGGAATACTCGGGATGTATAGGTTGGCAGTTGAACACAACAATCAGGTACCAGTTACCCAAAACATTACACAATATTAACTGCTTACACACAGCTCAGCTGATATGGATAGCCCAGACTGATTGAATTATAAGTCACCAAAAAAAGCTTCCAAGGACAACATAATTACAGTACTCATAATAATGATTAATATAAAATATTTTAGGCTTGTGAGTTATGATATAACAGTTCATTATTTAAATAAATAACGATATTTATCGTTATTTACTGACTACTGTATTTATATAAAAAACTTGAACTTGGTGTATTAAAATAAATAATTTAAACATTGTTTTCAAATGTCTCTTACTTGTTATATACTTATCAGGTATATATTAGTAAATAATTTCAGTAGGCACAAATAAAAGAACGTAGTTTAATTTTTAAATGTTTGAATAAGTTTATATTGATACCGAACCGGATTCAGAGATCGAAAATGGTTATTACTTATTGCTACACTTTAATTATAGCTAAAAGTTACCTACACTTAATAAATGTATCGCTTCGATCAGAATTTAAAAAAAAAGTTATACTGATAAAATAAAAATTTATTATTTTCATTTCTAATTATATATCAATATTTTAATATAAAAGTGTATTATTGCCCTAAAATAACTAACCCCTTAATGAATAGCTGAGTTTGGTTTTTTTATTGCGTTAAAAAATTATTCAAAATTAAACTAACCGAGTTAGCATTGATTCTTATTGGTGTTATGTAACCTATTACTCGCTAAGTGCGTAAATCTACAATTATTAAAATTAGCTTACACTTTTTTACTTCAGTATACACAATTTAATAGTTTTCTTGAAGTGT
Source organism: Nasonovia ribisnigri (assembly GCA_027563435.1). NCBI lineage: Eukaryota > Metazoa > Arthropoda > Insecta > Hemiptera > Aphididae > Nasonovia > Nasonovia ribisnigri. Next base: position 429,970 of record JANEHU010000011.1, on the reverse strand, counting down.
ATTTATTAAAATAAACTTTATTGATGAATGTTTTAAAATGCATAATAATAAGTTAAAATAATACAATAATTACTATTAATTTTATTATTTTAAAATGGTGAAAATTACAATTTTGATAAGGTGAACAATTTTGCAGATTAAGTAATGCCTTTTTATCTAGTGTTATATGACATACCTACATTACGATATTAAAAATTGGCTCCAAATTACCAAAGTTAATTTTTAAATGTAGTGTAAATTACATTTTTTTTTTCATTATTTTTGACTCAAATTACACATGGCCGTTATAATATTATTTTTTAAATAAGATGTTTAGACATAAATATTGCCAAACATTCATACAAATATACAAATATTTAAACCTTTAAAGTTTCAATGCTATTTTCTTGATATAATATTATCATTGTTCGATTAATGTACCTACCTACTAATTTATTTTGAAACGCAGCCGTTTGTTTCTTACCTAAAATGTTCGAGTACTATATGCATGATATGAACATAGGAAAGATTTTGATTTCAGACTACATTTATAGATAGGATTAAAGTGTCTCAAAACACATGGCGTGACAGTTTATTAGAATAACGATCAATAAGAATATTTTTGTTAGAAAATAATTAAATATCATGAATATAAAATTAAAACTTTAAGACTATACAATAGATAGCCATTAGTTTTATAAATTATTTGTGTACGTTGTAGATGGCTTGTAATTTGTAAAGTACTTTATATTAGGGGAATTTAACATTTATATTTTTAGGAAAAACAAATAAATTTATATTTTTTATATAAATTAGGTATTAAAATAGAAATAGACATTTTAGAATGAGATTTAATCTCAACCCCACATATACGCCATGTGGCTATAATTATAATGAAGGCATTATTGTGGCAACGACCGATCTTATTCTGTAGTTATTTATAAAATTATAATGATGGAATATAACAATTTAACATTATAACCATATTATATATTGTAAAATATTAAAGTCTATTTCTGTACAATTTGTATGTACAGTCTATACATATCGTTGTATTGAAATTGTTTAATATTTATTCACTAGTATGTTAGACATATTATATACTGTTCATGATTTGGGAGAATTAATTTACATACATAATATTTTGCCGAATGACACTCTATTATAAATTAATAATATCATACAATTATCAGTCTAAATTGTTTTAAAAATATACCAAAGTATATGTATTTATACCTTTTTTACTTTTACTTTTGGGGAATTTTACGCTTTATACTTAATTAGATATGTATAACATTTTTTTGTAACTGCATTTAAGTAATGAATGTTTTTTAAGTCTACCCCATTATCACTCGAACACCTTTTTAGAGAACAATGAAACCATAAATAAACAAATATCCATTATTGAATGTATGGAAAGCGGTTTAATGCAAATTGCAATCACGTGAGCCATTGGCATCTGTTTCCATACGCTCTTGGTATGCATTAAGACTACATTGAAGTAAATAGACTTGGAGTAATTAAAGGGTTAATTTTAATTCAAGTGCACTTTTGTTTATATTATGCACGTAGAAGGGAAAAGTGTTATATAAAGTGCACCATTAGGCATTAATTGCTATAACAAAGTAATAAATATAATGTAGTTATCAAATCCCACCACAAAAATAATTCAAATGTACTAGCTTTAACTTACATCATAATAAGTCATTCAAGCATCATAATTATCTTGCAAGTTATTCTATGATTTTATTACAATTTAATACGGTTAATGATTTTAGAAATATGTGTGTAGTTCAAGTTTAAAATGTAATTATTTTATATGCAGTCAGTTTTTTAAAAAAAAAATCCAGTGATATGTATGTAAAATATAATCTAATAAAATTAATATTTAGTAGCTATAAATATACAATAATAATTAGTTTACAGCTCTTGGGTATCATCAACTGTCACATATCTTGAATGTGCCTACGAATTCATTGCTTAGAACAGGATATAACATCAGAGATCATCAGAACTCAAGTTATGACGATGGGAAAATATTTGGCTTAAATCCCAATTTTATTAATAGTGTCATGGAGGGTAAAGTAATATTGGTTCTTTTAAAATTGAGATGCAATTTATCAAAGTAATTATTTTTCTACTGTCTAGAGTTTATTATAGCTAGTTTGCTCAGGCAATAAAAGTAATATTTTCTGATTGTACAAAAAAAAAAAAATATTATTAATTAAATGTATAAATTAGTAAAATAAAACAACTAGTAATAATACACAAATAATAAATTGTAATAATTGGTATTCCATATTTCCACACTTGAAAATCTTAGTGAGTGTAATTATTTTATTATACTATAATTTATAATAATATGGTAATTTAATACTTTTCTACGATATCTATGGTGAATATTTGACGTGATGGAACGTATTCATGTTATAATATTATGTAGTCCTAATTTTTTCTATATACGACAGGAGGAATGTAATGCTGTTTATTGTATTTTAGTTCTCTTTTGAATCATAAATAAATATGTTACGTATTAGAATTTATATTATTTGATGATATAGTTTAGGGTGTCTATGATTGTCATAGCGAGAATTAATCAGCTTAAAAGTGATGTAATTTGCAAGCTTTTGCATACGAACGACTTGTCGTGATGCTGGGAATTTATACAAACACTGAACCATATAACAGTAAACAGATTATATTATTTTAATACCTAGAAGTGTGTATTATATTGTACCTATCTACAATTCATTCTTTCCTAGGATTAAAGACAACGGGGAAAAATAAAATCGTATGAGCGCATCGTTGTTTATTGAATACCTACAGCCTAAAAACACAATCAGACCTTTCAAAAGTGTTTAAGGCTGATATTTAATGCGTGAAAACATCAAAGAAGATTTTGGTACCAAAACATGCGATGGGAAACAAATTGGACTGCAGACGTCCGTGTTTTGTGTTTCGGAGTGTAATTCGAACGCACGTTCAAATGTATAATACAATAATATTTAATATCATCACGTCAGGCATTCACCGAAAAAAATGTACTTAAACACCACACGTTTGCACTCTGTCACACATTATTCTTAGTCGATCGGTATGGAATAATAAAAAAAAAATAACAGTAACTAATAACAATAGTTATCATTTGCACCATATTATTATCATTATCATCATCATCATCATCATCATCATCATCTTTGTCGTATACGCATGAAGTTCTGTAGGGACGAGAAACGATTATTCCGCATTCGTGTATTTTAACGTAATGTGTCGTCGATCATTAATCAAAATCATAATTGCCGTATCTGAAGGGTTTTGCGTGCGCGTGAGTAGAGGTGACACAGACGAGAAATCCTGCCTCATTGGAGGAGGGTAAATATTAACTATTAACTATTATTGTCATCGGCAAGCAATTAGACGACGACAGATCCAAAGCGAAGGGTCCGTCATCGGGTCACCGGGACATACTCACAACACCGGGGTTCACCGGACATACATTTATAAATTATCATCTTTCGCGATTATTATAATTGTATATACAATGTTATTGTGTTATAGGTGAGTGGCAGGTACAGGTGCTGGCAGCTGGTAAGTGGTAACAGGGGTTAGAAAGCAAACAAGCTGTCTTATGCACAGCCTTAATAATAACACCTGAAAAACTTGTTCAAATTTAAAATAATATCAGAAATAATAGACACCTGCTAAAAAAAATTTAATAAAAATATAAAATATTATAGACACCGAATTCTGGCAAGTGGCAATACGACCGTGTAAGTTACGGTTTCGCGTTTATGGTGAGGGTAAAAACTAGAATGTATTAAACGGAAACGTAATATTTATATAAATGTTTGTTATAATATGTACCTATACTTATATTGAACATTTGTAGTTTATCATTTATTTTACATATTATATTTAATTATATTGACATTTTAAACCCGATATGAAAAAAATACTTATTCGTAGTATCATATTTACTGTTTTCCATTTAATAATATAAAACAAAGTACAACTTAATTTAAATGCCTCTTCACTTAGTTAATATTTATTTATTTATCAATTACCTAAGCTTATTGTTCGCAGCTCTTGTAGATTTACACCCTCATCTGATTTGTGAGTATTTTTGTGCTTTGCCGAACATTGTTCGATAAAAATATTTAAAGGAAACTATGGGTTTACATATAGAGTTGAGAAAAAGTATACTCATATGATTGATTTACAGGTATTTGGTATTTTAAAGTAACATTGTTTTGTAACAAAAAAAGACAATAAATAAATTCAAAATAAATGAATAATGTTTGTGCTAGTTGAATATGTGTAGTTAGAATCAACAATAATAGGAAATTATTCTTGTTAATTCAAAAAGGCATAATCATGGCTCATAGAAATATAATTACAAGAAATATTTTATTTAAAACCCAATACAAATATCGTATGTTTAATACAATGATTATGATTTTCGAATACTTTTCAGTAAATTTTATCTTTATAACTCCAATGTTACAAACGTAAAAAAAGTAAACGAAAAGATATATTATATTACAGTAGGTACTATAAATTATTTTTTTGTTTAATAATTTACGTTTTTTTTTTGTAACATTGATTAAATAAATAATGCAATTATAGTAATTGTAAAACCAATGATGGAAAAAAAATGTAATATTATTATGACTTAGGTTGGAAATTTATTTATATCGAACCAGTTGTGAGTAAATATAAATATAAAATGTAAATTTTATGTTTGTAAAATTATTTGCTTAGTTTCTCATTTTTTAATATAATTTTTGAAAATTGTTTTTATTAAGATAAGACTTGGCATATGGGTCATTCATGACAATTGATTACTTTTATATTAATTATAACATCATATTATTGTTTCTAAACAATAAAGTTATACATGTAGAGAATATTACCTAAACATTTTCAATATTTTTTTGTTAAACAAATATAATCTCATTTAAAATTATTTCTATCATTATGTTTAGACATGAGTGATTTTATTATTATTATATTTGTATTATGAGGTCCAAAATAGTTTCTTCAAAAATATGTTATAAAAAGGGATAAAAAACATACAAATGAATTATAACATTTCAAATTATGTTATTTTTTATACTGCCTCTTTTGAACCGTTCATTGTTAGTAGCTAACACTACTTATTAGTAAATTTGTATAAAACACAAAGAAATATTATGAAATTCAGATAATTAATAATTGTGTTTTGTGATGGAAACAAAATTTAAAATATTGATGTTTTTAAATTTTTATTAAATTTTATAATTTTTCTTACAGATTTTTTAGCATATTTACAATATTGATCATATTTTACAAACTAACGATTTGTTGGAATTGGTATATTTACTCATAAAATTATTCATTTTGATAACTCGAAGTTCAGTTATAATTCTATTATTATCAGTCTGCAATCTTTTTTTTTTAGCGTAATTAACACACAAATAATAATATGTGCACAATATTTAAATTCATGTAGTCACCTATAATATACTGTTTTGGAGCTAAATGAAATCCTATTCTTGGTATTATTTCCTATACTGAATACAAGCTGTATACAGCTATTACAGTTTCAGGCAGATTGTTTTGAACGATGAATTATTGAAATTACAATTTCGTGACACACACATAGACTATAATATAGCAAATGCTTACGTGAAGTGCACTGCCATGCGCAAATGTAATTATCATATACAATGAATAGCATTGTATTCTAGCAATCTGTGAAATTTGTACAGTTAAACTTCATTATTTGAGTAGGTACAACGGATTTAAATTTAATTTGACCACAGTGGTTAAACGGCTTTTGCTCACCAAAGCATCCGGTGGCCATTAAATTATTTACAAAATATAATGAGCTATCATGGTGGAAGTATTTGAGTTTTAAATCAAAACCCTCAACTTCATTAAATTATTTTGTACGATCACACCGTTTGACGGTTCTAGTGTTCCACATTAATTTACAAACTAAGATTATTTGGGCCAATTAGGCCAAATTGGAAAAAACATAGTTAAAACTTAAGTGTTTAATATATTTCAATTTCCATGATCAATTGATATTATTATGCCTCATGAAATATAGATTCAGAAGGGGGGGGATGTGAGGAGACGATTGCCACCTTAAAATACTCTCTTGAAAATACGTGTGTTTTATTTTTTTGGAAAACACTTTTTGTAATACGTAGTAAATGTACTATAAAAATGATATGGATTCTTTTCATAAGTCAATAGTTGAACACAGATGGTATTATATAGTTCGAAGGAGTCGGGTCTGAATAGCGTAAAAAGTTTTATAAACAATTAAATAACAACAAAAATGGTAAATCAAGCTTTGATAAAAATCGGGGCTTGGTGCAATATGATTTTTAAAAATATATACAGAAATTACATCAGGAAATTTACTTAATATTATATTGAATTGTGTTTGTGTACAATATGTATCGTTACCAATTATGATTGTGTGATTCCGAAGGATAAATGTATTTAAAATATTTTGATAATTATTGGTACCGTAACAACGTAGGTTGTATACAGTAAGGATATAGGTACTTTAAATTTAAATATGTATAAATGTTTTACCATGATTTATATAATATTCAGGAATATGTTTCGCCAAACTTTAATAACAACTATGGATAACAATTATTATTTTTAAATCTTGGGTAGGGTTGTCATCGATCCTTTGAAAATCACCCGGCAGTTCCATTATAAGAGTTGGTATTTCGAAAGAAATCCGGAATACTTAACGATCCGGAGATTTTCACCAGGTCTATGCATTTCATCCATCCTCAAATAACTTGGATTATTGCTCTTCAGCATTTTTCATATATCCGTTCAAATAGTTTATAAAAGCTTCTCATTAGAAAGTAGTTTTCTTACCGGGTATTTCAGCATTATTTTTCCATGCACATCTTCACAAGCCCGATTATACCAATTTGTTGCGTACGCCTTGCGGCTGCTGATGTGGTACACATTTTCCCAAAAAAGAATACAACTCGGGAAAATAATGCTCGTTAGATAAAGTACAGTGGAGCAGAAAAAAAAATCGCGAACTTCACGTCAACAGGATAAGGAAACTGCGGCCATTATTTTCAAATCATATGCTTCGTCGTCATCATTGGATAACATATTTCATTTATGAAGTCATCTACAAATATTAGATCGACCCTATAAGTCACGGGACCTAACAGCGTATACATAATATTATATATATCTAATACTTATGAATGTTTATTTTTTTATTCAAATAAACGGTGAAATAAATATCTTTTTAATATACCGACGATAAAACATGAAAAATGTGTAATATATTATTCTTATGAATAATCCAATAAAAACTTATTTTACTTTATGATAATATTAACCTTTCACAAATGTGTACAAGTATAGACACATAGTTCATAACTTAGGTAGATACCAGTATACCACGTGGAATACCTAGTAATAACTGGAAAATTACTGATATTACGTGAATAAACAGATACTTGAGATTTTTTTATCGATCAAATATTTAAATATTTAAATACTTTATATTTTAAATAGTAAAAACACAATTAAAAATGCCACATTCTGAAATGCATGAGGTATATGATATTATTATTTATTTCTCGGAAACAAGAGTACTGTGCCACACTGAGACACTTGTGAATTTATAATTATGTTTTATATTTAGTTATTTAAGGAAGTTTTTTTTTTATTATTAACGGTTAAGACGTTTAGTGTTCATGGATTCATACAAATTATTAATATAAATTTCCTTTATACGAGAATGAAATTTAAAAAATGTACATGCTATCAGAATTCCCACTATCTAAAACATATATTTGAATAAATGATAAATACACATTTCTTAATGATGGTTTGTTTTTAATGTAAAATATAAATTAAATTTATTTTAATAGTTAACTTTAAAAAATTAATATTTTCATAAGTATAAATAATACTTAAAAAAACTTGTATGACCTTTTTTTTAGATTTTTAGAAATTTCATTTTGTGTGTAGGTAACTACTTCAAACAGGTAATTATTTTCGACTTTGACTATCTTTATAATTAGAATTCTGAATTAAATGCAAATTCTTTAAAAAAATGTATTTATTTATATAAAGATTATTTTTATAAGTATACAAGTGTAATTTATTGTCTATTAAAATGAAATAAACTTTATTTTGCCTTTTTCATCACTTTAACTATGTTTTGATATTTTGTGTTAAACTATCAGTTTATTATGTTAATTAAATAATTTTTAATGTACTTACGGTGTAGATATATAAAGTCAAAAGACGATATATTTTTGATTTTATGTTTAAAATATTATAAATAATGTAAAATAAACATTTATAACTATCGCTGATAGACATATCAATCAAGTATACTCGACCGTGCTTATCATGCACTCTACACATAATATATTATTATGATACTTATTATTATGGTACCAACTAAAATGTTTTCGAAACAATTCTGTTATTGTGACTATTGGGTACATTGCATTATATTATTTTAAGATAATTTTCTAATCTACATATAAAACTTACTATTAGAATAGTATATTTTTAATGCATGTGGATAGGCCGTTTGTCATCCAGCAGTCGTCAACTGGAAAAAATCCTAGTATGATGATACTAGGTCTAGATAATATATTCTAATTTTACAATAATAAAAAAATATCGTATGCAAATCCAAAACCAATCGGTTCTTACGCTTAGAGGCCTACTCCTGCAGACGTGACCGAGCTACCGGGGGAGCATCAAAGTGAGTAAGCTCATCGTCATTGTGTACCGACCGACCTTTTATATTCCTTAACACATAGTACCTACATAACATTACGATTGACAGAAAAAGCGTAATAAACGCATTTAAGTTCAACCAAAGTTATGGTGCGTTACTTTTTACTTTTCACACTATTTAGAGAACACCTGTTCAATAAAGAACTACATTTTTTTTTTACCTAAAACATAACTAAGTACCTAGGCCCTTAAATAATTTATAGTGAATAAGGCACAGTTGATTTTCGATAATTCAAATTTGGATGGACTTATGAAAAGCCATAAATATATAAATAAATGAATCATATAATATTGAATATAATCACTTTTTGTTAAAAAACTCTTATTTTAAAAATATTGCTAAGTTTATAATAGTCTATTATTAACGATAAGAAGGTTTAATTATGGTTCAATATCTTGGTGCAATATAAATTTAAATTTTTGGGTGCTTAGTGGGAGGAACCTAGAAGATCCACGTGTTTATTATTGGTTCGAACCTTAAATTTTACTATGAATCATCGAGTATACCTAAATAAATTTTTTTTTATTCGAATAACAGTAATTTTCAAGTGACGTTTACATCGAATTATAGGAATCTTTGATTTATGGAGAGTTGACTGTATATATAATTACGCTCGTAACTTATTATTGAACGTATTATTATTTACAAATTAACTCTGAACTGTTTTGCTTTCAAGCTAAAATATAAATGTTATAAAAGTAAAATAATAAAATTACACATTATTGAAAAAGCAAATGTTATTACAACTCAGTGATAAAAGTTTTAAAAGTATATATAGTTTTGGATAAAGTTACGGGGAATATTCCGACTAACCATTGATTTGCAAACGACCAATTCGAATTTATTGGCACTGATCTATACGCATACCAGCTATTTATTATTATTATTATTTACTATTGAAATGTTTTTGAATAATTATAAATACGGCAGTCGTCGTTCAAAGGGTTTAAAAACTTGATCGGAAAAGGTCCATCCGGCGAGGGTTTATTGACGAGAAGTTACTATACTCGACTACGTTCTTGTCGCTTTTCAAAACCCCAGCTAATATCATATTATATTTATTGTCCGCATCAAAATAATTATAATAATAGTAATTAATATAATATTGTTATGATAAATCGGAAAAGTTTATCCAAACGCCCGCGGCGATGGTTGGCACGTGCAATAATATTTCATCGGTCGCGTATCAATGTGGGCCCTATAGGCTATATGATTATAATACAGAGACACGAAGGGGCGTCGGTTTAACGATAAAGCTCGCAACGGCCGGTCGAACAGAACCTCGCAAGTCACCGTGTCACGTGCGTCAAACTCGCCAACGCCGGAAGTGGCCGTGGCGTGGTATCCGCCGGGTGAACAGGACGCGACCGATTTTGGAGACGATTTCTAGTTGCGCCACCGGTAACGGCGGTTACTTCCCGTATATATAGTCAGTCCTCATAATATACGCATATACATATATTTAATCTCTATATATAAGAGAAAGTGTCCCCCTGAGAAATCAACGCAGAGCCAAAACCACTGGATGGATCTGGCTTAAATTTTCAGGATAGATTAATATTATAATTTCACCGTGCACTAAGAAAGGATTTTTGTAAATTCAACCTCTAAAAGGCAAATTAAGGGGTGGTAAGAATTCAACAGTTGCGCCATCTATCAAGCAATATCTAATCTTTTGTTTATAAATGGTTGCTATGTTATTATTATTATCATTATTATTATTACCTGTCAACCTAAACGAACTGTTTAATTATTTTTTGATTGCTATTTTTTCCGATAATTCTGCTTTGTTTATTATATTACTACTAAATTGTATTTAAATAATATACTGAATGCAAATTACATACATTTAATGTAAAATGAAAAAAAACTACACTTCAAAATGTACACTTACAAATAAGTGTACATTTTGAATACATTTTATAAAACTCAAGATATACCAAACCGATTTCGATAAAAATTTTAGGGCATATTAAGATTAGTATGTATATGGTTTCTGTGAAGTTTGTGTGATAAGTGGTTCCGGAGTTATTGTCTCTTAAGTGCACACCTGGCGACATGACCAAAAACCTCAACAAAATGTACGAAAAAAAACGTCTAATAACGTTTTAAATATCATTGAACCAAAAAATAAATAAATTATAAAAAATAGCAAAAAGGAGGGGTTCTTGAATGGTTTAGATTTCATTTGGACCAGGTAGGCCCAACCTGGGTATGTGCTCAAACAGGGATTTTGAGTTTTACGATGGACACTTTTGTTTTTAAACCATTGCTATTGGTTATAAGATAAATAATTAGTGGAAATTAGTGTTTATTATTTTATTGGTTCCCAACGTTAATCGGGTACATCAGGTACAAGCATGCATCAAATCAAATTTTTACACATTTAGCCGCTAATTGGCGTTGTCCACGATCCGACGTAGTCGGATTGCCTACCAGAGTGGCTGAGTTGCACTTACTGCAGCGAGTTACACACAAAAGGAGTTGAATAATCACAATTTTTTTAAGAGTTGTCATATTTTACGGGCAGTGAAGTGCACGGGATCAGCATATACATATATATATATAACTTCTGTCGGATTAAATCGATTTAACGCGGCCTGCGATTTTTTGGCGACGCATTTCGACCGTTCTCCGCGCCAAAATGCCGAGACGGTTTGTTGGCGCATATGATTTATGCACGTGCAATGTGCTCCTGCCCCAATCCTTTTATACCTTAAACAGACATGCAGTATGCTCACGACCAAAGACTCTAGTCGCAAACGACCACATACGAAGAAATCAAAAATGTTGTTACGAACAAAAACAAATCTCGTCGTTTCCATCTCAAGTGGGGCTCAAAAATATAATAATAAATTAATAACGTAGGTAGATATACAGTTTTATTGAAACGTATGCTATCTTTATAATTTATTTGTCGACTCTCCATTCATATCCAGCCAACTGAAAAATTTAAAAATTCAAGTTGCTCTGCCTGACTTGGTTTTAATGTCATGGATAATATTTTAAGTCTCTACGATGGCACCATATACGCAATATAACCGAACATCTTTGGTGGTACTATACATAATATAATAATAACTGCTGGCAATACAGCTGAGTGGGCCTTTTGCAAATTTTTGTTTACGACAAACCAAATTTTAAAATAAGACATTGCATTTTTGAGGCGATATGGCATATTACCGATATGTTTTAATTATTGTGCCTTGATCTAAGACTGAATTAATTATATTTTGATCTCGTGAAAAGGGGGTATAACACTTACCTACATGTTTTGTAATAAATCGACGGTTTAAGACGTTTCTGTAAAACACTTTGAGAAAGAATGAAAACGATTTTTCGAAAGTCTGAGCGTCATCAGCTGCTGTGCATTACCTACGCCATGTCTACGAATTGAAAATTGATGGCGTTTTTTAATCGTCACGGTTCAGTGAAACAGAAAGGTTGAAAATGTCGGCAGCCGAATAAGTTACGACCAAAACTCAAAGTCCCCTTTTTGATATATATTTTATATCCATGTGACTATATGTATTGTGTATACATGTGCAATTTATATATTATATTACACACAACACACACATATAATATATAAATAAATATATTATATTAAAACAACTTTTATTATTATATTTTGGTCGTAAATTCAAAAACCATTGCAATTGTCCTGTATCAGAAGAATATTTTTTGTATATCTCGGTAGTTGGTTCCATAAACACAGCTAACAATTCCAAGTGGGTTGATAACACCGTTGTCTATATTGTAATATGTTCGCGCACAGGTGCGTTTAATAGTGCTTAATGCAGATTATAGGAGGGTTCAAAGTATCAATTTATATTTGGTAATTCAAATTTGATCTGAGTTTTCATTTGCTGTTACAAAATGTTCGAACGCTTTGAAAAAATATAATTTTAGGGTTACGAAACATTTTTATCTATGAGCATCATTAATTGTGTAATTAGGACGAAAAATTAAAATCTCATTATCCAGTCAGAAACATTTTCGGGGTCAAAAACCTTCACACGAGAATTAAAAGTTACCATTGGTGGTCTTTGGTCATTAGTTTAACGTTTGGCCACGATAAAATACATTTATTAGTTATTACAGTGTGTAGGTATCTATATTTTTCGTTTTCAAATTATTATTTTAACTCAAAATATTAGTTTATTTTTTATCGAAAATTATACTATATATATATATATAAATTCGAAATTAACTATCTATCTATTTATCTATGTTTCTACTAAATGGGTTAATTTAAAATACATTGTTAATTATATGGGTAATATTGTAAACGCAAGTCTTAAAGTCGAGTGGGCCACAAAAAGCTACATGTATTGTATAAAATGTTGAATCATTCCAGTTTTTAAATTAATATCTAAAGTCTCTTAAGACATTGAAGACGTATTTGCTTCTTAGATATGTTCAAATTTTAATCAATATTTAGTCCATATCTTAATGTATCATAATAATATCTACGCCGTTGGACAAAGATTTGATGTAAATTTATAATTTTTGTTTTTAAAAAACGGTGAGTGCCAAATATATTTTATATAATAAATTAATATTATATTTATTTAAGTAGATACCGATCATTAAAATTAAAATAATAAATAACAACGAGCACTTATGTGATTTAAATATATGTTATTTAACAAGACATTTATCATCATTCTCTATTTTGAAAAGTTCTGATTTTATTTCCACGTTAAAAAATTAAATATAATTATTAGGTATTACTTATTTTCAATTATTATTACCAACTTTCTAAATTAATTTTAAATGTTTTATTGTTATTTTGAGCTTTTACAATAAGATTAATCCATTGTGATTCTCTAAAAATATAAATGTAGATAATACTCGTATTATAGTCGTTTTATTTTTTTGGATTACCCTTATATTTGCGTTGTAGATTGCAACAGAACTAATTTATTTAAATTACTTTAAAGTACAAATTTGTATTTTTTAAGTTACTTTCTACCATAGTGAGTGGACAATTGTACAATTATAATGACGGCTTAGAGGCAAATCTTATATTACTTCTAAGTTCCAATATTAAAACGGAAGCCGGTGTAGAAACATCGGAAATTGCCTTGTCTAATGCCAACCTCCCGATTGTTAGTTATCATGTATGTCGGATGTATACTAGCTAGTTCGTGTTTCCACGAGATAACGTTAACGATATTATCTTATTGAAACAACGTAAATATAGCATCAGAAGCGTAAAAAGCTTTAATAATTATTAAATTCAAGTTTTACATGAATGAATTGAGAATTATCTCAAGTTCAACTTATAGGATATATTGGTTTGATATAGATTATTCAGAAATATTATTTAGAAAAAGGATATCAATTCAGTGTTTTGAGGTTTTGTTATAAATCTTCACTCTTAAGGCTTAAACAATAACTGTCCCGTGCTGATTTAGATTTATGCCTGCTTTATTTAAGTGTATACAAATTATTTGATATTAACATTTATTTTTCAAGGTAACTTCAACGAAAATATAATCCATCTAGTTGAGTTCATCTAATTTATTTTCATAGATATTATACTATTAGTGTATAGAAAAATCAAGTAATGAAACAAATTGTACCTATTTGTTTGGTTGACGCTACGATTTTCTGATTCCTAGTTAAATTATTTATAATCTAAATAATTAAAAATAATTATATTTTCATAGTTTTTGATGCATTCAGTGAAACCATTTAAAACCGCAAAAGCACCTCATGCAAAACTACAACTACATTTAAACATCTGTTAACCGAATGCCTGCTGACGAACGACTCCAGGGATAGACTGAATACTAGCACCTTACACATAGATGACATTCTTCTTCAACTTTTCAAAGAGACAAACCTGATCCAGAAAATATGACATATACACTTAGATTATATTACATGTAATTACAATAACTTCAACCATTCATGTATCATATTTAAAATATTTTACATAAAACTTTAATTGTAACATATATTTAGAAACGCCAATAAACTTAGCAGTTTAGGCGTATATATAATTATATATAAAATTAAAAATAACAAATCCTTAACAATGATTTCTTACACTCTTAAGGATGTTGAAAGCTGGTCATTTTTCATCGTTTTTCGTCCATTTAAACCAATACACCGAAGAAAAATTTACCTAGTACTAATACCTTAATTTTAATTTTGAAAACATATTTTAAATTCTTATTTTTCTTTTCTATAGGTTATGTAGGAAATGGAATTTTATATTTGTTTTTTGTAGCACTGAAATGAAGGTGTATTTTGAAAAAAAAAAAGAAAGTTCATTCGGTACTATACTAATTAAACACTATAAAAAATCGAAAATCCATTGCCTACATAACCTAGAAAATAGAATGAGGAATTCAAATATGTTTTCAAAATTAAAACCGTGCTATTTGTACTGGGTGAATTTTTCTTCTGCTGTTTGGAACTTTCATGTTCTAACTTTTTGGATTACAAAATTTAGTGACTTGTGACCATGCGTATGTACTTTACTGATTTTCAAGAATCTTGGCCATAATTTATCTTTCATTACATGAAGCGTTCGGAGAACTCACGATGGACATATAATATTTCCTAAATTCAACCCCTTAAAATTGGTTCGCTATCAACAGCTTTAATTGTAAGTATAAAATAGACAACCATGTACAGCCGATTCTGCTTAATAGAAATACCAGTTAATAAGGACAACCGTTTAATCGGGACAATTTTTTAATTTAGAAAATAAATGTATGGTTGTAGTGTAATTAATGTTCATCGTTATCTACTTACGTACTTTGGACTACGAAATCGGGCATTTTTATCGTGTATATTATATCAGTTATTATGATTTATGATCAATAAGATAGCTGGATCAAAAAAGCCATGTTTATTATAACTTTACTGTCTTATGTGACCGTAAGTGGAACTGGATAAAACATTTTGTCAACAATCAACAATAAGTAAGAAACAAACTACTTTAGATAATTTTTATAGATAAAAAATATATTATGTACTTAATACTAAAAGCATAAAACCGGGAATCAACAAATTTGTATGTTTCTTTTTTGTATTTCAAATTTTTTGGACAAAATTACATCCAACGAATGTGCCCCTCTAAAGCAAAGTCTACTTTTTTTAATACTTATTATTGGTTTAATTTTAATACAGTTGTTATACTCATGAAAATATTAGTATGTCATTAAAATTGGATAATTTCATATTGCTGTATAATGTATTATAAAATTATAAAAACCACTTTTATCGGTTATAATATTATATTTTTATATTTTTGAATGGCAGTTTTTCTATTTGTACGTAATGGAAACGCATGCACTTCCGGTAATTTGAGCCTCCAAGATCGTTTCAGTTGAAAGTTCGCGACGGTCGATGAGGCGCCACCGCGCCGTAATGACTAGGGAAAACGATTCGCCGGAAACGTAAATTGTCTTGTAATGAAATGGTAGTATTTTGCCCCAGGAAGAAATGATTAACTCACTAAGGAGAATATTATAAGGGTACGATGATATTTTCTAAGAGCAAGTGATCACAAGACTAAAGTTTTGATATAAATGTACACATTATCTACCTACCTTATAATAATCAACAAAAATGAGACTGTCGATAAAACTTTGTTTACCATTCATAACGCCATATACAATCCAGAATACGTCAAAATACCTACTAATAATTGAATTTATTTAGTCGACATTTTTTTTAAAATTAATTAATTTCACTCATAACCCAATAATATTATCTACACGAACAAAGTTTTCACTTAGTTGTTATTAACCATCATAAAATATTATTAATACATATACAATGTTTAGTTTTAATTATTGAATTGGAAATTTTGGATCAACCATTATAATTTGACATATTTCTATGCGCGTCTAAGATCTAGTTAACTATAAAATATAGGTATATAAATTTTTAATTTTAGATTAATGAATACAATTCAATAATTTTGAAATCAGTTTTAAACATTTCATTAAGAGATATATTTTTTATAGTCTTTTGACTAAATTTGTATTTTGTTTGGTTTGTCTGATTTATGTGTAGTGTTTTTTTAATAGACGAAAATAGTATATTTTGTTAGTGTTGTCTGAATGCCAAGATGTTCTGTACTTCTTACAACATAAAATAAGGCATCATACTAAATAAAATTGGAAATGCTACATTTTATTTTGTATTGTCTACTTATTAATCTAATTTAAAATAATAGTTTATTTTTATATTCTATTCATATTATATTAATATACATTTGTGCGTTGGTATAAATGCACATATTATAAGCTATAAGTTATAACCATAACTTATTTTAAGATAAGGATTGTGACATAATATAGAAAATACCATTAGAATTATTAAATTTTTATAAAGATTATGCAATGTTATTGGCTTTAAAGTAGGTTTTATATTTTTAATATTAAAATGATATCATTGGACATTGATATTGAGAGTTTATCTATTAATAAATTAATAAATTATATAATTTTAAAAAGTTTTCTCAATGACGGCGCGTTGTATAGGCAATATCACTACGTACAAATTAAAAACTATTAATACCTGACGATTTTATCCGTCATATTATTTTTATAACATAAATTCTGTAACAGTATAATAATATATTGAAATATTGATGTCTTGTAGTAGCCATAACATAATTAATTTTATGCTACAACGCAATATACTATAATATCCAATATAGCATTATATTATAATTTGTTTTCTATAACGTATTAGTTTTCTAAGTAAATAAAGATGAATTAATAATATTTTCAATATTTAACATAACAATTTGTGTAATTAATGAAAGCATATTTCATAATAATTTCAGTAAAACCGAATTTAATTGGACTGACATAATTTTACATAAATATATACTACATATCACTGTATATACTACATACTACTGATTTATATAATTAAAAAAAAATTTGAAGGGGAACGTGGGAGCCGGCAGGCAAATACTATTTAAGGAGTTACATAAAAAGTTTACAAATTTATATGGTACTAGGTTGACATAATTTTACATAAATATATACTACATATCACTGTATATACTACATACTACTGATTTATATAATTAAAAAAAAATTTGAAGGGGAACGTGGGAGCCGGCAGGCAAATACTATTTAAGGAGTTACATAAAAAGTTTACAAATTTATATGGTACTAGGTTGTTAAAATTTAAAAAATCTATATAAAAATATCATTAAGATTTAAATCGATAAAATAAAATTGAAAGGAACGTGAGATCCCGCAGGCAAATACTTTTTAATGAGCAAGAAAAAATGTTAAGACATTAATATGGTACTAGGTTGGTATTAGGCTGTATTGAAAGTTTTTAATTACCTAGTTTAAATTAATTTAATTATTTTTACTGGTATGACGCTAGCCGGCCGGCATCATCTTATGGCACTTGTTTCTTGAGAAAATTCACCACCACTCCAGATAGTACTTCTCAACAATATTATAGATTTGGATTATTGTACCTAATACTACAAATAATTGCTTCCAATCATGTAACACCGTTGTTTAGTGCTTAACCGTGGTTTTTTTCTTATCCCAAACAAATTACTGGTTATTTGATTCAATTTTATAAATGCATGTATATAGAATATTCATTAAACTTAAACAATATCAGTGTTGTTTATTTCATTATTATCTAAAACCCTTCCATTTGTATTATGTATATAAATATTCTTAACCCACATTTGTAATTATTTATATTTTCCTTAAAGATCCACTATTATTAATTTAGTAGAGTAACATTATATTTTCCAAGAACTAACTTGATTCGCAAAATCTATTGACAAATTATTAAATTATTTATACCAAGTACCGTTGAAGTGCGTATACTTGGAGCAGAATTTGATTTTTTTAGAATATTAGTGTCAACTTAGTGTTAGTTACACTCAGCTGATCAAAACTAGAATATATTAGTTAAATTAAACTCCAAATGTAACTATTTTATGTTAAATAATGGTACCTAGTCTTCTATGATAATTTTTTATGAAGACAATATAAGTAAAAGCTCAAATTTAGCAAATTTGATAGTTAAATAGTTAAATAATTAATTTTTAGAAAAATATACCAAGACTTAGAATTTAAAATGTTTTACTGGTGAGTTTTACTTCAATTTCATATCATTCTGAATGTAGATTAGTGCTCATAATCTCAAGACAGCACTTGCATTACAGAAAAAAGACCTCAACTTGTGTAATTGTTATGGTTTATGATTAAAAGCTATACATGGATAAAGATAGTTCAATATCAGCTAAGTCCATAAAAACAACTTGGTGAAAGAAATTAAAGGAAACTATTTGGAAACTATCATATTCTTAGCAGATATACGTATTTTTTGTATAACGAGAATGTGTACCTAAATGTATTAGGTAGGTATTTGATGGTACATACACCAGACCTAAAAATGCTGCATTCTTACCCTAATGATTAAATTTATCTATAAAAACATGAGGTCGAGGTAAAAAGGTAAAACACATTGAAAATATAAAAAATAATAAGTATTTAATCTACTATCTAATATCCATAAATACTTTTTAAAAGTATCCTTTACAATACTGACGCTAGTTAATACTGTGTATTGTTAATATCATACTAAAATAATATTATACGTTGCAATAATACAACAGTTGACCGTAACATCATATTATAATAACAATAATAATAATAATAATAAATGTATATAAAAACAAATCGTCGGCGTAATATAATAATCTCGTTCACTGCGAAACGCGTCGTGTCCCGCGCCCCTGCAATAAGCGGCGTGTAAACGAGGGCGGGTACCTAATACGTATAGGTATATATATATATATATTTAATATATATGGTATGAGGTAGTTGGCGTTTTCAAGGGGCGTTGCTGGCTCATATATCAACCGGGGTGCCCTTCCGAAAACTTGGCGTACCCCCTCGTCGTCGTCGTCGTCCGCACTCCACGCGCCTGCCGTGCGGGTCGTTTGATTTATGCGTTATTTCACGTACGCCGAGAATAAAGCACCACACACACACACACACACACATATACACTGCGCTTAGATAATACTCGTCCAGGTTTAAAATAATAAAATATAATATATATATATATAATATGTGTGTGTGCGATACGCAGAGTTCGTGCGACGCGTGTTTGTGTCGTCGTAATACCGGTGAGCTGGACGTGGCTGAGCGCCCGCCGCCGCCGTCTTCTCGCCGCCTACTCGTCGGTCTCGATGAATTATTGAGGTCGTCGAATAGATTAGCGAAAACCGTTTTTAATCGCCCGGAGACGTTTACAAGCGGCTGTGTTCCTGTATAATATGTATTATATATATATATATAATATATAATATAGGGAACGGGTGTGCGCGTGAGAGATTCGACGGCCGCGGAGGACGCTGCGGGACACAATGTTGCGGCGTCGTTTTTATAAAATCTCTGATTTATGGACCCTTTTTAGAATGCCAAACGACCGGCAAATACGTCGTTACGTTGCCGAGAAGAAAATAATATACGTACACATACGCCGGTTCACTACAACAGATATCGACAATATTTTTCTGTCGGGCCAATAAAACAATAATGCGCTCGCGCTCCGAATCAATAACAAACATATTCGTTTTACGCCTCACTATCGCCGACCATAATATATTACATTATTCGATGCTATTTTATATATATGCGTATTACATAAATTGCACTGATTTCAGTTTTCTCTATGAATTTTATACCTAATTTGAAAACGATCGTTCTTCGTCTCGCTATTTTATCAGTACGTTCGTTTAAAAATTGCAAATCAGTATTATTTAAGTGTTAATAAAATCCCGCTGATAAATGACACTGTGAATCAAAATTAATGGTAAATCGCCTTTTTTTTCGTTATTGCAAAAATAATATCCTGTTGGTTAAATACGCTTAGGACCACGGGCTACGTTCAGTTTTAATGTTCTAACATTATTACGTTTATTTCAACCATTTACAAGCAATTAGTTTCGACGATATTGTTAAATATGTATCACACATCAATCAAACGGCAATAGAGAAATTATTTTGTCAAATTGATCTTCGGCTCAAGAGATATAACGTAAACATATATAAATCAAAATTTTGAAATATTAAAATTTTAAAAATAGTAATTTGCTTTCCTTATTTACATCAATTATTTTTCGAAAAAGTGACAGTAATCACTTGTTTATTGTATGGGTGCCTACTTTGTAACCATAGGATTTCAATTGAAGATTTGTTTTACGGTCCAAAAATATAAGGGTACGTGATTTCATGGCGGCTACCTGTAAACTGTAATACTATAAAAGGTGTGTAAATTATATTGTGATATATTATGTTGTGCAGTCTGTTGCAGCAACCTATGAACTTCCCAGTAATACATCAAATAATATTTTCAAATGTGTCCAGGACTGCGAAGATTGTATTGAGAGGACGATAAATGTATACCAGCAGAGGGGAGTAGACGTCGAAAACGGTAAATCACATTTTACAATGCCAGTGACGTGTTTTTTGGCTATGTTCAACCGATGACGAAAATGAAAACGAAGACTTTATACTTGTCGTGTTTTCGAAAGATAAATACATAAGGTACATAATGAGAGAGAGATAAATGTATTAAATAAGACAATTTTTAAAAACGAATAAGCTTGAAACTTGTATTTTTCAATACATAACATCAAACGCAATGAATAATAATATAATACGTTAGAATAAATAATTCAATTAAAAGAACAATATTGTAAAAATCTGGTATACTAATAAAACAAAAGTTGAGGTATGCATATACATTTTAATATTGTGAAAAATCACAAGATCAACATGGATGGCTTTTATTAAAAATGTATAGTTTACAAGTTGTCTATTCTATAGTATAACATGATATAACTCCGCGGGCATTCGTTGTAAATGACATATTTTATTCGCTTAAAAATCGAAACGAGATAAACACACAAACGCCCAGGTGGAGTATTGTTTCGTTAATGATGACTGTCGTTGGTATAGACACTGTGGACGACAGTGTCACGATGAGTGTGGATGTAGCTCGGCTGCCATAATGTGCTGATATTTGCCACGCGTTGACGGTTGACGGACCGAAAAGGTCGAGATAAATTTTTGTTTTGTAAAAATACTCTGTGTCAAGTTTTTGGGGCCCATTTCCATTAGCCGATTGGTTACCGTGTAACATTACTCTGCACACGACATAGTATGCGATATAAACATATATTGTACAATCAATGTGAGGGATAAGAAAGTCGGATAATTTTACGACGGCCCGGCCCAGCGGGCGCTGTTTGGAGGACTTATGCATGTCTGTAAGCTGAGCTCCGGATATGAGTTTAAAGTTACTGTTGCTCAGAATCAAATGAAAAATCGTTGTTTCCTATAACTATAATTGGTTAGTTCATTTTAAAATATTTGTGGTATATCCAGGAGAATAGTATATGATAGTGTGGTGACGTGATCAATGTTATTCTAAGAACGGTGTGCGTAGTGGTTTTGGTAAAGCCACGTACAACAGTATTTATTTTATTAATTGTTTCAGATTTAAATTTATTTCATATGGCTCTCATCGTGCTGTGGAAAATATCAACTCTATGGCAATACGGAAACGGCAGAACGTTTCATACAACGTTGTTATAAATTAAACGTGCACGCTTCAAATGAAATGATTTATTAAAATAGCGACAAAATACAATGAGTGAAGGTTGGTAACATTAAATTTGAGACACTAAAACGCTGTGAAAATAAACTGTGGCCAATTCGATTAAAAATAAAAGTTATAATAAGATATGTCGGCACGGTGATCTGTACCAAACATATTATGACACGTTTTATTATTTCAGAACTCGTATAAAAATAACAATTGCCCCTAATTAATAACACCTAAAACAGAAAGACCGGTGATTTATGGTTATCTCTCCAACGTCAACCACATGTTGTGTGTTATAGAAAGAGTAAAAAAATTATAGCTCTTCGCAAATCGATACGTTTTTAGTACCCACATTACTTTCGTTTTTAAATATTATTATAATAATGTAATATATCAAAACTAATAAACTTAGTAGCTTTAGCTTTATACTGTTTTTGGGACGTACAATTTTTTTTATGTTGGTAATATAAATACTAAAATACATTATTACAGAAGGTAATGCGCGTTATATAATAATACAGTAGCCAGTAGGTACACACATTACGGACACTCGTTATTATTATTATTCCCATATTCCATTTAACGTACTTTATTCTCAGTTGTGCAAAGTGCATGGTTGTACGTCACAAAGCAATTTACGCTGAACTGAAATCTACGGTTCACGTTTGGTGAATTCGCTTATAAACGAGACAATCCGTAGCCGTGGCGTACTTCTCAGCCCAGTAAAACGGCTGCATCCGAGTTGGGTCCCGAATTAAAAATTGCTATACTAGTTGGTTCTGGGATTTTTACAGGTACTACACTAGTTGGGTCCGGGATTTTCATGGATACAATACTAGTCGGGTCCTTAATTTTTTTGGTGATTACTACGTAGTATAATTTTCTTTCCCATTTTAACAGACTTAGGACTGTCTATGATCTATTTAGACCAAAAGTATGGTTAAAAATGTTTTTACAGTTCATTTTTTTTTAGTTTCTTTGCCATTAAAAATATAAATTATTCAAAATTTACAAAATCAAATCTATTAATTATTCCTGTATTTTTTTCATTCATTTTGTCTTTTATACATTTTTCTTTTAGTATAATACAGTTTCTTTTTTTCATTATTTCTGAGCTTCTTATTTAAATAAATGTCTTAAAATAATCCCAGACCTAACTAGTGTAGTACCTGCAAAAATCCCGGACCCAACTAGTGTAGTACCTAAAAAAAACCCGGACCCAACTAGTGTAGTACCTGCGATTTGACCCTAGTACTCGGGACCCAACTCGGATGCGCCGAGTAAAACATATTATTATCATAGTTGGCGTTGGCTCTCAATCCACCCCAACAGAAAACTCGTATACACACCCTAAAACTATAAGGGTGGATGTTGAACGACAAAAATACTAATAAATTATGCCAAACCACCCTGGGGGGTTAATACGTCTTTATCGCGACAACAATGATGAATTTCACATTCCTCCACATGTATCCCGGCAGTGCCACAAGCTCGCGCACTCGTAATCTTGACACATCTACCATGATCTCTCACACATATGTACTCGCACTCAATCTCTCACATTCCTCTTTATACGCGTTCGGTGGTCCTGGTTTGATATAATTTTATTCTACGGGCAAATATAGCTATATAACGACGCCGACGCCACCGTGGTTTGGTTAAAGCTCAATTTCCGGAAGACTCCGTGTAAACGGGATAAAAAATAAAAACCTGACGTTCGCACATAATATATGTGACAGGATAAAAGTAATGAGAGATCAGATATCGACTAAATGATTTAGCCAATACGTTTGTTCGAATTTTAGGATATTTTCCAATGCGATAAACTTTAATAGTCGCGTTCTAGTATGTCTCAATATGGTTATTAGCCCAACAGTTAGACGCGAGATCTAGTTTAAGCGATATCTGTGAACATTCGATAAAAACGTTTTATATATATTTTTTCTATTAGTCGATTTTTGAACACAATTGAGTGTACTATTTACTCCATTTGGTTGTATGATTATAGGGTATATGCATCGATGGCGCCTAAAGATAAAATAAGCGTTACCCAAGGGCGCAATCACCATTATCTCCCCGTAGATATGCTTAACAGTCTTCTGTATTTTCTTTTGACATTTATTACCTAGGTTATGTGTTTGAACTCTAAAAGAATTATATTCTCTTAGATAACAGGTGTTCAAAATATTAATCATATTTAAATTAATGCATTACACAATGATATTTAAAATAAGGCACATTTTTAGATTTATTTTGATACTACTTACTTAAATATACATTTAAATAATTCATTGATGAATATGAAAAAAAAATGGTTTATAAAATAAATAATATTTACAAATATATAGACACTTTGATGAGATATTTAATGTTTGAATTAAATAAATTATTAAAATATCATTCATATTTTCTATTTAGTATTAGTATATCCGGTATATGTAATTCAACTTTAGCAATGCAATTTTGAACACATGATAATTAGTTGAGTGTCCCATCTAAAGTTGGGTTTTAAATAAAATGACTTGTTACTCGTTTAATTCTGTGTTAAATCTATTTATATAATTGTTTTTCTTTATAATAATTATCATTCAAATCATGATGCAGTAAATAAATTCAAATATACCCTGTATTATTATATTGAACAGTTATAAGTTATAACTTATAATAATTTATATTATTTGAAAATTATTAATTCTTGATTATTATTTTCTCAAAAACAACGAACAAGTCCTAGTATAAATACATTTTATGAAACAGTTTTACGTGAGCACCAACGTTTAATTTTTTCAAATCCCATGCCGTTACGTCTATTTAAATAATTCATTGAAATGGTTGCAAAGCTACATTTCATTCGTCACTATACGATATTCGACTATAAAAAATTGAAATCAAAAAATACTTTTTTTTTGTAGCCCCCATTGGGTGATAAAAATGTCAAATTATACTATGTATCACTTTCTATTTCTTTTATATATAGAACCAGTTACAATTTAATAACTAGAATAGAGTAAGACTTAAAAATATCAATTTAGTTGCATTCCCGTAGTATATAATAATATACATGTGAACTGTAGAGTTAAAGTAATTTAAAAACCATAAAACCATAAAAAATATTAATATTTTTAAATGTATAATGAAACCTAAAAAATCTATATCCAACACATGCATGTAAGGGGAGTACATTTATATTTTACAAAGTATACTTTAATGTAATTTTAAATTGATACTAATATTACATGTTTGGTGTTGAATATTATAGTTTTAAAAACGTAGCGACCACAACAACTAACATAAAATATGTTTATTATATCATTCAATTAATTCCATATTATATCTGCACATAGATAAAATAGATTCCAGACTATTTTTTTGTTAGTTTATTAATATAGTGAATGAGACCTTCATATTTCTAATTTGTAAATAAAGGAATTTCGTAAATTTAAATTGCACACCTATTATTTTCTTTTGCAGCTTTTGAGAAGAATATTGCTTGTTTAACATTTTACTACAAAGGTTCATTACAATCAAGTTTTTTTATATATAATTTCCTTTTAGCTAGTGTTTAGTAGTGTATCGTTATATTTTTCTTAAGTATAATATGTAGTAGTCGCCATCGAGGGACAATGCTGTATTACAGTTCCAATGTTCACAAAATTATAATTTATCATTTTGGGTTTTATCTCCTGTGTTAGTACCTAGTTTATTTACTTTATTCAATGTACCGAATAAAAAAATTAGTTAAATAAACGATACAATAAGAAAGGTTTACCAGTAGTGAGTACCTCCTACTTATAGTAAGTAAGAGTTAATATTTTCACTAAGTAGAATCGGTTTAAATTATTATTTGTAATAAAATAATAAACATCGTAAGTATCAAAAAAAAAAAAAAATAATAATAATAAGTAGGTACTAAATGTCAAAGAATGTATAATATTTAAACATCTTCAGTTATATAAAAATAAATTTATAATAACAATATTGGTAGATATAATTTTAAGAATTTACTATTTTATAACATGGTAAAATTTAAAGTTTTAAGCGTATCAATGAATGTATTGGTTTTGTGATGTATTTGGTTTTTAAATGAAAAAAACGTGTATTTTTAATATTTTTTTTTATGTTTGTAGTCGTATTTTGAGACAGAAAAAAAATACTTGAAGGGTATGTATCAATTTGATCTTCAAAAGTAAAAAACTCCGAGCGTTTTTCAAAATGATCGATAAAATACTAAAAAAACATCCGATAACTAGAATAAATACAATACCAATTTTCTAAAAATTGATTTTGTTGTAATTTGGAACGCAAAAAGGAATACCTAACCATAGAGACTTGAAATAATCACCAAATATTTATACTATCGCTGTCTATTTTTTTACGATTAAGAATTGTAAAAGACCCGGGAGGTACTAACGATGTCACTTCACACATATTATCATTATCTGGATATGATTTAATTTTCAAAATATTTGCTTTTTTTTTTTAGCTATTTATAGACATTTGTAATTATTGTTAATATATTTTAGATTTATGTACGATAATTTTTTTTCCAATTAAAAAATAATTAAAAATGATGTATTACAATGTCCCTTATAAGTTTTTTTAGTGGAATTAAAATATAAAAGTTAAGTCTAACGCCACATTGTTTTTAAATTATCTTTATTATGATTTTTAATGAACTAAAAATACAATTATAGATCAAATTAGATATCCATACACTAAAATAACGATTTTTCTCTAAAGAGTCTTAGATATTTTGTTTTAATTCAAAATATCTATATTAATTTAAAACATGAAATAGAGGCTGGCACATTGTATCCACTCATAGTGGTTGTTAAGTTTTTTGTATGCTCAATGACGTACACTCGAAACCTACTATACAGCAAAACAACCAGGGTTTATATAATGTATTTTGATAAGTAGGTAGGTATGTTTTTCTACAAAACAACTTGGATTATAGCATGGCGAGATAAAGGATGACAGATGAGAAAAAAATTTTGATTAGTCTAATACCTACTCTTGTAAACTAGTTTATCTCGACTAAAATGAATTAATTTTACAATTTTAGATTTTTATGTTTTTATAAAATAAATAACTAAAAAATCTTCTATTATTATCTTTTATTATGAGTATGAAATAGTAATTATATAATATTATATTTTCTCTTTGTTTAGATACTATAAAAGCATACATAGGTTTACGATTACGTTTAAGTTAGTTAATTTTGTCTTTGAAATATTTATATTGTGAAGGGTACCTACATTTAATGTTTTGCTCATAGTAATGTATATATTAGTAACTTAGCACTAATATACATATATATAATATATAGTACTAACCAGATATATTTTCGTTAATTTTACAATTCTTTAAAACTTATAGAACTGCTTTATAATGTTTACTTGTTTAGATTTAGTATTGGTAAATTATTAAGAGGAAGGTGAGTGCAACCTCCTCTTTGCAATATTTTTAGATACAATAGTGAAAAATACGTATCCACCCCCTCCCCAGCATTTCAAATGTCTAAACTTTAAAGAGATATTATTTTAGTAAAATATTAAAAAAAAAAATTGTGTAACAAATGTAGTCAGGTACATATTATTTATGAATAAAAACTCAAAACAGATGGCTGCAGTGTTGTAGATTAACGTATGATAAAATAATAAAAAATTCTTATATTTGACGGCCGTTAAATTAGGTTATTTATATATTATTATATTATAAACTTTTTTTTGCAAGTCTATAAACTGACGTTTTATTCTCTAGTGAAAAAATCACATTTCCCATGCATAACATATTGCTGTTGTATGTATATAATAGTATATATATATTTATATATGTCTATTATTTTATATTTATTTTTTCTAAGATATGTACGACTCGTATATGCAACATGATTGATGAGAAAGGATTTGGCAAATTTTCCAGGTATGTTATTACGTATAAGATGGTATATCATTTATATCATACTGGGTGACGCAAAAGTAACGATGATTTATACTTTTTAAAGTAAAAGCAAAAAATAAAAATCTATGCTAGAAGAAAACAAACGGTTTACTCATTTCCCACGGGAGATGGTTAGAAAACATCTTATCTTTTTTTTCTTGGCAGAATAGCTATCATTACCACTGTACGTTTTCCGTTTAAAATGCCTCTTGGTTTTTTTGTCTGTTGTTATTCCACACGACTTTAAATCTTAATTATAAGATATCATATAATTTTTATACTTAACATTGGTAGTTAAGAGTATTAATGGTATAAATCATGGGTATAGATAAGATAACCAAAGTGGTGTTTTAAATTTATTAGATATATTATATATAATAATTAATGAATACGATATACATAATACACTTAAAATTGAGTATACAGTATAATAGTTCATTAGGTTTGAATAATAAAATTAATATAATATGAGAATCGTCATAAATATAATACTTTTAAGTTCGTTCATAGTTTAATAGTAAGTTATTTAACATTGTGTAATAGGTACCTAAGTATTGAAATATTTAACAAGTATAATATAATTGAACTCACACAATACATTATTTTTATTTTTATTTTATTTATCGTTTGATACATTTTTTCAATTGTTATTCTCATGTCTTATAAAGCAAATTATTATTTATAATTTGTGTGTATGAGTACCTATCTAGTAATTGTATTAAACAAAATCATTTATTCAATTTACATTTCTCTAAAAGCAGTTCTAAATGTTATGTACATTTATAGAAAATTATACTTCTTTGATTAAATAACAATACGTATTATTAATAGTATGTTATTACATAATTATAATTGCGCTTACTTAATGCTATAACTTATAATATTATATAAATATAATTTAAATATAAATAATATTATATTTATCAACTACCTAACTAGAACTGAAATTAATATTATAACGAAACATTTTTGTATCAATTGTGCCATTCATTTTAAAATACTATATTATTATATAAATTATTTTTTTTCGTCATGTGGATTTGAATTGGTATTGACTGAGAAGTTCAAACTCAATAATTAAGTGGTATGGTCGTAAATTATAGTGGGCATTGTTAAGGCTTTAATGCTCTGAAATATTTTGTATTATTTATTTTACTACACTAGAGTCCAGCTATGAAATATATTTTACATACTTGCGTTAATCTTTTATCGTTAAATAAACTGTAAAATAAATTTATCCTATTTATATTTTATATCATTGAAATCTGTAGTTCGTTTAAATTATCCTTTCCTGTTCCTTCTAAACATATTTTTCAAATAATCTTAGATAGCTAATTAAGTAAATTAAATATAAATATTATAATATCAAAGAAGCAGATCTGCATCGTTAATTTAATTTATTTAAATTATGTCTTATCTATGCATGTATTTGTTTATATTATATTATTTTATTTTTGTTACATTAAAATTAATTTTGTTTTTTTATTTCAAATAAATATTTAAGTTCATTATTGAGTATAATAATTGTTTACTGCGCATTTATACAAATAATTTAAATTAAATGTCATAGAAACAAAATTATTTCAACATGTTCAAAAAAACTAAAAAACCAAAACCAGGGGTAGTAGCTATGCTATTAAATGTGTTTTGAGTGAACCCTGTCATTGAGTAGGTCACTGTTAAAATTAGAATTCAATGGAAAATCATTGTAGGCATTCGAAAAACAATTCTGAGGTATGACATGTGTCAGCCTCTATTTCTAAGGATGTAATATAATTTATTAATACTACTTAACCTATTTTTTCCAAAAAACAAACCTTATATTATATGATAAAAACTATGATATTATATCATGAACTATTGTTATTAACTGATTAGTCAACTACATATATAATATAACTCGTCCAGTTTATCTTGGTACGTGAGTACTGTTTTTTTTAAATCGTTATAACGGTTGTCGAGTACTAAGATGAACTAGACCAATTTTACAGTAGAACAAAGTGTAGATGTTTTATTATTATAGTTGTCGTATGTTTATTGTATACATAGGTTTTGTATTAAAATGTATCACGTTTAGTAAGTTCAGTCCCTCAATGTACATTAATGTACAAATGTGATAACTATGTTTAAGAGCAAGTTCAAAGCTAAAAATGCATCGATATATTATTGAGAATTTCTAAATTAACCTAAGATTCAAATAGAAGACTCATTCGAACCATTAAATAAATATTGGTGGCCTTTCAACTATTTTAAAATAAGTATTTTAGAAATGATAAAAATTATAACTAAGTATTTATCTATTCCTTATTAGTTACATATATTGATTTTATTTAAGTTAAAATTATTTTTAAATTATTATTAATTTTAATTTTCAATATTTAAGAAAATTATACTATTATAATTTATTTTCAGATCTAGAACACAATGTTTGTATCAAAAATATTTGTTGTTTAACGAAAGTCATATTATTTATTTAATACGCGAGTCATATACGACTGTTGAATATTTATTTTTAATATTAATATTTATATTTATTTTTTTAATAGAATATTTCTTATGTTAATTAATTTTAGTGCTCACGAATAGGATATAATAAGGTATAACATTTTATAGTGTATATCGAGTGGTAGATGATTGTGATATACTTTCACATCGCATAATTGGAATATGAAAACTGCAAACAAGACACCATTTATGTGCTATCGTGAACTAAGACTTAATTATTAAATGGAAACGTCTCGGTCTCACTACTTCTGGACTATGCACCCAGCTAACTACACTGTCTAAATATTTATATTAATTCTGCGAAAACTGGCTATACTAACCTGGCTGTTAGTCGGTGGTGTTGGATGTTGTCCGAAGAGAAAGAAATATAAAATATTGCACTGAAATCGAAAAACTAACATGAAGGTTCACGAAAAAGGGGAAGTTTGTTAGAGCCTGTAGTGCTTGTGGGTGGATGGGAATGGAAAAGAGAAAAAGGATCAGGAAGGAGAGAGTGAGAGAAAGATAGGAAAAAAAATAGCCCCGTCTGGGTGAACTCATTGTGTGTGTTTAGTTTGACGGAAACGTGCCCGGCCCCTTAATTTCCTTCTTTGAGCTATTGCGGCGGTAGAGTCGGGACGTTTATTCTTAAAAACGACGACGACATATCTATAACACCACCACCACCACCACCACTAAAACTACCTACCAAGGGTATAATACGAAGAGTCCAAAAGCGTCCCCTTACCATACATTCTATAGAGTAGTGGTATAGTAAACTTTTCGGGGGTGCCTTATCTCTGAATAGGTGTATTTCTTCACAAAGCTGTACACCGTTTTCTTCCTCTACCGAGACCACCACTCCACCCCCACCCTCCTTTCCCGATCACATGCCCAATTTTGCTTGTGTGTGTGTGTGTGTGTGTGTGTGTGTGTGTGTGTGTGCACGCGCGCGTGTGTATGAGATAGAAAGATATATACTAACAAGTGTGGCTGTTGTCCTCACCATTCTCCCTATGTACCTTGCGTGTTGCACTACAGTCACTATATACATGCGGGTACTATATCCTTGGTCAGATTTTGTCCCGGTTACTAGTGTTGAATATATACATATGTGTTTCAGGCTGTTATTGTTAACTTTAAAAACGAGACATAATAAATTCGTCATGTGTGTGTTTAACTATGTACATATTTCGCGACCCCACTTGACCAGTTTTTCATAATTATTATTTTTCTAACATTCACCGCTATTTTAGTCATTAGTTATTATACCTGAATACATATTATAATAACTTACTTTGATAATTTATGTGTCTGTAAAAAATGTATTCATTGTACTTTTTATTTTATCTTAAAAATAATAAGTAATTACAATACTTGAGAGTTGAGACTAGATGTTGACATTTTAATCCAATTGACCCACATATCCTATTTTTCTGAAATGATATTGACGTAACTTTTATCGATAAACTAAATTACATTATTTATGTATATTAAATTTTATTTTATGAGTCTACAAAACTTTAAAAAGTACATCATTTTTTATATTTTTTGCATTCATAAAATATATGGGCAAAATAATTTATGTGCTTGAATAAATATAAACTATATAACTCTATTTATTTTACAAAAAACGAATAAGCCTCTGTTAAAAATATAAACAACCCAATAATTTATACAATTGTCACTCATAAATGTACTCTTTTGTTTTCTACAACAATAAATAAAAAAACATTTTCCTAGATATGGAATAGAAAAGATTTTTCAAGTGGACTTTTATGGAAAAATGACAAATTGATTGATATGTATATTCTTGTATAATATTTTTTTATTACAAACATGGAAAAATACATCGAGGTTGGCCATTGATCTAACCTTCAGAATTTCCACATGTATTTTCCCTTAGACATGAGAAATCTCACACTGGTGTATAATTGTTATTAAAAATGTAATAATTATATTTAAAAATATTCTGCCATTTACCTTGTTTTAATATTATGCATCTTACATTTTATTTGAATTTACAGGAGTTCGATTAACTTAATTATTCATAAAATAAATTTACACATTCTATACACATATTATTATTTTGCTAAACTCTTTTTTAAAACCAGCAAAATATTTGATTAAAAAAAAATCTGCATTTATTTATCTTGTAAGAAAAATGATTTTAACATTTTTTAATGTTGAAAATAATATTCATTTGATCATATAGAAAAATAATAGTATTAAGCTGTCAATTTAGTTTATATAAAATAATTGAATATGAATTGAATACTTTCTGTCTTTTTTTTTTTATTGGGTTAATAGGCTTCAACTACTGCGGTTATTAGCCGTAATAATTACACAATATTAATCTTAAAACTATGGGAGGACATTTCGTTTAACAATAGAGAGGGTATTTTTTATTTTTATTTTTATTTTTTTCTGTCTTATCTTGAGCTATAATGTAGAAATAGGAATCCTTGTAAAACAAGTTGTATTTCAGTAAATCCCTATTATTTAGATTTATTATTTGTTTAACTTTGTTTTATTTCCATATTTTTAATCAATATTTGTTACCTAACCATTACTTGTATTTACATTTAATTGTGTGGAAGGCTGTATATTTATTTAGTATAATCGTAAATTCATTTTTAGTTTTTAGTTCAAAATACTTATTTCACGAGTATAAATAAAGCTCGAGTAGAAAAATCAAAGTAGCTTACTTATTTTGAATTTCAATACATTAATAATAATTATTATTAGTATTGACCAACATACGTACATATATTATTCATATATTCTCAAGTCAATAAGTAAATAAAATTGATTTTTTTTTCACAAATTATATACATTTTTTAAATAATATATTGTATCAATACATAGGTACATAATTTTATCTAAAATTACATTTTAGAAATTGTCCTATAGTAATATTATACATAGGTACCTACCTTACTTCTTATTTGAAGAAAATTATTTTATCTATAAATCATAAAAACATTGATAAATCTGATTTTGGAATATAAAGTTAGTATTAAACCTATTGTAATCAATAAATATAAGTTAAATAGAAAACCAATAGATCAAGAAGTAAAAATAATTTTTCATATTTTCTACTACTGTTTGATAACTTAAAAAATATCATTATTTAAACGTGACAATGGCGAGTTTGAACATGGTATTGTATAAGATAGAGTTCATGACATTTTCTACTGTCAAAGTCCTCCAATCGTGTAGAAAATATCAAAAGCACTAAAGTTGAAGATATTTTCAAGTTGTGTTACAATATTTTTTTGTTGCCTGTTTTTGACGTGAACGACCGATATTGGATTATGAGAGTAATGTATTTTAACGAATTTCCAATAAGATTAATTGCAATAGTGTATTCACTTCAGATGTTATTCATAATGCTCCACATCTTGTCAATTCTTTTCCTTTTTTCGCAATCCATTAGCCGCTTTGGTGGGTTTTTATCATTGTAAAGTCCATAATGGTTCATTCTTTGTGTTCTATGAAAAAAAAAAGTAAAAATATCCTAAGTGAGGGTGAATACGCTGAATTCCATTTAGGTACGTAGACGGTGCGATGAACTATACTTGTATGGTTGTATAGTAACCTTTCATGGTTATGTAGTCGAATGAAATAATTTTTTGTTATATTTGTTTTATAAAGGTAATACAGTAGTAATCATT
The DNA here is from genome assembly GCA_027563435.1 of Nasonovia ribisnigri. Taxonomy (NCBI): domain Eukaryota; kingdom Metazoa; phylum Arthropoda; class Insecta; order Hemiptera; family Aphididae; genus Nasonovia; species Nasonovia ribisnigri. The sequence continues at coordinate 395,446 of JANEHU010000011.1, read as the reverse complement.
GTAATAATAAAAATAATTGATAATTACATCACTGCAATTTTAACATAACTAGGACAGTAGGACATATAATTTAAAGTTATAAAGCCGTAAAGACTTTACAATATTAATATATTTGAATGTAGTATTAACTATTAACTATAATGAGTATAAAAAAAACTAGAATAATATAGAATATACTTAGAACTGTTTAGCTTTAGACATAATATAATTTAGTATTATTGTAGTATGTTGTGCACAAATCATAACGAGATAATATTCTTTTTTATTAATACATTAATTTTATACTAATTGTAATTTAAGCTGTACCAAGAATGGCTGCATAATCTATAGTACGATTTCATATCATATGAGTTATTAATACATTTTTTAGAAACAATACGACGGACACAAACTTTTCATAGAAAAATAAACGAATATTATATAGTATATACGGTAAGAAATCCATTTGTTTGTTTAATCAGTTTTTTCTATTTAATTAAATTAAAAACAAAAATAATAATAATAATGTCTGTAACAAATGACAATACAATATTATAACATATAAATACATAATCTTAATGAATTATGTTTAAAAGCTTGTTGAATGTTACCTCGATATACCTTATTGAAACGGTATCATATTGTAATATGTACAGTATACACTGTATGGGGGCAGTCATCTCGTAATTTTTTTTAACGTAACTATGTCTTTTTTTATTGTGTGATTTTTTTTTTTTGTTACATTTAATTTAATCATAGGTACCTAGGTCATTATAAAATAAATAAAACCAAAAGACGTTCATGTTTTTTCTAAATAAAAATATTCCGACAATCAAATAGACGTGCATAAGTATTGAGTGTTTGATATGCAAAACAAGCAAGTACCTCTACCCATTGATTAACACTGATGGCGGCGTATTATAGACATAGGTATCAAACCAATTTGGAGGACTATAATATTATTATGTACATCTGTCTGATGCCGCAAATAGTAAGTTCATGTACCGGAGGGTAATTGAATAATTATTAATCATGGCTCAAAGTAAATCAACCCTGGGTTACATCAATATTCATAAACCGAAAGTTAATTACTAAAATAATGAAAATTACGACGTCAATTATTACAGTATGGTAATATAATACACTAGGTAATTATAACTACCTACCAACTAACTTTACGATGTGTTGAATAAGATTGAAAGATAATTTGAGCTTTTTATGAAAACTCAATAACGCACAGGCACATGATATTATATTAATAATAATAGGTAGGTATGTTATTTGTATCACGAGAGCACGCACTATATACAGTTGTAACAGTTGGAATTGTTCATATAATATAATGCTTACCCTTACGCTACATTTTAACTCGTAACACGAACCATTCGTTTTAACTCTACTGTAAATACTTAAGCGTTCTTTGAGATTGTAATATTATTAATGTTTTAACACACTCGATTGTTGATTTACTTTTTACCATTTAATTTCGTGATGATCGTAGTACGCCAATAATATCGCTTTCATAAAGTTGTTTGAAAATTAACGAGATGATCGATTGCACACTCATATGTTTTATTTAAATTTAATTTAAAGGGGACCCACATTAAATAGAAGCGTGCGCATAACAAAATAATAGAATATATAATTGCTTATAGATATAAATTATTGACGACCAATAAATTCGGATTTCCATCACGATGTGAATATAATGTTGTACGAATATCATTGTGAATAAAGTTACTGAAAGCTAGAGCGCAGTAGTAGTTTTGATATCGTTAAACTATAATAATATAATATTGCGTCCTATACCCTACAGAGTCACGACCAACGAAATCGACGTGCTATACCTACGTTTAAAAAAATTTTTCTATCATTAAAATAAATGGAAACTATTTGATTGGAACATAGATTTGCATTATTCTGAGTCAGGGAAACCCATAAACCAGAACTAAAACTTTCAAACTCGTATTCAAACGTATAAGACACACAATGTTTATAATGCTGAATAAATACTGAAAAAAAAATTAAAATATAATATTATTTATTATATTGTTAAAGTGTATGTAAAATAAAAGGCATTCAACGAATTTTGTGTTTCAAATTTAAATATCATAATATAATCGTTTAATCAAAATCATAAAATATATCTGATAGTATTTCAAAAGAAGCCAATTATTGTTTGTTTACCTCTATACTTCAGTTTGTCCATTTACGGTATGTGACTTTAATTTACGGAAAATTCATACATAGACATCTTTAAGGGGATAGAGGTATATCACATCATTAAAACGGTTTTTTTTAGTAGTTTTAATTTTTCTTTTATGTATACATTTTATTATACAGTAAAAGGTTTTATAAATATTATTTAGAAAAAGATTTTCTATGATGTCAATATTTTTCTGTCACGTGTCTTATCAAATAAATGTTTTGAGTGAAACTCACTTTATAGAAGTCGTATTTGCGTATTTGCATTGAGAAAAAAAATCAAATAAAAATGCAAAAAAAGTTCTACTATAAAAATCTTTTGAAATTCTATATCATATGCGCATCTTGTCTATGCGTATTTATGGGTGTTGAGTGGCTTATGGAAAAATTCCTTCAACGAAATGTCTATGTAGTCTGTACAATGTAGCATATTACATATTTGTATATTTAACCTAATTTGGTGATCCGAAATCTTCAATGAACAAATTTTATACTTCTAGTAAAACATAATAACAATCTATTAAACATTAGGTTTAATTTTTAGTAATTTGTTGTATTAATTAAATACAAAAATACAAGTATATACTTGATTGTCCACAGGTTTCACTACGCAATTATCAAACAATTATTAGTTCTCAACATACAATTTTCGTGTTTTCGTCTAAGGTTTTCATGACTACGCAAATTGTGTTCAGCTGCATTTCAAAATAAAGCTTGGTTTGTGCCATGTATTATTCATATCATCCATTATTTTTCAGACTGCTTGAAGTAAAACTCAGGAGACATGTATGTGCCCAGTGATCTACACAATGTGCAAATTATAATTTATATTCATTTTTTTATTTTTTTAATTCAACTCGTATTTACCATTTTATGCGGTTCAGAGGCTGGTTTTGTATTCATATATTCTAAATTTGAACTGAAAAATGCTTTATGGAGTGATGGATGTTTAAAATATTAATTTACTTCTATGATGCATATGCTGCAATATGTAATGGATACTCAATTAGCATAAATATGTACAGTATAAAATTTAAGAGAGATAAATGCGAATTGTGTGTTTTAGTCTTCCTTCGTTATAATATGGTGTTGAAAACGGGTCTTATTATTCATTAATTTCAACTAATTTATGTTTATAATGTAAGTAACATTTATCAAGTACTATAAAAAGCAAAATGTATAAAACCTATTTTGTATAGGTAGTGTACCTATTCAAAACTAAAAAAGGGGAAAATAGGTAGGCAATTGCTCTGCTATATAGTAGGTATCAGGTGTATCTCGGTATTAAGTAAGTCATTGTGATCTATGTGTTAAATTTGAATTCAATGAATAATCATTGTATACTACAAACAATTCTTTACGAAGGCGGTTTGTCAACCATTATTATACAAAGTATACTTTATGATACATTTATATTGGTACTAAAGTAATTTATTTTGCTAATAGTAATACAGTAGGTTGAATTAGTTTTTAAAAAATATTGTATTTATTGTACTATTAATTATGTATATTATCATATTATATTATTTTTTTAGTACCAATTTACTGTAGAACGGTGTGAGTAGATTCATGGCATATATAGACAATAGCATACAATTAATCTAAATATTTTGAAAATACCATTGTATTTATAAAATATGGTAATATACGTTAACGTTTCAAATCCCCACGAAAAATAACTTTGAATTCGCTATCTTTTGTTAAAATATCTAATTATATCCAAATTTAAACTTTAGATGTCATGAAAATAAATTTTATTTATTTACATAGTTTTAGATTTTTTGGTTCCAGCATTAACTACTTAGAAAAACCTTGTACTAAACATTCAAACTGTACCTATACAAATTGAACACTTAATACATTTTTGACAACAAAATAATTTTAAAACGTTTGTGATTTTGTTAACATTTGTATTTTATTTAGTTTTTAAAAAAAACATTGTTCTTATAATCTTTAATATTCAATGATATTTAAAATTGCGATAAATGAAACTTATAGCCAACAATCGATATTAAAAAAAAAACAAAAATGTCTATAATCAGCCCAAAAAGAGTCAAAATACTTTTTTTAAATTATACCGTTCATAGAATACACATTTAGTGAAAATTGCGAATATCTACAGTCGTTATTATTTTTTGAAATATAACAATGAAAACAAAACTGATTTTGTCAATAATTGGACGTAAAAATCCCAGTTTTCCCCTAATTTTTGCCTGATTATTAAGAAATGTAGGTACTTGGAATTTAAATTTTGACCTCTCAAAAGTACCATTTGGATTCTTTTTCCTAACTGAAAAGATATTGAAGTTGAAATTGAATAATTTTTTATTCTTTAAATCATATATGCATAAAAGAAAAATAAAATTGATTATTTATTTATTTGTTTATTATTCCGCTCATAATCTAAAGTATTTTATGTAATAATACATATTTTTATTAATTTTTAATGTGTACAACAAATAACATTAGTTAGCGGTTCTCATAAAATGGTCAATCATACAAACAACGAGATGTGTTTCATTTATAACTTCTTTATATATTGTATTCATTTTACGTAATAGAGGTAGGTACTATAAACTATAAAGTATAAATCGAAAAATACCAATTTTGATCCTTATAGTCTTTTCATTGTCTAAAATCTAAATACTTCAAAATAAAATATATAATATGATATTCTACATAATATATTATGTCTTGTCTGAAGTCAACGGATAAACTGACGATTCGTAATACATAATCGTGTGTTATAGATTTTTGGAGTACCAAGTGTCTTATTTGTGATGGATAAGAGAGGGCTTGTTTGGCGCGCATGACGGCTAAACGATAGTAAAGACTGGGCGGTGACGGCAGTTTAAGACTAATACAGTGGTCTAGTGATTTACATTTGATTTATTCATAACCTCTAGCGCCACTTTGTTGAATAAACCGATAAAAAACGAAAATTCAATTCTGTCGCTCAGATTTTTCAATTTGTGGTTCCAATTTAAATATATTTTTGGCACAAATTTCCTGGTATTATAGGTTATGATTCAAGAAGAACCAGTGCCTCGACCTATTTAACTCTAGAGAATTCTATTTAAACTGAATATTATATTCTCCAAATAATAACTAATGTGTTTGATAATGCTATTAATTGTTGATTAATGATTTATGAATACTACCACAAATTCAACGCGTTATATCGCCTGCTTGAAAAATAGATTGGTATAATAATACAGAGTAAAATATATCTTGAATAAATTGTCTAAATATAGGAATGTAATTTAAGTTTGAAAAATAAATATACTCGAAAGCAGAACCATTTTATTTCTATCAAATTACAAATTGTATAAGACACAAAATAAATAGCCAAACATTTTTTTACGTACAATTTTTTATCAGAAATTAAAAATAATTAAATTTTATATAACATATATTTTTATTAATTGATTAAAATAATTATATTTGTAATTTTAAATTGCTATCCACAAATATTATTTGATTATATTTTGTTTGGCTAGTTCTATTTTAATTTAGTAGTTTTTATGATTGCGAACAAACGATTCATTTTATTCAATCTCATAAAATATGTTTCTACTTTAACTAATAATAATGTGATGTGTGAGGTTATAACTTATATTTTATGAGAGTATGTTATATTTAAATTAAAATTTATTATTACAATATAATCGACTCAGTGTAATGAAATTTAAAATATTCATGATATTAAATTTATTTAATATGATATTTTGTTATCTTATTTCATACGTCTATCTATACATATTTTATTATATTATATGCTTTATACCAAACGCTATTTCTCGTTTTTTTATCTCTTTAAAGGTTAGCCAAGGACATTATGCATTAAAAAAAAAAAATACAGGGCGAAATTCCTTTGATCATTGGCAAAACGAGAAACCCCTTGGCACAGGGTAAAGTTTGAGCAGGGTGGTTCGTGATCGATGCATATTGCCTGTTTCATCGTAGCCACGTGCGTGGGTGGTGGTCTCATCAAGTGCTTAACCACAAAAATCGTTCAGATATGCCACACCATGTTTGACACACTTTTTACTTCCTGGTATAATAAATAATTTCTGTTTAAATAGTAATACTATTTTACCATTAATTAGAAAGTCAATATTCTTAATAAGCAATCTAAAATGTTTTGTGTATCATAAAAGTTTGCCAAAAATTAATTAATCGGAGATTGACATTTTCATAATGTACGTTTTAATGATTTTAACCACCAAAAATGTTGGTTATAATATGGTTATAACATTATAATAATATAACTAGACAAATAATATTATATATTATATTTCAGAACTGTGTAAGCTTCTTTTGGTGTGTTTTGTATTTGTATACCTTTGTTGTACCTACAGCATTTATGCCAGTATGCCTGTACATTATGTCTCATAAAAACAGCGTTAGTTGTATGTGAATTCAAATTACATAGTTAAATGCACATCAAAACTTTGAACACACGCCGGACATATAATCGACTACATCCTTTCATAATGTTTAATTAAATGCATGAGTTCTACTGTACAATTCGTAGGGAATGTTCTCAAGATGAAACCTTTACACAAAGAATTATCGAAAATTAAACTATTCAGAATTTGATGGATGCGTCTCATTTATCTCGTATTTATGGTTAAATTAATTCACGTGCATTTATGTTTACCTACAAATATCATGATTGAATAATTAAAATTAGTATTAAACAATTATTAATATATATTATAATGTTCAATCGGTATCTACTAATTACTATATACTACTATAATAAGTATGTGAAGTTATGTACATTATACCTAATTATATTGTACAACCATCATTAGGTACATCACAATATAAATACTAAATAGGTACCTATTACAATAATATATTAATATTTTAATTACCTTATTAATGTAAATAAAAATAATATATTTATCAAAGACTGTAAAGTAAATTTACAAAGAAAATTAATTATATTAGAAAGTTTGGTTTATTCAATTTTATTAAAATTAAGAATTGATGCTTTTTAATTTTTGAGTATGAACCTAACCATAAATTATGTGAAATCTTAAAAATGCAATAAATATTTAATGTAATTAACAATAAGTAATTTGTTAGGCTTATGAAATATATAAAATCTAAATAAAAATAAAGTGTCGTATTTAAATTATTAAAAACTATTAACTATAGTTCTATAAATTATAACATATTACGTCACTGATGAATATGATATAGGTGTATAATACATAATACAAAGATATAATGTGTCTAAATAGTTAACCAATTCTACTATCGTTACTAGTTAATACCTAATGGCTAATACTAATTAGTAATTACTATAGTGAATAAACTATTGTCAATTATTTTAACTATAATTACTATCCTAAATTAAACACTAATAATAAAAAGTGGTTTGTACTTAAATAAGAACAATTTAATAAATATTAGGTACATGCGATTTAAAATTTGTCACTCCATTAGATTATTTTGATAATTAAATGAACAAATCAAATAGAAATCATACAACCATTAACATTTTACTGACTCAATATGAGAATAAAATCACTTAGTTACACACAAAATGTGGTTTGTCAAATTCATCTGACCAGAATAGAAGAGATGGGCCACGTGCGTTTCAGAAACTGGCTTGGACAGAGATCGATCGGCTACCGGAAAGCAATTCCAATTAGCAACGAAACACGGTTCAGCACGACGGGAGAACCCTAACGTGAAAAAACAGTTTAGAGGTTTTCTCCCCATTGACTTTTCTCCATTCCAGACACAACTGATTGAATTACTAGGCAAACCCATTCGCTTCTCCGGGTTTCGGACTAAATTGTCAATTTTCCTCTTTTTCTGTAATTTCTCGTACAATATTGGAAAGCGCTAAACCTCGATTATTATAACTCCAATTCGATCATAGTTATTACATTTTCATAGTAGTATCCATTGTATGAGTTATTTAAACATATCATATAGGTATCCACGACCTTTCTTAAATTAATTGTATTAAATTTTAAAATATAAGGTCTTAATTAAATTTGAACGTAGGTATGAATTTTAAATTATAAGCAGAGCGATAAAGATATTTATCTTACATTGGAGTGTGTGTGTGTGTATTTTTTTTTGTCTGAGGTTACTTTTTATAGGTGAAAAAATACTTCGATATATTTTTTGGTAGGAAAGTAAATATATAATAAGTACTTCTAGAAAAGGGGGGGGGGGTTTATAATAAACAAATTTGTTCTTATATTTTGTTGTAATTTTTTAAAAACAAATAACCCTGTAGTTACCTGTCATTTTAACCAAATGTTTATATTAGAATTTTCTATACGACATCATGGTATAATTTTCAAAATGTTTTGATTCTTTTTGAATTCTTTTTAGTAATTTCATATTTTTGGTGTTTATTATTTGAAAGTTGAATAAATTTAATGAAATTATTAGGGGGATTTAAAACTATTATTTACTTTATCTTATTATATTCTATACTCATAGTGGAATTTTCAAAATATTTAGATTAATTGTATGATATTGCCTATTTACAGATTATATACGATGTATTACTAATTTGCTATATAAAATACAATAAAAAATATTACTACATTATAATTAATATCAATATATTAATTATATGCTAAGACCGTCTCAGCTCAGAATCGTTTTTCGTACCTATGCAATAATTTATCAATTTATTCAAATTTAACACATCCATTAGAGTGGCCTACTGAAATTGCGTGGTACAAACAATCTACTACTACTGTGCAGCTGAGTGGTTACTTACTTACTCCATTTTATTTTTAAACAATAACTATAAAGTATAGCGTTCAACACCCATATAAAATTCAACATTTACATTTTATGAACTAAATAATTTTTATAATTAAATATTAATTTATATGGTTGATTTAATAATTTTATGATAAAAATCTTTATTTTTTTTAGTCGTTTAAAAGGATGAAAATATTAAATTTCAACCAAAATTAAAATATGTATTTGTATGAGGTCCGTTATTACTTGTACGTATATATATATATATTTTCAGAAAATCTGGTGATATTTCTACAATATTTTAGTTTTGAGACTTGAATTATTAGATTCATAAATTACTTCTTAGTCGACTTTGTACAACATACGATTTAATTGCAAACAATATTTACATATGTTATTTTTCGTTAGAGATTAATTTATTTGGAGTGTTAAAAAAAATAATACGCGTTCTGGAGAAGACGAGTTATTTTTATACACAAGTTGTCTAATTAATCAATTTGTTCATACTAAATATGAGTGTAGTATGTAGTAATTTGGTATGGTGTATTTGGAGTTAGTCGCTTGTACCAAAAACTCGTAATATTCTCAGTTTTGAAAGGGTTTTGGCTCAGAATCAAAATAATTACAAACATTTTGTTTTATCGTGAACAATTAAAACGTGTTCTTCGGCATTTAATCAAAAAAGAACAAGTCTGGATTAGGAACGCGTGTCTGTAAACGTAATAATTTCACAGTTAAAGAAAATTGTTTTAGAATTAGGGATTTAAAAACCAATAGATGAGATAGTACGATTATGTGGTATACCTTCTATCGGTAGGAAGGATCACTTAAACATTTTTTGGACATACATTTTTTTTGTAATTCCGTTTTTATTTCTAGCCCCAAACCCGAATGTAGGTCTAAGTGCGCCACTGCCAGGTTGAGATGCTCGGTTCGCATAACCACGCGCAGTATTATAATGAATGTATTTTTACCATATATTATGACACTGGGACAGAGTCAACCCGTTCGACGAACTCATATTAAATGAATTCAAGTTTAATGTTTTCTGTTTTTCGTTGACAGGTCGATGCGTAGTGTGCAAGCGCCAATATAGTACCTATACTACGAGGCACGCGTGTGGCAATGAGACGTGCATTGGGCAAGGTCAAGTACCATTATTACTGTAGGCATTTAACAAACACAGGCGCAAAAACTGCACAGCGTATAACCGTGGAAATTACGGACCCCCAGGCGTATAATACATTTTACACAATATTATATTAATATTATGAAATGCGCTGGGCAAGTGATTATACTTTTTCGTCGAGACGAAATTTTCCAAAAGCAGTGTCAGTGCGGCAGTTGGACGCCGGGCGGCAAAAAAACTGAAAACGACCCATGCCCGTGCCCTGTCCCGGTGCAGTGCGTGATATCGCGCTAGATCGTTCGAACTCCGACGTCGTCTGTCCACCGCGGACGTAGGTTAATAATGTATTATTATTATTACTATTATTCGGTTGCGGGCTGCGCGCGTGGTAGATTTCATTTTATGTTTTTTTCCCACTCTCGTGACGTATACCATTATACACACACACACATACGTTATAATATATAATGTACACAAACTCGGAGTCGCAGTAGCACACTATTGCGCGTCCTATAAACATTTATGGCGCATCGAGTTTATATATAGATATAATATTATATACATAATATATAGTTTGTACATTGTGTGTGTGTGTGTGTGTGTGTGTGTGTGCGCGTGCGCGCGTGTGTGTGCGTGTGATATATATAATACGGTAGCGGAAAAAGCACGTGTAACCCTTCACCCTCCCCGCCCACGCACAGCCGATTGCGAGAGTGGCGCACGTGTCGCGGCCTGTCGCACGTGGAGCGGTCGGGCGGCGTTTCAGCCTATAGCGCGCGCAATATCGCTGCAACGGTATTCGAATTCTATACCGGCCCATACGCCGTATAGTTGGGAAATGCATGTATTGCATACCTATATTATAGTATAATATAATATATTATAGGTACTAAATGTATGCAACACGGCATACCGTAATATTAAATCCACCTATAATATTATACACGTCATTTATTATACTATAATATATATTATTATATTATTATAATATACACGCGTATTCGCTGCTTATATTATACCCGCAGCTGCTGGCCGCTACCAAAACCGCCGTCGGCTCGTTCTATAGTCATAATAATTATTACGCCCACAAACGCATACGAGTGCGTGTACCTGCAGTATACACACACTCATAGGTACACGTACAAGTAGACGTTATTAATGATTGCCACCGCGCGAAGCGGGCTACCGGGTGGTTAGGACGAGGAGAGACGGAGGAGACTTTGGCGAAAACGGCTACAGCGAGCGGCGGGGTCGGTGTGACCGAACGTGTCTTTCCGGTCCGGTTTTCAGACCCGTTTTGATGATAATCTGTTACGAAAAATAACAAGAGATAAAAAGGTGTACGACGATAATTAGTGATCGAAAAAAAAATGAAAATATAATACCTTTCAATCGTAACACCTTTATTATTTTCCGAACGTTATTGCAAGTACGTACCTATATTATGGCGAATTTACGATCGAGGGAGCCAAGCAGTTCTCTTGCCGAGAGTTTTTAGTGGAAAATTAATTTATCGAGGGTCCATTAACAGTTACCAGCTATAATACAGAACGTGTAATTTTTCTTTTATTAAAATGTAGGTAGGTACCCAATTTTTGTATTATTTTAATTGAACGCGATAATCGCACGAATGACTGATATTTACAAATTTACAATACATTTATTATACGATACATTTAATACAAACGTAAACATTCTCTCATATATAATATAGATGAAGATTATAGTTTTTCTTCATTGGGTGTCATAACGTCACAAAACTTTTTTTATTAATATCTATACTTACTACTTGGTGATTGATTCACAGTATGCCATTTTTGGCGAATAAGCGCCATTTTTTAGTTACAATTTTCCGGATTTACACCCAATATTGACAGGTTGAATTTAAAATCGATTTTTAAAATACTTTATTCTTCTCTAACACAGTAATCGTATAACAATGCTTTCCATTGTACAACTTAAAGATCTTAAAAGTACTCACAACTCATAAGTTATAAGTTGTAATTTTGGGAAAAGCCACATAATATTTAATTGCATAATTTACAGTTTATATTATAATTTTGATATACCTATCTGAGTAAAGTAATGTTGGCCATAAATCATAATGATAATGAATTTGATAATAACTAAACCATCTCATATAAAATATATTATTTATCATTCCTCTTATTTTACTGGACAGTGGTCATCTATATAATATACAGTTATCTGAAATATAAATATAATTTTTGCTATACAATTATTTATCTAGGCAATGTATGAAAACAAGCTATTGTGATTATGTCATATAAATAAATTTAAGTCACAAGTAAATATAATTAAATACTTACCTACAGAGAAAAATGTACACATAATATTATGGTTTTTAATGGTTATCTCGTTTAAAGCATAATTGGATGCTATCAGATACGAGTAAACCTACAGGTAATTAGCATTATAACGTACCGACGGAGTACAGGATGATGCGTTTCCCAAAAATATTTGTATTCGTGATTATTAATTCATTATTACATTTTACTTGTAACAAAATGTTAAACTATAATTATTTATAAAAACAAACACAGAAGTTAATATTAATATTATTACCATAAATATATTAATGACTTATGTATAGTATAATTTGAATGTGTTTTAAATTAACATTATATTGGGGGTTTCACTAACAGATAAAAAAACAATCACCGAAAAATCCCCAAGTCTTAATGACTATTAATGCTATTATTTAATATGATATGTTTATAGGTTAAAATGGAATATTATTAACAATATTAATCAATTGTTTAAAATATGCAATACCCAATAAAATATTTAACGAGTAATTCATAAAAAAAATAGAATGTTTTAATCAATATAAGTATTATAAAATAATATTATTTTTTTGACTTTATTATAATATATTTATAGTTAATATATTACATTATTTTATTACGTATACAAATTGTTTATTAAAATGTAGATTGTTGACGTGATGTAAACTTCAAATAACATCCCAGCTTATTCAATTTATTTTTCAATTTGACACATTTTTTTTTATTCATCGAAAAATCACCGTTTTTTGTCAGTAAAATAACGGTTTAAAATATCTATTTGTTTTAGACAACAAATGAATGGTATTAGGAAGTGACACTCGATGATTTAAAGAAAAAAATTGGCAGTAATAAAACTGAAAGCCTTTTTATAAACACAATGTAGAAAGAATCGTATATACACTTTTAGGGTAAAATTCAAATTTATCCTCGCATGTTTACTTTCAATTTCGTTAGAACTACAGAAAAATAAAATATTCAAAAAAATGAAACTATCGATAACACGCATTTTGTATTGCGTGTTGGAAATTGTATTGTCAAAAGTTCAATTGGGCCCCTCATTTTAATTTTTTCTCCACCCGACGAAGAAAAATCGTTATTTTTTTTTAACCTCTTGTGTTTTTGATTTATGTGGTTCCGTTTGTGTCTGACTTATTTGTTTAACCGTTTTTCAATAAACGAATTATACGTTTGTACAGTAAAAAAACGCATGATTTACCCTTTACATACCCATCTTCAGCATTTTTATAACGCTCTGTTTGATCTAAACTTCTCCGTTTGTATCTTGTTCCATCAAACAATATTTTTTGTAACTGAAGTAGTGTAAGATTTATAAATAGGTACTGAATGTACATATAATATAGTGCACAACTAACTTACTTATAAATTTTATGTCAAAGTTTATTTTCTTTGATTTGTTTTATGTGAAATCGTAAACTTAATAAACTTTAATACGTAGCATACAGTGAATTAATTATAGACGACCGAGTATTTTGGTCTGAAATTATTTGAACTAAACATGCTTTGAATGAACACAATATTATAATATTTAGTTATCCTCAATTTCCTATATAATTTATATTATTCAATACTATTAAAAACGATGTTTTTAAGGTAAAATATTTTGTCTTATTAATGAAATTTGTATACCATTATAGGAATTTAGAACTTTTGTTTTATTATCTACAGATTAATTTAAAATTAAATGAAAAATAGTTTTCAAATTTGACTTCATCGACTTTTTACTAGGTAGGTACTGTTATAGTAATCAATATTATTCGACTTACAGTATTTTCAATCACATACTATTTTACGCAGATGTATTGCGTTTATTTACCAAAATAGTAAGATTGGTAACTAGTTGTATTATTATCAAAGCATATCATTTTTTACTTTAACGAAAATAAAAATAAATACGTTTTTGTTAAACATCGTTGACTATTTTTACATTTTTGAAATAGTATTAAAACTTTTGAATATAAAGAAGAATCATGCTTATATACGACGAAAGAAAAATAGAAATTGAAACGATTCATGTATTAAACTTTTTTTATATCTACAAATAAAATATTTATTTAAAGAGTTAAATCAGAAAGATATAAATGTTTGTAAGTAAACTTTTAATAATTCCAGAGACTTGTATACATTTGATTAGTTTTTTCATAAGAATAAAATGAATTTATATTGTTTATTTTCTTTATAATTTATGTAAGCTGAATTATGTCAAACTTGTCGTTGCGTGAACTAGTAACAGTATTCACTATTCTGCATTAGTATAACAAAGCACTGAACTAAAGAGGATTATTGAAAATAGGGTCCAGTCAAATACACGGACACAGTTCTTTTCGATGGAATTAGGCCACTGCCTTTAATTCTACTATGTTTCCCTATATATCAAGCTTTGCGCAACACTTTATGGTCACATCCGTCCGTTCGACAAGCTATAAATTTAAAGACTGAAATCTATTCTAAACACAATATATTATAAGTATAAGATATATAGTCTCTCTCTGAATTTAGAACATTATACACGAAAATTCAAACCATTAACTGACAAATAACTACAAACGGTAGCACACATTCGCTCAAAATATTTTACTGTTTTAAAGATTAAACCGTTGCTTTTTTAATATGGTGTTATCACAGTATGTTGTTCTCCAGTTTTATGGAGTTGGTCGGGTTAATAATAAACTGGGTGATCAGAATTTCATTTTACAGAAATGCTATAATATAAACACGTATGCGTGCAGATATTATGTCGTGCAAATCATTATGCTTATGCTATGCCCTCTGAACTAACAATATTGTTTTACCCAATAATAATTTTATAATAAAGGTTTTCAATAAGAAAATCAAAGTGTATCGATACGTGAGTGATATGTTTTAATTCATATCGAATTCAAAGGACGATACGAGCCGGTAAAGTTATTATAACTTCTACGTATCGATACGTTGCAAACATTTTTAATATATCACATTAATATAAGTAATTCCGTTATTGTTGGTCACATTCTATTTTTATTAAAATAATAGATACATAATTGATTTACAAAAATGTACACCCATCTCCCTTATAACATTGTTAGGAAATAAACTTATCAAGTTTTCAAGGTTATTTTTTTATGAAGTTTTATTTCTATGTATTTTTCTTCATCCTGCATGTATTGATGTAACAATTGCTGTAACATAAAATTCTGAACACTATAAAGTTTCCCGAGGTATCAATACATTGTTTTTTTAAACCACCGTACATAATACTAAATAATGTTGCAGTTATACAACTCCTATTATTGTGTAATTATTATTGAACTACAAATGTAGAGCTTAATATCAAATGTTGATACCTAACTATAATATTATAATAAGGTTGTCGCTTTTTCACAAACTTTTTGTTACGTTCGAAGTTCATGTCACGTTTGGTACATTAATATTGTGTAGGTACGGTACAGAAATGGAACATCGTTGTATACATAATATTGAGCGGAAGGTGAAAAAACTAACGGCTACGCCCGTTGCAAATCTATATACACATTTCACTCGTAGCTTTACGTATAGTGTATACGTATTATAATATATAGGTACGAGAATCGTTGTAAAAACTTTTCGACGCGTTCGTCCTGTATAATATACAACTCGCAGTTATTATCTTTTACCGAAGTCCGGCGGCGGTGTCAGTCGTTTATCACACGCGTCCGACAGGTGGTAGTAATATTTGCCTCCTTTGCCACCTTGCGCGAGCGCCCGCCCTCCCACACGGTACACACACACACACACACACACACACACACACATACACACACATGTACCTACCAAGATAACGGTCAAGCACATTTTCACGGACAATCCGCACAGATATAAGTGATCCGACATCCGCCCCTCCACTGCGACGCTGACCCAATAGTTTAAAACATATTATTACTATCGAACCGGAAGATAATAATTAATAGTTATAAGTAGTATTTGTGCATTATAAATACACACATACTCAATAATTACTAAAATCGTTTATGAAAATATACAATAATTGTTAATTATTTTTAAATGAATATCAAATATTTCTAATTTATTAGAAATATGACAAATCATCTTATTCTTCTATACTTGGGAGTGTTAATAACTGTGATATGAAATCTTATAATAATAATTAATAAATCTATTTAAATAAATAGTTCAAATTTAAAACCATTTCATTCTTATGATCAAAATATTTTTCTGATACTTTAATTTAAAGATAAAAACACTTTGGTATACATAATATTATACACACATAAAGTTATACTCTAAGGCATTATTTTAATGTGCCATTTCGAGTTTAAAATATTTCACTAGTAAATTATATACAATTTAACGAGTATAATATTATAGTATTCTAATTACTGCTTGACATAATGGAATTTAGTTAACATAAAAATAATGTATACAACTTTCACTTGTTTGGTAAGATCGTACAAAGCAAAGTACAAACAATAGTTGCTTAAAAAATATTTATGTTCGTTTTTATTCTTTAAAATCAATACCAAAAATGATGTACAAGGACGCCACAAATTCACATAATTATTTTTCCAACCGATTGACCAACGTCGAACGTTCCATTTAATTTCTATGCGTTATCAATTCTCGTTGTTGTGTGAGACCGTAACACATTATTGTGGTTCAGTAATTTTTGTTTTGTACACACAAACAACAAAAACCGTCACTATTATCTCAGCCTTTTAGATATTTTTGTTATTATTTGGATTTTTTTCTTTTATTTAAAATAACCTGTTTATACTAATACCAAGGCATGCACAACGAAATGAGTTATGGGAATTTCTAAAGATAAGTGTACCACATGTCAACATGATACAAAATTATGGGGCTTTGAAATCATTTTTTGTGTTCAATTTTAACGATCGAAAATTATATGCGTTGATATATCTTACGTTGGTCGTATATAGGTATATCAATAAACCGATCGGTTATTAAAGGTATGATTTTTTTGGTAAATATTTCCGATCACTGGGATAAGTATTTTATAATGATATAGGTATTCAGGTATTAAATATAGGAAAATCTTCTTTTAATATTGATATAAAAACATAGGTAGGTACACTCATACATTATATACAATATTAGGTTACATTAATTTAGTTTAGTATATAGATATCTAAATAGTTAACTATATATTATTATAGTCTAATAAATATTTATTTACCAAAATAAAATTGAGTGTTTCTGACACTTTAAGAAAACAGATTTTTTTTGAAATGTATTCATACTGTAGACAAAAAAATCTTAATTTTGAAGGAGTTCTTAAATAAAATATTCTGCTTTTGTATTTAAGGGTTGAACATGAATCTAATCGAGTCCATGAAATCATAATATAAAAAAAGTTAACTTAATCGAAAATAGAAAGGTAAGAATAAAATCTATGATTTAAAAAATAACATTATATCTTTAATAATTTTTAACGTTATGTTAATAGTTTTATGGAAACTATACACTTATTGTTATTCATTATATACAACGAAATATTGATTCATATCACACGTAGTTCTTTGTTTTTTTTTCAAATTATGTTGCGAACAGGCTAAGCATAAGACTATAGAAATTATTCAATTTTTAGGTATTCGATTAAGGGCGTAGTTTGATTTTTACACCGGATAACAGCTATTAATGGTTTTTCTTATTAGGAGACCGGATGTCGTCTGGTCAGTGTGTCACAGGTCAACCCCAAAATACTTGTAAATTTATAATATGCTATATTATTATGATCTTGAATTGAATAGTACATATATATAAGCATCATAGCTTTGATTGACCAAAGCTATTATAAAATTCCAAGGTCAATGTTTGATGTATCATCTTGTGGTTTAGTAGAGGTTCAAATTATACTCTCATGCTCATCATATACTACAAACATTGCACCAAAAAAAAATAAAAATCGTTTTTGAACAATTGGTAGCAAACAATTAACGAAATAATATACATCTGGCCGTCTGGGCATGTTTCGTAGTATTATGTTTTGAGAAAAAGGCAAGCGTAAAAATATTATTGACGGTTTAAAATGTTTATTCCATAATATCTAAAAAATGATATCACACGATAGTGATGTGTGAAAAGAACATGTAAATTTCATTTTAAAAGTGAAAATCATGAAATAATTGAAAACAAGCTCTGTGGGTTACGGGGGTAGAAGCTATATGCTTCCAAAAAGAAATAATTTTTTTTTTGACTGCGTACTTATTTATAATAAATTAATAAAATATTATAACATTTTGACATAGGGGATTGGGGCAGATTTGTATGAAAATAACATATTTTTTTTAGTTAGTTTAAACTATGGTCCTGTACTCCTGTTAGATTCACATATTATTTTAACATTCAACTGTAATTATTTAACCCCTATATTATAAAATAATAATTTATTAAAAAGTGTTAAACACGTAATTTTGTATTCATATGTGCCTCATAGTTGGGGTACTTTTGATATCTAGAATCACTTCTGGTAAAAGTAGATAGTTACTTACGTACCTCCTTGTACATAATAAAAATTAAATTAATAAGTCTTTAAATTAGTCCCTTATAGTACTTTTAAATGTAACTATGTAACCACATTGTGGAATATCCAATTGTACCCCACAGTGTAAAAACAGAATTTAATTTTTCTTTATAAATATTGATAACAGATAGCTGATAAACACATCGCATATTGAATACAGTATGACAAGCAGTCTTTTTTTACTTGAACGTAATTCCTTACTAAAACAAGTACGAATGAACTATTTTAAATAAACAAAATTCTGAATAAGAAATATAATAATATGCCTGTGACAATATTTTTAAGTCAAATGACAAAACACAGAAAGTAAAGATGCAAAATAAATAATAAATTATTATTATCAGCTATCGTTTGCCGTTATTTTGCTCACATTTCGTGAATATTGAAGGAGTTTATAAGATAACTTTTATATCATTTCTTTGGTATTTCCTTGTTAGCTCTGTCTGTCTCTAATTTTTTTTCGTTGACTCCAGCGGCTCAGCGCCCAGGTAACAAGCATAGCTTTAAAAAACTTTCTCATTTAATTATGATCACGACAAAAAAATATTATAACCAGGATGACAGCAACATTTTAAAACGAAAAGCTCAAGACAATTTTTGAAAAATGCAATCTTTTATAAAAAGATTTTATTTTTCTGGGACCTAACTAATGCAGTATGATTTTTAACACGAGACTCAATTAGTAGATATACCTATACACAGTTTTAATCTGTGACTCAACTTATATAATATAGTACCTATACGCTGGTATCATTATATATCGATCAGTATATAGCTAAATACAATATATTATGTATTTGTAATAAAATCTTCTGATTCTGTTGGTCAGCGCAATTCGTTTTTCGTTTCTCATAAAATGTATTATACGACAGACATTTGTATACGTTTCCGGCAACGCGTTGGAAACTCGACGGTGTGCCGTTACTAAACGGATTTATTACTTTTTATTTTTATACGTTTCACATGGAATGCATCGATTCTGCCTTCACGCAGAGTGGCCGCCACCGAGCCCGTCCCCACCCCATGCCACCCCGTCCACCACAACCCCGGGCAAAAGGTCACGGTGAATTATTCAATTTGTTAGAATGACTAGACGCGATTTGGAGTGTACACTCTCCGATGATGGAAGAGTGTAATATAATGTAACTCGGGTACAAAAAGGAGTATGTGCGTACACGGTTGGGGAGGGTAGACGGAGTGGGTCTTGTCGTCGTTGGAAATAAAAACGCAACTCCGCTGTCGACTTGTACTCACCACTGCCGTCGTCAACGACGATTTTATAATTGGAACGTTTCTCAAGGTAGTCGTGGTGCGCGTGCGACCGATCGAATAGTATACGCATATGTACCTATACTAAATAAATAAGAAAAAAAAATGCGACGTAAGTACACGCACGCGCACTCAAAAATCATATTGAAGGTGGAAATCGTTCGTATTGAGTATACCTAACTATACCGCACGTGTATGTGATATCGTGATTTATAATGTAACGCGTAGGTATATGTATAGAATATATAGAGAGGTACTGTAGATAGGCAACTATCCACAAGCATCGCATCATTGCAATTAGAGGTATATTCGAGCAGGTTCAATACCGCTGCCGCCCACGGTTTATATAGATGGAAGATTTTTTCTCGGAAAACGTCGTTGTGGTGATTATTTACACACGGACGGACACGCGCGCGTAGAACGTTCCACGACCGTGCGATAAAGAGATTTTAGAGGTCCGCGGGGCTTATAGCGGTTTATGAGTTTATTATGCGTTTAGGCCACCACTCCCCCCCCCTTCACCACCATTCAATTCCAGCGGCGGACGCCTTCGCTCCTATACTTAAGATATCTGTTCGCCAAAATATTGGAAAAGTTTGTGTTTTTTTTTCCTTCGCTATTTTATTTTATTTATTTATTTATTTTTTAGTTCGCTTTTATAGCATACCGGTCGTCGTCGTCATTTTATTTTCCTATCATAAAGTTCAATGGTTTAGGTATGGGTATATATATATAATATGCTTAGTGTATATAAGGACCGGCAGCGAAACAACTACTTTAAAAGAGTTGTAAAAACGCGCGCAGAAACTAAAATAAGGTTAATCGTTTAGGCGTTTTAATATATTTATACGTTTACAAAATTGCTCATCGAAGTTCAGAATTTATTTTACCTATATTGTAGTCGTGAAATTATATCGAAATCGTTTTAATATACAATTATAAGTACATTGTTAAAATATGTAAATACATTTATTTAATTCAAGATCTCATAATATTATATTGCATTCATCGAACTATCGTGAATAAACATATTATATTATTTTATTCATTATTTGAAACAATTTTATTTCTGCGTAATTTATAATCAACTCACGAAGTTTTCATATTATTTATTCCCGAACATTAGAAGATTAATGAAAATTGACTTACGTTTTTCATTTTTGAAAATGCTCAGAAATACCTATATCAGTGTCCATCTCACTGAGATAATATATAAATAATTTTTTTCTTTCTATATTATATCATGTGTACAAAATATGATTTATCTGTTTGGGATACACTATATAGTAATGTAGTTTCCACGTTATTATAATATGTCTTTTACGCGTTACCATTAAACCACATGCATCATTATTCGCTAAGTATGTTTTTGTGTTTGTTTTTGTTATAGTTCAAATATATAATTTATTGCAAAATCTAATAAGTAATAGGCACATTAACCTATTGATATAATAATAAATACAATATTATGATAGCATTAATAATATTCAATTTTAGATCGGACATGTCAACTATAATATTATCTTGTCATTCGCCTGAAAGGTTTAATACATTTGGATAAATACAAAATATACAATGGTCTGAAAATAAACGTCCCTCGTTAAATTATATTTGTTGAAATATTCAGGTAACTTACAAAACTAAAGTATTCGCTATATCAAAGAGCATAATAATATAATATTTATATTTTTCGTGATTCGTTGATGGTTTATTGTTCTTAACTAGGCGACTACGAAAGGGTCTTTACTTGATGGAATTATAAAACTATTATTGCAATTAGACTAAAAAATAATATTAGAGGTGAAAATGTTTATGACATTTAAATCTTGTGGCAGGCACCAGTGACTTCTCGATAGGTACCTAGGTATCAGAATCAATATAGTTTATAATCAACATAATATTCTGATTTCGTATAATATAGGTACAAACATTGGATCTACACGTGTGCATATTCGATGTCTCTGTAAACGATGAGTAATATTGTATAATTTAATTGGGAACTGGTAATTTACACATAATGAAGTCGGTGGAAATGGTGTTTATTTGCCTTGAAATTGCATGTGTCGTTTTTTTTTTGTTGTGCTAAAAATTTGAATGTCAAGCTCAATTGATTTAATATTCAAACTGTTATGTATGTCAGATTATTTCATGTTTATAGTGCAATAAAATAATTCATAAACATTTTTACGAACTTCGTAGTTGCATACAATTACATCGCATTAATATATTATAATACGTATAATACATCCTAATCATCTAAATAATTGTTTGCACTACTATTTTTAACTAATCGTGTTATTTATGTTTTATTTTTGTGGCATGTTAAGTGTTATGGATTAATAGACTTTTATTTAAAATATTATAATTTTAAAAACTAAATTATCGTTAATAGCTACTATTTTTTATTAACACAATTAACAAGTTACATTTATAGTGATTTGAGTAATAAGAAAGACGAAAACGTGTTTTGTGTCACTCTTAATTTACATTTGATGTGAAAAATCCATTCTAGAGGTATGCGAGGAACACATTAATGCACTAATAAATAACTGTTATTGGTTTCATCAATAGTGAAAGTAGAATATATAAATTCATAGCATTAGAATAATACATTTGAAAAAAGATACATAACGTGCTAGACAGAATTAAGATGAAAAAACATGAAATATTATTATAGATATTTTTTGTCAGTTAAAAATAATAATCGAAATAATTGTACACTTAAAACCATTTTTTATATTATATTAATATTATACATTTTGTAATGAAAATGAGTTTGTAGTATGTACAGTGTACGAATTCAATTTATTTACTTCATTGTAAATAAAACAATGCATTACACAAAGTTAGTTTGTATAACTATTTTTTTAAATTTAGTTTCATAATAATTGTTGATAAATTAATATTTGTATTTAATCCAAGGGTAGTATCTATATTTACATAAGATGAAAAAAAATACATGTATATAATTTTTCTTTTTATTGATCTAAAATAAACTTCGTCTGCACGAGCCATTATTAATGTACACATTTTTAACTTTATTTAAATTAAACTAGTTTTTATTTTATAAATTACATTGTATAGTTTAGTTTTTCTTAAGAATAATAGTAAATTTAGATTGTTTTCAGCCTTTTGTTCTAGCGCTGCGTCTAAGCCCTAATGTGTTGGATACTTTAATATTAACTAAAATAAATTTATAATTAATAAACATAAACTTGAAATGAACTTCATAAAAACATTCTAATAATAAAAAAACTAACAACTAATTTAAATTAGAAAGACGTTAAGCCTTGAATTAAAAATGTACGTCATAAACGTATGGCATATATCTTGTATATTATTTTGCGTAAATTACACTACCTACTAAACTCCAAGTCTTTACCAAGTACAGACTGATCAAGTCAAAAAGAAATAAGCCGAATAATTTTTATAGTAACCAAAAAACGACGAAAAAAAAATTGGGGATTACAAAAACATAACGCTAATAAAACTCAAACCAGATATTGAAATTGAATATTTCGTGACAAAAATAACTTTCAACTGTCCAATATTATTTTAACCAGCTTATGTATAATATGATGTTATAATTAATAATATTAATATTATTTGTTTTTTCATTTAATATCCGAAAATGAGATTGTGTGGTACTGAAATGCAAAATAGTGGGTACAGAGATTAGAAAACAAATTCTGCACGAACCAAGAAGCTTATATCATTATTATTTGTACTACTATTATAATATTCGTCCGTGCACACCACACTATTATTTCATCACAAGAAAACGGTACAGTTCGTGATCCAAAAGAGGAGGCGTGGGTTGTTGTGAGAAATCATGATAATAGTAATTATAGACCATAAATCAACCAATATCCTATATAATATAATTTATATTTGTTATATTATAACTCGATCCACAGTCGGTTACCTAAAAGTATAATAATAAACAGTGTTCAATTATTGCGGTGACACGAATTATTATAATTGTAGTACAAACATGCATTCATTATTATACCTACCTGAAGTTCTTTATACATTTTTTCCGAGGAAAAGGAAAACATAATGCCCATTATTTTATTTTATTATACTCATCATCTATATATTGGCGCATATAATCGTGCTTTTAATGCATAAGGTTAAGTATAACTTCACAATTATTTTCTCAATAAAAGTAGAGTTGTATTTTTTTTTTAAATAGATTTTTTTGTTTAATGTTATTAAAGTCATTAGAACACCAAATTGTTGAAGAAATAATCATATTTTTCAATTATTGATTCAATAGTTTTATATAGTGTTTTTACATAATTTTACTTTTTTAAACGGCAATTTTATGTTTAAATTCATATTATGTTGTAACAGAATATTTTTCTGAGAATTGTACGGTTTATTCTGACAAACCAGTTGCTATATAATAATAATGATATATTTGTATTATAATTATTTTTTATTCGAATATGTTTTTGTGTTGTAATGACTTTAAAATTTAAATCATGTAAAAGAAAATATCTAAAAACACAAATTTACACAGAAAACTACTATATACAGTGATAAAAAATCGTCTTGTAAAATAAATTGTCGAAACGTAGTATAATACCTACGCATAACATTGTAATAATATAATATTATGTATGTAATGTGTTAAAACATGACGTTATATTATTATCATCATCGTTTATGACGATACGCACGCGCCGTTATTAATTTTATAAAATGATTGACGGTGAGATACGAGCTGGTGGATTTCCAGTCTATTAACCATTGTAAGTGGGCATTTGGATTGGTCGTATTATACGACTCGTATATTTTGATCTTGCGCCGACCCGAAGAAGAAGAGTGTGGAAGAGTGTAATGATAATAACGAAAAACTTCATCGTGACCGTCAGTCACACGGTCCGAAGACACGCGCAATCGCATCCGTGCACACGTAGTACGCAACTGCGACCTGAGTCCGTGAAGTCCGGTGTAAATTACCTGTCACGTTTCCAATTGACCCTCTGCCGCTTATATAGACAGGTCGGGTCTGTAAGTCCGTTTAGCCAACGATCTAGATGACCCGTGTTAAACTTATGTAGGAATAGCATATTATATTATACTTGTAGGCACTGTTGGCGTTCAAAAATGCAGATGTGTGTATACAGTAAACATAGCGATATTCCCATTCGATTGGCCGAGGTCAAAGGTCGGTCACATTTAGATTTTGGTAATATTTTTAATGGAACGGCCATAATATAAAAAATAAACGCAATTTATATACGAGACGACGTCACTCTTCATGTATAAATATAGGAGGTATGCGAGTAGCTTACAAATTCGATGTACAGGTGTTGTATTATATGTATGTAACGATAACGAATTAAATCGTATATTAAGTAGGTGTAGCCGTGTAGGTATATAGCTAAAAAACTGTCGGGAATCCTTTAAAAAAATATGGCAATACGATGTACCGCAGTTTCGTAATGCGTAAACGTGTCAAAAACCTGTTAAGAGCAGCTGCAGTAAGTTTATAGTTGTAGCTTTCAGGACAACAAACATAATATTATTGTTAAATTAATATTATTATATTATTGTTAACTAGTAAATAAAAAAAAAACAAAGTTAAAAAAGTTTCACTGATTGATGGTTTTATTCATTAAGCTGTCAAAATCTCCAATTAACAATTCAGGCCATCATTCAGCTTATATTCTTATTGATTATTGCACCTGTAAGTACATATTAACGTGTTCTTATTTAAAATAAACGAAAAAATATCTCAATTATGAAGCATTAGAAATGATTTGAAATAAAGGTTCATATTTAAACAATATAGATTCTATAAGTGCGATGATGATCTATATTATACTTCCACACAATATTTCGAAATATGATCAGAAAAATCGTTTTAACCAAACTCAGAATTTCTTTTTTAATAAGTACGAATACACATTAAATATCAAAAGTGCCAATGACTCAGATGAGTAAAACTAGGTGAATGCCCATTACATTTTGTCTTTGTATTCTGTCCGATATTCGTAACTTGTAAGACTTTATTTATCTAATTAATCTTTTGACTACCAAATTATGTATTCAAATATTTATCCATTCATTTAGAATTGTATTATAGAAAATATTTATTTCATAAAATTATTGTTATAGGATATGTTCAATATGGTAATTCAGTCAACACAATTTTATTTTATATTCAATGTTGCAGGTCAAAGCAAAAACCGGTATTACGTGTGGATTAAATTTCTTAAATTACAATATGATGGGAAAAGGGTTCGTATACATTCGTATATATTAATACAAAATTGGATACAAATTTACATCAACTTACTGAAGTTCTTTCTTTTGCTATTAAATAACTTTATGATTTACGTGAAAAACATGATGAATGTGTTTGCATTATGAATGCGTACTGTCGATGAAAACACTTTTTGTTAAATGGAATATTGACTTTACATTTTCAATAAAACGTATAAAAACAACTACTTAGTAAGAATTAGATGGTGATATGATATTGAAAAAAACAGAAGAACATTTAAAGGTTGAAGTTTATTACCCCACTCTTGATACAGCATTTATTCAGCACAACTAATGGTTTAAAAGACTGAAGTACTCTTATTACTGTAACTTCCGAAGAACAATACTTTTCAAAATGATAAATAATTATTTAAGGAACTCTTTATCCCCAGAAAAATTGACCAATATAACAATTTTAAACATATAAAAAGTTGACAGATCAAATATGGATGTTGTAAAAATAATTGGCAATTTTGCAAAAATATGAAGGCAAGACATTTATTTTTTAATAAATTTAAAATACGATTATTTTTGTAATTTACTGAAAATTCTTAACTTGTAGTTAATTTAAGTATTTAAGATAGAGTTCCCAACACTAAAATGTATGATAATTTTTATAATTGTACATAACCTAGCTATCTTTTGGGAGGGATTAAAGTCGAGGTAAAAAGGGTCCACAATGAATTTGAGCCCATGGGCCCCACAAAATCAAATTATGAAATTATATACACATTTTAAACAATCCAGCATAATATAAACTTGTAGCTTTTGAAATTAATTAAGGCTCATGCTAACCTTAAAATGATGCAACATTTATTTTTAACAATAAAATATTATATATTATTCTGGTATTAAATGGACTACATAATGTTCGTTTACAAAAAAATATGCAGTCTTTTAATATGTCATTGCAAGTCTGCTGCTTTTCTTCATCGACAGTACCTACTTTTTATTCATTATCGCCACATTACGTATTATAATATATATTATTTAAACGCAAAAAGGTGTTAAAGCTTAAATACAATTATTCAGCAAAGAATAAATAATAATAAAGCTTATTACATCTCAACAAGAAATACAGGGCTTGTATGTTTTAATATTATTATCGAACAAAAAAATGCCAAACAATCTACTATCGGCGTGGAGAGATTTTCATAAACCACTATTCATGAATAAATTATAGTATAGTGTGTACTAAAGTAACTATTGGTTTATACTTTATTAGAATAAATTATATAAAAAAGACAATTAAATTTATAGTAAAAATAATTAGATTATTTTCCTTTGAAATAACAATGTTTTTGATGTTTGTATAACGTTAACGGGTATATAAAGGTAATATCACAGTAATAAACGTTGTAAAAAATAGACGGCGTACAAAATATATTTACACAGATATGTTTTTTTTTTAAAAGTGATGAAAATAGTATTTGCTGATTAATTCAAATGTATACGGCGTAAAATTTAAATTCGTAGATCATATGCGTGTTTATATCACAATACATTTGTTTCGTACATATTTTATAATAATATATGAAAATTTGTTTTTTTTATTTTTCCATGGATATTTGAACTTTAAATTTGACCAAATTGGGTACTTAAACGAAATATAATGGTTTTTCTTTTAATAACTTCAGTTATTTTGCTGTACGTCAAAAAATACTAGGGGTACGGAGTTGAAACGTCTCGCCATTGCGTACCAGTATTATTATTTTTCCATGCATAGTAAACCTCACAAAATATTTTGAAAAATTTTAAGCTATTTATATTATGAACCTATTCGCACCATATTACGTTAAGCAGGATTAACTTATAAGTTATTATAATAATGGTATACCTACGAGTTATCGTACATATATATAATATTTTACGCGTCATTTTGGCAAAAATAGTTCAACATTCCATAGTCCATACTCCATCCTACTAATAAAATAATAAATTATTAATAGTAGGTATTCTTTAAACATAGAACATAATGTATGTCATCATTCTGAAGCCGTTTTCGTTCAGAATCATTTTTTCTACCTACGTCGTTTAATTCAAACTTAAAATTTAGCACATCCATTTCAATGATCTAATCCAGGGGTCTCCAAACTACGGCGCGCGGGTAGGTAAATTTTTCTATCAGAAGCCACCCTCAATTTTAAAGATTAAAACAAATTTTGTGCTCTAAAATGTAATAGACAAAAAAATCACATTGCACGTATCATTGGAAAACAAGTATATTTTCTTCGCTCCGCTCAGAATACTCCTGTCCATAAAAAATAAAACGTTGAGTGCTACGCACCAATATTTAATTACGTAGGTACGTAATTAGACGGGTCTTTTTAGACGAAACCCAATTTTTTGAAATTACTATATTGAATGCGCTAAACGCTAAATACTAATCTAAAAATAATAATCCGATGGATATTTCATTTAATGTTCAAATAAAATATAACATAGTTATTGGTGCATTCGTCTATTTACCCGATGTTGTTGATTCATCGGCGTGCCAGCAGGTGAAACGATAACGTTTTGGACCACCCGTTTTGGACTTGTTGGATTGTGTGCGCACAAATATTATAATAAAATATACGTAAATTTGTTTTTGCGTTCCGACCGTCATTGTCGTCGTCCGCCGGCTTCTTTCATGTTCCCTCCACCCCGCCCCCTCCCTCATCCTGTGCGAGTGTATACACATTTGCGGTTTAGCCGGCACACGAAGAGTGAGGACTTACGGCGTTTATTATACGTTTACGTGCAGTGTGTGTGTGTGTGTGTGTGTGTGTGTGTGAGTGTTTGTATTTTAATAATTATCGTACAATACAAACTGCCGCGTGGAGACGATTCGTGTTTGCTACTTCCTGTTGTACTTGTGTGCGTGTTTGTGTGTGTGTGTGTGTGTGTGTGTGTGTGTGTGTGTGTGTGTGTGTGTGTGTGTGTGAGTGTGTTTTCAGCGGGGTGGTCCATTGGTTGAAGGATGATTTCGGTCTCGTTTTGCAGGACCACATGTGATTTTAAAATCGCAGTAAGGTTTTTCACGACTGTCCTATTTGGCTATATCGTGTGTAAAGGATTTTACCTCCTTAATGCATCGTCTATTGACATATTATACTTCAACTCTAACTCTCATTGTTTAATGCACCGTAGTTAATAACAACTGACCAGTGACCAGTCCTTATAATACATTTATACATACAGTTTAACACAGTTGGAAACAGTGCGTAAATGCGATTATGTAAATACGTTAAATATACATATAGGTAGGTACTTATTACGTATTGACTGTACCTACATGTAATTTTTAATGTGTACGTTTAAATTGGAAATCAACGATATGCCATTAATTAATGAATAATTCATATTAATATACATTGCATGTATCACTGACGTATTTAATTCTAAAGACTAAAAGTAATTTTTTTGGCAAAATATTAAAACGTAAATAGTTACAACAGCAAAATTCAAATTTTTCAAAAAGTTAGGTAGTGAGCAATTACCAAAACACATGTCTATTCCCAAAGAAAAAGAAGAGAAAAAAATATTCCAATACATAAAATCATGAAAAATAAATAATTAAATTATAATTCATTTAAAAGTAATTCATTTATGAATCGTTCATTAAAATGTGATATTTTTATTGAACTTTACTACCCTTATTAAAAAATTTTGAAGTCACTTTTTAAGATTTAATTAAACTATATTATATATTTTTTTTTTTTGTTAAAAACTATTAGTACAGACTACAGAGTCATGCTATCTAAAATTAATGAACCATGCTCAAAATGTTTAAAATACAAAAAGCTGATTACTTCTATTGTTTTTACTCTTTCAATTTTCTTTTAAGTTACTTGAATATTTACGCTTCCATGGTTATTTTAAATCCACTTTATATTAACAATTGACTGTATAGAGTTCGTTTCTATTTTTATAAATCTGGTATTTTACTTTTTAAATTATAAACACTTTACTACAGACCCGCGACCCATCGGTAAATAGCAAAAAAAAAAACCGTACAAATAATAAAATTCTCTAAAAACAATACAATTGTTCACGAATAATTTAATCATTTTTATAGGATTTTAATAATTTTATTCAATTTTTTATAATAAGTGAATAGAAAACGAGCTCTTGTCTTAACTCTTAGTTATCACATTTTGATGGCATATTCAAAATTGGTGATGTTCAAAATAAAATAAAAATAGGTTTTATTATGCTATACTACATCACGGCTATTGGAGTTATAACCATACTATATAGATATAATTTCGGAGTTATAATGTTGTATAATATTATTTTATCTTCAATAAATTGCTGCTTATTTTTATTCTTGACAGTATTTGAACTTCTATAGAAATGTATTATATTTGTTTATTAACCTTTATATATAAATAGTGTGATTCTAGATAAACACCATCATTTTCTCTAAAATGTTTAACTTATTTTTGTATATATAATTTTGAATAGGTACGACAGTTTATTATTACTAAAAAGATTCGTTTACTATTTTTCTTCTTGAAGAAATTCAGATTTTTAAGCTCATATTATTTCTAAATTAAATATATACCTGATTATTTTAATGTATAAAATAAAATTTTGAACAAGTAGTTAAATAATTTAAAAGCTTAGATAAGTGGAGTGCATTGACACAGCCACAGAGAGTAAAATGGTTGGTACAAGATTTCCGGTCATTTGAACCTCAAACAATATAATAATTAATTAGCTTATTGTTTGGAATAACATGTTTCATTTTATCAAAATTCGTAGAAAAATGTTTTGTTTCATAGTTCACAAAAAATGTATACTCTGTCACTCTACAATAGCACTACGAAAAGTATTGGAACAGTCACTATAAGTATTAAGTACTGATACCTATTTAACAATGACATAAAAGTTACTTCACTAAACTTAAGACAACAAGTATAATATTAACCATTACAATATTTACCATGTAAATAAAGTAAACTAAAGGATAATACTAATATGAAACCAGGTATATACTTTTAAATAAACACCATTTAGAATAAACCAATATTTATATTTTATACAACAGATTCTAAACGACGCTTATGTGTAAAGCGGTTTATAACTGTATTAAATTATGTAAACTTTATTCTGAAAACTGAAATTTTACAATGTTTGCAATATACGAGAAGAAACTAAATTCCGAAACTCTATTGAAATTTTAATATCTTTGTCACCAGCTGTTTACATCCACTATGACACTATAGAGTAAAACACAATCTACAATATACTACGCCTACGCAACTATGGTGCTTGTGACGGGGAAGAGAAAAAATGCCCTCTTATCTATCCTCAGACTTGCGACTGACCCTATAAAATCACCTTGTATAATATATCTTTATTAACCATCATTTTCCTAAAACTATGTATGGTCGTATGGATAATAAAGTGCACAAACAAGAAACGGGAAATGTTTCATTTACTGGAGATTCACTGGATGATCATAGTGCGTGATAAAAACTCAAGTGGATGAATCCTCCACACCCTCCTGTAAATAAACAGCTGTTTTTCTACAATGCTTGAGGTTTGGATGGTAAAGTTATTATGGTAGTCGACTAACTGCAAGACATGGAAAAGTACATTCGGGGCAAAGGGTCGCCAGCTGTAAGGACGTGAGAGGGATTAATCACGGTGGAGAGGTTCAATTATATTCACCAGTGACTCCAATAGTTATATAACTGCCCAGAATTATAAGGCATCGCCGTGGTCACCCTCTTAAAATAGCTCCGATCAGGTGACCCCAATCACCCTCTCACACTCATCTCATTACACCTTCTCGCGAACACTCACTCAACACCCTTTCACACCCACACACATCCCCAAAATCATACTGGATTTGACTCACACGTACTCGTGGTACTGTACATGCTAGGCACCAGCTAAGCCATAACCCTGTCGCAACGTGAATCACATATAGGTACATCCTAAATATATAGAGTGCTTATTTTGATGGAAGCGCGGGATTGTTTTCTTAATTGTTTCGGCCCTCAAACGTAGTTGGAGCTGAGGACGAATTGATTAATACGTGGCATTGTTGTTTGTAAAATTAAAATAAATATTATATACTTAATGTTCCCAACAGCAGGTCGATTTTATTCCGCTACAAGTGGTTTTATATAATATTATATTGTAATAGCGGAAAAAATAAATTCAAAATTATAAGTGCAGTATTACCATAATGTAACACTCTTAGACTTAAGCTCAGTTAATTTTTGTAACACATAGATCACTTCGATAATACTTTTGCAAAAATTATAAATAATTTAAAACTCAATAATTCAACTTTCATACAATGCTTTAACAGTGTACGCGTTCAAAGATTGATCTATGCATTTCATTTGATCATTGATTAGGTACACTTTTAGATTTTTAAACAGTTTTGTGAAAGAACATTTATTATTTTAAACAAAATTACTGCAGGATGCTGTAAGGGCATTCATAAAATCTGGTATTGAAATGTTTATTAAAAATGATGTAGTTATTTTTTAAAAACATTATACGAGTAGGCATTATTTAAAGGAAATTAATCTAATTTTTTTAAGTGTTGTATTAAAAGGTTTTGGATTTTTTTAGTAGATCACTATTTTATAATAGTGTTTATCGCAATATTATATATTATATCGACTCCAAAATGATTAAATGAATAAGTTTTCATTAAGGATATAAATTATTATGACTATTCAACCTGTTCCATACTATAACTATTTGTCTGACATCTCTAAATTATCCTATTCCGTTATCTAAGTGTAAAAGCAGTCTACCTAATTGCTTCCACATTAATTATTTTGTTCGAAATTAATAATCTCTAATTATATTTGCAGTCAAACGATCTTACTTATCAATAAGATCCTAAGACATAAACTAATGGGCAGTTCAGAAACGCGCTTAAAACACCAGTGGTACAAGGATTTCATTAATGACCAGACTATTATAATACCTTGATAAATGTATATAGGTATACGCTCCATTTTAGATATTTCCTCCACGTGTACCCATTTAACAATAAATATTAAAACTATTATGACAATATCATTAAGTTCACTACAATATTACATAAGTATTGAACTTTAAGTATGAATACTGTTAAGTCTTAAAAGTAAAAATAAATTGTAAAATAGGTACATATTTTATAAAATAATAAAAATTAGAAGCTTTAAGTATCATATTTTGATTTCAATTACCTAGCTACATAAAAAATATTTTATTTTATTTTCACTATTACTTAGTCAGGGTGTATAGTTAATAATATAAATTTATCTATTCATCTTTTAGAAAAAAATTTTACATCATAAATGAATTGTATTATTTAATGGAAATAATAAGAATTATTCGTTTGTAAATTTACATTTTGATTCAGTAAAAGACAAAAGTATAAAAGTCTACATCTTTACAGGACTTTTAGAACCATTTGCATGATATCGTATTGATGTAGTGTCATAATCATGTAAAGCTACTTGTTACTTCTATCAAACGAAAGTTTAGTTTGAGTATTAAACAAATGAAAAAATAAATAAACTTACGTAGAAAAAACTTTCAACATATCAGTTCTTATTTTTACTATGTAACCAATGTATTAATTAATTAATAGCCTACAAAGAAAAGTATGAACAACGGTTTATATATTGTATTTGCCAGAGAGTATACCTAATAATATACACCTGTTATAATATGCATGGCTGTCCCACGAGGATTTAATGATTTACGAGTGATTGGCAAATTCAATTTACACCGTTTTGAATATCAATTAGAGGACCGCATGGGTATAATTTTTTTTCGACAGTTCCGATAATATACCTATAATTCTATGTAAGCCATGAAAAATAAACTAAACAAACGTGGCTTGTGTTTAGCAGATATTTCAGAATAATAGTGATAATGTAGATTACACGTTATACCACGTAACTCTTTCGCTTGTATCCCATAATAAGGAATTTCAATTAATTTTGGGTTACGGCGAGTATGGCGAGATAACGTTAAAATAAATAATATGACGAACGATATCCGGGGTTCTGTCTTGGGTTAGGTATAACATTATTATTGTCGTCAAAAATAGTTATACACTTTTATGCAACCAGCACGTAACATATTTTAATAACATAATATAATAGCTCCTTCACCCTTAAGATATTATATTTTTCATTGGTACGTTCTATCTTAGAATATAATTCAATTATCTGGTCTCCTTCTGCTAATACTCATATCCAAAGCCTTGAAGGTATACAAAATCGTTTCCTACGGTTTGTATCGTACAAATGTAATATTCCACGTCAGCGTCATACTCCATATAAGCCGTTATTAGATAATTTAAATATGAATAGTCTTGAAATCAGAAGAAATATTATTGATTTAAAGTTCCTATATAAATTATTAAATGGTTTCATTTATTCTAGTGAAATATTAAATTATTTAAATTTCTATGTCCCAAAATGTCAAACTAGATCCACTAACACTTTGTATTTGAAATTGCAAAAAACAAATTATTTAAATGATGCTCCTATTAATAGGATTATGAGGTTAGCTAATGATACGCAGGTCGATTTTTTTAGTTTTAACTCTATTGAGTCTTTTTATTATTTTATTATTAATTATTACCTGTGAATTATGCATTAATATTATATATCTTATAGATGTTAATTCTTTTATTATACTTAATTATTTTATATATATATATATCTAAAATTTTACTCTGTTTTAATATTATATTATCTGTATTTTCTCTTTTCTTTTATATGTAATTAATTTGTTCAATAATGATTATTATTATGTTATTATGTCGATTTATAACTGTTATAGGGCTATGCCCGTTTAATTATACAAATAAATAAATAAATAAATAAATAATATTATAGCTGGCTTCCACAATAACAATACGATATATTATTATTATTATTATTAGTTTAAAATAATCTAACCTAATAACATTATGTGCGCACTGTGCGAATAAATCAAACGCGTCGGTACCTATATAATAGTCAGGCCCAAATCTGCACACGACGGTTATAATCCTCCACCGGAATCGCGGGAGATCGGCTCGGGGGCAGAACGAGCTGCAGAAGACCGCCGTGCCGACGGAAACGTGGTGTCGGATGTCTCCAGACCCGGTAACAGTGCGTGCTGTAACCCGACACGCCGAAATCTGGCCATCGCCGACACTGCACAAACCTGTTGTACGTCAAAGGTTTCTCGGGTCTTGCAATCTCGCCGGTGGCACCGTGTTTTTTGGCCGAGAACGACGACGGTGGTGGGCTGCGGATATAAATGTCACGGCAAACGAGGTGCTTAAGTCTTGAGATGTTGATATTTTAGTCGTTGATCGGCGCATGGCGTAGAATAATCATATAGGTAGGCATACTGATATTATATTTCATACATAAATGGAGGGTATAATATTATATTATATTGTAGGTACATACTATAATATTATGTTTTAACAATTTTTTTTCTTTAAAACAATGTTTTCAATAAATGTATAAAATATAAGATCAGACGACGTTGATAAAACACACTGTATATATTTAGTTATGCGCACGGCCGACTGACTATATTTCCATTCGGGAGTAATTAAACTTTTGTGAAACTACGTCAAACATTTTGTTTTACGATTGGTTTAGTACCTATTATAACGAAAATCGGACCGATTCCAAGGTTTAACTTGCCATGCAGCTTCATCTAAAATGTAATTGATAACTGTTGTAATAATCATTGTGAAATATCGTTGACTAATGACTAATAATAATTAGTTAATTATAGTTCTATATAATATCCAAAATATTTGAATTTAATTTAATTACTCTACCCACTACTTTATTTATCATGTTTCATCTCTGCTTCTATGGTTGCATTTTCATTACATATAACAATGTACGGCTCTTTAAAGTTATACCATTTCTTACTTAATATAATGGTAATATTGTTTTTTATCAATAATACATAATACATAGGTACAATAATAATTTATTATATTGAATTTGTTTATTTTGGGACCCCAACCTTTTTTGAAGTATAAATAATTCAACCAAAAATATACTTTTAAATTAAAATAAAATTACCAAATAATTGGTATCTTTATTTTATTTGTGTGAATAATTTTAAAATGATAGGTCTTTTGAAACTCGTATTTCGTCGTTACCCTCTTTGCTGCAGTGTATACGATTAGAAACCATCACGCATTTGACTAACATATGAATTTATGAATTTGATTATAGCTTGGTTTAATATGTATTGTATATAATATACGTTAAGTAAACTATATTAATTCTACTCAGAAACTTGGAGTTCGGGAAAAAAGGTTTCAGGTTTACGGACTTTCGAAAAAAATACCATTCGGGAAATCCCGGTTACCATTTGTCTTACAAATGCGGTGATTTATCATCATAATGCATTACTATATATTAAAATGTATTCTATTAATACGTTATAAGCTACAATACACTATTATCCTTTTCCTACGTGTGAGAGCTAGACAAGGCGTTTACAACACGCCCGGATACACCCATCGATGGGGGTCAAAATTTGTCCTTGTTGACATTATTGTTAAACGGCGCAATCTATACGCAATATAGGTACATAACTGTGTAGGAGAGCATCATTCCCGTGGCACCCTTTGCATATATATATTATTATTGCTCGTTTTAAAATCACATAAAATATACCTACTATAATATTAGTAAACAAGTAGTACGAGTATTAAGTTAAGCACTTTTATTATGTACTTACTAATTATTATAAAATGTTAAGTGAATTAAGAATTTAGTAGGCGTACTCTTTCCCAGAGTATTATTATTACATGAAATGCTGAAAAATATTTTACGTTGAGATAATATTATCTTTATAGTTAGGCATTAAGAATCTGGTCAATTTGTTGAATTGAAATTCTCATATTTCGTTCTTCAATACAAGTTACAACAATTGAAAAAAAACACCGCGTACAATGCAACTAAATCCATAGACAATAATAATAATATTATGTAGCTATGGATGTGGCTGGTTAAAGTCCCGATGAGTATGATCGGTAAATTCCACAAATTGCATTTCGCACCACTGAAATAATAATATACAATAATCATAATAATTTGACATCGAACTAATGATAATACGTAGCAGCGCACGGTGTTGTCGGTTTAAATCGATGGCCGTCAATTCTGGTACTGTGCGCATGTGTTTGAAATTATTAAT
Source organism: Nasonovia ribisnigri (assembly GCA_027563435.1). Taxonomy (NCBI): domain Eukaryota; kingdom Metazoa; phylum Arthropoda; class Insecta; order Hemiptera; family Aphididae; genus Nasonovia; species Nasonovia ribisnigri. Next base: position 357,810 of record JANEHU010000011.1, on the reverse strand, counting down.
TTTTTTTTTTTTTTTTATTGATCTAAAAAACATCGGCTTCTATGGCCATTAGTTTGACATTAACATAAATTAGTTTACAAAGGTGACTTATGTTATGATATGGCTTAAATTAGGTTATATAGTTGAGTTTCTTTTATAAATTGTAGGATGTTCATGATTGATTGAGGGTCCGACCCAAGCGCTTCTCCGATTTGTTGTGATATGTGGTGTTTTTTCCTTGTATTTACGTATATTATAATTAAATATGAGTAGGTATAATATTATGTTCAAAATGTTTTAATCGTGTATGGTTTTCAATATTTCACATCTTACCTTGAGAATTTATCAGTCGAATACTACTCTCTAAGTCACACAGTATGCTATGTTGTGTTATAGGTACTTGGTAAATACTAAATACCTGACTGTGTCTGATATTATATCTTACATACCTAGGTAAATAGGTATAGTTTTATTAACGACCCACTGCCGATGAAGATAATGCTTGTTTATTATTTCTAAGTTTTTCTGTTCCCACAACAGTTTTATCACCATAATATTATATTTTAGTACTTATATGATACCGTCTTACAACTTTCATATTATAAAGTCCAATGTATGTTGAATATAAGCGTAAATCTGTATAAAATATTAGGCCAAACAAGAAGCATTAAACGTTCAACGCCACGAAGTATTGTCGGTATGGAGCCCGGGACTGAGACGGTGAACCGGCAGCTGATAAAAGGACCGTCGCCGTCGAGTATTGCTGCGATAACGGGGACAAATTGATATATATTATATACATGTACATATAATATCAAACTTTCCAAATAATATCAATATATTTTATCAAAACAATTATTTAAAATAAAAAAATATAATATGATAAATGATAAATGTGATAGATAATATTAGGATCCCCATAGATTTAAACATAAGGATTATTGGATTATTTTTTAATGCTTTCAATATATATACCTACGATTATAAATACCATTATTAAATCGATTGTTTTTAGTATCAGATAGTATAAAATACACCAAACGATTATATTGTTATAAATCATCTATTACATATTATATATAAATTATCATGCGGGTGTATCGTCATCTTAACTCAAATAATAATACCCGTTTTGTTTTATTGTACTACATACGAACATATTATATTCTACTTGTTCTTTTCACACTACGAGTTATTACTTATAAACCAGTTATACTCGAACGATTTTCATGCCGTTTGTAAGCGTGGCGCCGTGTACCGATTAATAATAATGTACCTCAAAAACTTTGTTCGTCTGTATGCGATAGACTCTGTTGTCGTCGTAGGAACCGTCTCATTTTCGATTCGTTTTCGGATGCTTGGTTCGACTTCAGGTCAATCATGTCACATAGTATACAAAAACAATTTGAATTCTGTCACACGATGTAATAATTTGAGTTCTGTCCTTCGAGACGTAAAAATGTAATAATATTCTATTTCTCTTGTTCGGAAATGGGCGGTCGGCCGATCGTACTTACGAGAATCCTTCGCAATCGGTTTACGCGTACACGTACACCCTCACGTTTCCATATAGGACTACGTCGCAATTACATTATATTATATTTATATTTTTCCTATATTGCTGTCCCTATATTTTCCATGATTTCTTTTGTCGTGTGGTTGCGGTTAAAGGATTTTGGGCATGAGCGATATAAAGACTACAAGACGCCAACCATCGTCCGTGTATACAATGCGCGGACGAGACCATATGCATTAGTGCCATTAGTCATGAGTCATTTATTCTTCATTTCTACGGCCCACTATACTATTATTATATATTGTGTGTTCAAAAATATAATATATCATCATATTATATTATCGTGCGATATATATGTATATAGTTATTATTTTAAAGTAACGAAAATTATTTCGACTCTTCTCCGGTCGTGTTCCCGTATTGTATACATATATTTTTTTATTTTTTTTATAGATTTTGAGATTTTAAAGCGACACAAATCATACTAAATCGCATACACATGTTTTGGGCTGGTTATTTCACGCGCAAATTAATGGATCCGTTAAAACGATCAATTTGTTATAAACCCGAATGGGAGGAGATTAGTTTTTATTTCTATAAAATATTATTAATGCAACTACCAAATGTAACGTTGTGGGTCCGGAGTGCCTAACAAATTGGTTATTTTGTTCACTGTGAAATAAAATACAGAATGGATCACATATATTAGATAATTCACTATAGTATATTATGTTATAAATTAAAGTATATTTGTATTATTGCTCGAAATTTAACAAAGGTTTTCGATTAGTAAGCAATATATAGAGCTTATAGATTTATTATCTTTTTTTTTTCACTAGAACGTATTTTGAAACAATTACTATGTTATATTAAATATATATTTGTAAATATAAATAAACATTTTTTTCTAATTTTGTTTTCAAATTTTTTCAACATAATCATATGCATTTATAAAAAGAAACATATTTGAAGTCGGAGTAATTATGATAGGATTCTTTATAAATAGATATTATAAAGATAATATGTACCCACCTGATATTAAACATTTAATAATATTATAATTTTATGTATTTTTATCTTATTAATTTTTAAATATCTGCATTTACATTTGCAAGTGAAGGAAAAACGGCTGATAAATCATAACTACTAGTCTTTTAAAACTAAATATTTACCCTTGAATTAGCTTCTTAATACAGCTCGAAAGGACAAATATGAGTTTAGCAAAACGGGTATTGTGTTTTTAACTGTAATGTTTTAGTAAATTAACCTATTATCAAACTTAAAGATAGTAATATGATCTAAAGAATCTTAAAGGCTTTTTATTGATATTTATTTTTAAGTGAGTTCAAACCATGTAACATATTACAACTTTAATTTGCTTTAAAATTAAAATATTAATAAAAATCTACCACATCCCTTGATAATATCTTACCTTCATGTTTAATATTAGATTAATTCACATATACTAAACATCTTTACAAAATCAAATATGGTATGTAGTTGCCTGAGAGGGATAACAAACAGTGGTCCGTCCTTTAAATTTGTATGCTACCAATGTATTATAAAGAATCGTATTTATAACATTGTTAATTTAATGTAAAAATAAAAATATTGAATTATTATAATTTTCCATTAAATTATTTACCTACAAATTCAAGTTAAAAACATTAAAATGTAGTAAAATGTTAGGACACTACTTAAAGATAAATATACTCTACACAATGTTTTTGTTATTATTAGTACTGAAATATATCAAATATTAACTAGATACTTATATTTTACACTATTTATACTATAGTAATAATTTATATTACTAATAATATTACTACTTATATTAATAGTTAATACCTACCATACCTAACCTATAGGAAAATTAAATACCTACATGTAAAAATATTATTATTCAATTAAATATTATACTAAAAAGATACCTTTTTTAATAAATTTAAATCCAAACATTTTTTATTTTTATTTTGCATCTGATATAGCAAACAAGACAAAGAAAGATGCAATAATGGTAACAACTTCAATGACGATCAATGAAATATTATCACCACGGCAGCTAGAACACACCTGAAATCCTGTCAAACAATTGTTTGTGATTTACATATTATAAAAAGGTTATTTATAATAAAATAGGTATTAAGTTCATATATACATGTATTATTTACATATTTTAAACCTACCATAAAAAGATTTTTACTATTTTTTAAATATTAATAAAATATTTTTGTCATGAATTTATTAAAATATATTTATATTTTTCAAATATTGTTAGTAATTAGTAACCATTCAACTAATTAGTAATTAACTAAATAACTATGATAACTAAGAGAAAGGTTGACTGTTTTTCTGTAAAATCGTTAAACCTATTTAATATTTTATAAATTGTCGAGTTTAAAACGCTTTTCTTAAATATATACAAATATACTTATATACCTTAGAGTACCTACATACATACTTTTACAGACATTAATGAGTGGTTCAAAGGAAAAAATATAGTTACAAATGTGTCAAAATCTAGTAGGTAGTATTATAAATATTACTATATTTTGCTATCTTAAATTATTGTGACGTGATATAACTGATAAACTGTAAACTTATGAAGGACCTAGGAAATCTAATATAATATCTTATCACTAATTTGTTATAATAATATTATAAAAAATTATGTTTTATTAAAATTGAAAATTGTAAGGGCATAATATTGTGCTTATGATGTACATAATGATGCGCTCATATGTATAAAAAAATTGCAGTTTTAATAGATTTATATAGACACCTACTTCATGCAAAAAATTATTCCGGTACCGGGAATCGAACCCGAGCCTCCTGGGTGAGAGCCAGGTATCCTAGCCACTAGACCATACCGGATAAGTGAAGAAAGTATTAGAAATTTTACAATTTAAATTTATTATCCTCATAAGTATAATGAACTAATAAAAATTACAAATAATTATTTCTAATTATTAAAATGTCTAATAAATATGCATTTTATTTTTTTTTCTATATTAACGGTTTTGCTTAAAAACATGAAAATTTTTGGATTTCTAAAGCGAAATTGTTATGAATTTTACGTAGGTATTTTCCATTATTAAAGACATTAAAGTACCATAGTATTGCTCTCTACTCTCTAGTAGTCTAGTCCGTTCTATTAAAGTATAGTTTTGAAATATTAAGCATTGGATACATATTACATATTATAATATAAAATAATATCCACAACAGCAGAACCAATTTTTAAGATTTATGGTCTTATTGCATATGGATATAATAACTATCACAGCCGGCTTTAAAATGGATGAGATCTTCAGCAATTTCTTTTAATCAAGGCCTCAGAATATAATTTTTATAGCGCAAGGCCCAAAATGTCATACAAATATGCGAGGTCCGGAGCATGGGCCCTGCTGACCCCTAACTACCTATGACCAGCTCTTGGAATACCTTAAGGGCTATGACAAATAATGCACTATTATACCTACATCAGTATGACAGTATCAATAACAGTGTTTGAAAATTTTATGAAACAACAAATTGTGAAATATTTCAATAAAATTAATTTTAAGTTGTTTTTTTAAGTTTAATTTTTAGTTTTTACACGTATTCGTCATAGGTGATTGTTTTCTTTAAAAAATACAAAGTTATTTAAAAATATGTTTAAATGATATAATGTAATACACAGAAATACAGGCAACAAACTAATTAAATTTCCTACAATACCTAACATTAAATACTTACTTATACATATATGCTTGTATACATATGATACGTATTTATGGAGCCAATTTTTTAATAAGAATATAGTTTATTTCAATAGGTGTAGGTATTTAAAAAAAAATTATGTTTCACGTTTTTGTTAATTATTTCATCAGTGAAATATTTAAGACGTTAAACATTATATAATAATTATATAACTGACATTTCGGTAGCTCAATCAAAATCAATCAAAGTCTGGTTAAATGGCAATTATTTAATGAAATATTATTATAATTTTTTCATAAATTTAATTATTTATAATAATGTAGATTGGGAATATCCAAGTTCAATCTTCTTTCTATATAGGTAGTTAAGTATTAAATGTTCATGTATTATAATAGTATTATTTATTACCTTCGCTAAAATTAAGTTAATTGAAAACAGGTATACGATTAATCCAATGTTATTTTTATGTAATTTAATAAAAATTATGATTTTAATTTATATAGCTTATCACTATAATATTTTCAATGTTTAAGATTATCACTGTTTACATTTACACTGCAATCAACATAATATAATATAATAATTATAAATTATATTAATCAAAAACCTGTCGTAAATATCTATCTACCCTTAGGGTAGTGTCAAACTACCACGGTTACATTTAATTACTTTCGCAACATAATATTATAACACACGACAACTTCCAAGACCTTGTTTTAGATTCTGAGCGGAGCGATGAATGTATTGATTTTACAATGATGTGTGTTTTTTTTAAATTTTTTTTTTTTTATTTTTGTATCTGTCATCACCTTTTAGGACAGTAAAAATGCTTCGATTTTCTTCAATAGTACCTTTTCTGATAGGAAAGTGAATCTAGTTGGTAATTTGAGGAGTCAAAAGTTAAAATTTCCCAGTAGTTTTCATGAGCGCCGTGAAAAACAAATGAAAAATTAAGGAAAAAACGGGAATTTTTACGGAAAACCAATTTTCGACAAAATCGATTTTGGTTTTTGGTATAACTCTAAAAGAAATGACCGTAGAGACATGAAATTTTGACTGAATGTTAGTATAAACATTTTCTACAGATCATAGCATTTTCAAAATATTCTGATTTATTTTGAGCTGTGAACGGAAAGTTTCCAATTTTTTTAATTTTTTTTTTTTCTATAAATGTCAATAAAATTTTATTTGTTGGGTAAAAAATCTTGAAAATTTAATAGTAGGCTTCTAATATATAGTTTCAAAGGCAGATGAAAAATATTAAAAATCCGTATTCACAATTTTTTTTATAGGTAATCAAAGTTCAAATTTTGACAAAATACGTAAAAATGACGAAAATTTGCAATTTATTTTGAGTTAGAAATTCATAAAAATTTTTCTTTTCAAATCTAAGATTTGAAAATGTAATACAAGATTCCTCATAAGTTTGCCTAATTTTATCAATACAAGTTTATAAGCAAGTCATAATACATTTTTATGAGCATTTTAAGTTCAAATTTGTACAAGATTCGATATTCACTCGATTTCTCATGTAGCGATTTTCTTATTTTGTTGCAATTCAAAAACAAATAACTGTAGATGCATGAAAATTTCACTGAATGTTTATATAAGCTATTTCTATACACCATCTAATTTTTAATATATTTTGACTGTTTTTCAGTATTTTACGGACGATTTCAATTTTCAAATTTTTTAGTTTTTTTTTCTATTAATATCAATAAAATTTTATTTGTTGGGCCAAAAATAATGAAAATTTAATACAAGGCTCCTGATATATTATTAAAATAGCAATTGAAAAATATTAAAAATACATAGGCACGCATTTTTTTTATAATCATTTAAAGTTCGAATTTTGACAAAATTTATCAAAATATCGAAAATTATCAATCATTGTAATTAAACAATTATAAAATGGTCAGTTTTTATAACTAAGGATTGAAAATTTAAAATAAAGATTCTAATAAATAGTACATACTGTAAACAAAAAATCTAAAAAATATATAAACACAGTTATTTTTTACAGACATTTTAAGTTTAAATTTGGACGAAATTACATATTAAAATCAATTTTAACGACTAAAAGTATATATTATAATATTTTATAGTATCACTGATAATTTAAGGTTAATAATTAAATAATATGAATAATATTAATTCAACTTAGCAGCTACCGTATAATAACAATATCAATATAATTTAAAATATCCTAGACTGACATACCGTCTCCGCTCAGAATCGTTTTTCGTATACAATGATATTATATCATTAAATTCAAATTTAATACCATCCATTATAGTACAGTGATCTACTTGTAGCCTACTGTACATCGGAGCGACATCCACTTGACCCCCTTTTTTGCACTGAGTTCTAGTCCCATTCAATATTTTTTGATATTCAAAGTACTTTATTTAAAATTTACTTAGGTATTGATATAATTTTTTTATTGTTGAAACAACCGTTTTGACCTATAGAAACCCAGTTTTCGTCTAAGGGACAACATTAATCGAATACGCACACGTGTTTGGCGAGGCGTTGAAAAATAAATTCAGCAAATGGGACAACAAACATCTCTTATAATCTCGTTTAAAAATAAGACCGATTAACGTATGATATTATTTAGTGAATAATAAACCTTAAACAGTATGCTGCTGTTAAATTAATATCACTTTTAACGAATTAAAACAACGAGTTCCATTATAATGCAGTGACATTTTTTGTTTTGTCATTGTAAATTAATCTATGAATAAGGTATAATAAAATAAAATAATACTTAATAAATAATTACAATATTGTGATAGATAAACCAACCTAGGTAGCAAAAATGAAGTGTGAATTTTTAAGTAAGTTTAATTCTTATCACATGCCTGATACCAAAATAATAACTGATTTTAAATGTAAGGTTTTGAAATTTTTTTTTTTAAATAACGTTTGATAAAAAAAAAGGTTTAATAATTAATAAAATACTTTCTATATAAATTGGATATTGAATACAGATAATACTTCAATTAGATAATTAGATGGATTTTTTTTTAATCATATTTGTGTCAGTTGGTAGTTTATAATATATTAATTGTGTTATAAAGAATGTGTAAAAAATACCTACTGTATATTGTATCTTCTATTTTTCTAGGTTAAGATTTAATAAAATATCTAAATAAAATATTATACAAACCTTCAATAACTCTCATATTTTATTAAAATACATTATTTTAAGAATGTGTGTTTGATCCGATTATGATAATAACAATTGTTTACTTATTTAGTTATTTGCTTAAAACCAATAGCAGCTTGATTAAAGTTATTCGTCAAATTTTTAGTGTTAGCTTAATATATTTTTATTATTGCTTATTTTTCGTTCTTTTGTTTCCATTTACTGTATTTAGTATAAAGTTATATGTTCATAATTTTCAAATAATAAAAAAAACTGGCATAAATTATTATGTTTATTGTCCAATGTTAATCCCTTACAATTCTGAAATTTGCATTTTAGTATGAACGAGGGTGGGCCGAGAGGAAGTGAAAACAACCATCGTGTACAATATATATATATATATATATATATATTATATGGGTACACTCATAAATTAAATGCGAAAATTAACTCTTCTTCGATGATTTATATTCGGAGTGGTTAGTATATATTAGTCACCAGGATAAACACGAAACACTACCTTTTTTTTTAATGTGTTTACATTTTTGAAACCTTTATATTATTGAGATGTTCGCCACGGTACTGCGCTGGGACGTCTATATTATTATTATCACGACCACTACCCCTTCAGAACGCAGCTATAACGATAATGTTGTTGTTATAGTGCAGGTGATAATGCCAAAAACTCTGCAATATCTGCGAAATGTCAAGACGATGTTATCGTACTTAAAAGGAGCTTTTAGTGGAATTAGGCCGTTGTTCGTGAAATAGAAGGAGGGAACTAACCTGTCGTAAAAATGATGACGAATTATCCATGACGGTCATACAAGACAGTTTTCCCGGTGAACCACACTATACTAATTAATCATTGATCTTATAAAATAACTTTTAAATTAAATTTGTTTGAAAAAAACTGGTGCCCAAGATTATTAAAGATCATTAAAATCGATTTACTAGTTCCAATAATATTATGAGTAAGGTACTCGAATAAATTAACTGCGTGCCATTAAGTACCCACTTACACTGAAAAATAAATGAAAATTGAACAACTATTTTCTCCGTCAAACCATTTTACACGAACCACTATTTTAAGATTTAAATCATTTAGAAACTGAAAATCTTAATAATTACTATCAAAATATACAAAATGTATTCGAATAAGCGTCATATAACTGTCACGTAATAAAAAACAATTATTTATATAAATCAAATTTTTATTAGCAAACTTGCTTAATAATAATAAAATCTAGCAATATTATAGTAATTTAATGTTGTTTTATACCATAAGACTAAAGATATGAATAACGTAAATATATAATATTGTAATATTATGTTAATTGTATTTTTAATTCATATTGAGGGTGGTTTTTTTGAAATACCCACCCCCATTTTTTAGCCTAAAGATCATATTTTTAAATTTCTGATAATTTTTGTATTACTTGCAAGGAGTGTCCTGTGTAGATACAAACTTAAATTTCTTAAATGAGACGCGGGGGGCATTTACTGCAAATTATTTAGTGGATTATTTTCTTAAAAATTTTGATGTGTCTAAATTAAAATTCTAATGAGTTGTTTCTGAATTATTAAAATGTTTATATTGTTTATATGTTTTTTTATCTTACATTCTAATGTAATATAATAATATGTATATAATTACAAAATAATAAATATTATTACCTACTAAAATATTAATATATGGTAACGCATTCCGTTTATATTACGGATATTTATTTTTCTAAACTATTATTGTACATTTAATAAAAATTACATGTTTCCTATTTTAACGTATGGTTATTAACTGGCACCAATTTGAATGTTCAACATTTTATACGTTACAATATACGTTGTTAAAATAACAGTATGAGTTAAGAAAAAACTAATTAAATTTAACATTATGCAAATGTAGGTACCATACAATGTACATATTATACCTACATCACAATTGCTTATGTAAATTGTTTTCAAGCATGTCATTAATATGTATTCGAATGTAATAACAAATGTAAAAATAGAATCAAAAAATAATATTTCAATAAACCCAAAATACAATATTTTAAAATGTTATGTTATTATTATTTATATTATTTTTGTTGTGCAGTATTTAAAACACAGTTAAAAATAAATTATATTAAATAAACAGTAGGACTTACAAAGTTACAAATGATATTATTATATTACTTATAAGGTTCTGAGCCGAGTAAACGATCGATTAATGTATTGGTTTTACAATGATGTGTTTTTTTGTATCTGTCATAACTTTAGGAGCAGTTAAATATGCTCAAATCTTTAATTTTGAGTGTGGTATCTAGAAGCATACAAAATAATCGGGAAAGACTAAAAATATCGGAATGCTTAAAATCAGAAAGACAAAAAAATGTGTATTATTTTGTTGTTATTGACAAATAAATAACCGTAGTTTTCACCTAATATTAACTACCTATTAGTATTTTCTATAATTTTCTATTTTTCGAAATTTTTTTTTTTTACATAATTTAATTTTCAAAGTAGTTTGGCACTTTTTGAGTTGATTATAGACATTTGAATAACTTTCGTAATAATTAATGGGGTATTAATATTATTTTATATTAAAGATTTGTGTACAATCACATTGGTAATATTTTAAGTATAACGATATTAAACGTAATATTTATACTTATTTAATCAGTTCTGTTTTAGTTTAATTACCTAATTATAATCAGTAATCACTCTCAAGGGTAAACTTCTGTCAAAGGTTTCTGAAAATAAAACAAGGAATAATAATTCATATCGAGTTGCAATATAACAAAACATAAGTTGTAACAATATGTACAGTGTACACCATAATTATCTATTTTGTATTGATGTTGGATTTTGGCTTTGTACCTACAGTATAATGAACCTAGTAGTGCCTGATACAATAGAGGTAATATTATAAGTTCTTACTTATTTGACTATAATGGGTTCGTGATATTTACATCAATCGACAATTATTGGCTTGAAAATATTAATTACCATTATAAGGGTTCGATTTCAATTAACATGTTGGTTGGATTTGTAACTACAAGTTATCAAGAAAAATGAACAAGCTAACATACACACAAAACTAAGGTGATTTGTGAACAACGCATTGTACATCGCATAAGTATAAATAATTAAAAAGCTGGTTTTTAATTGGTCATTAGAAAATTGTAATTACCCAACTGGCCTAGTCGCCTAGATGATTTTAGCTAGTGTCGTGTCCAAGGCGGAGAGGATAGAAGCCGAGAGCAATATATACTAATATACGGGGAAATGGGAAATGTTTTAATTCCTTAAATGCAAATTTTATACAGCACACTATACAACTTGTATGTCATATGTGTTTGACAGCTATTGAACTTTTTTCAGATGCTGAACTTATGAATTTTCTATCATATTTACCACTTGAAAAGGTTTGAATAACGCCACGTAAACGCCATATACAATTTATATAAACAAACAAAAGACGTTTTGAGTCCGTAAACACTGACGTGAATACATTGGTGCCATTAAGACAATTTATAGAGTCAAATGTGTTGTTCAAGTTCATCAATCTTATATTTTATTTAGTGTTCAACGAATTAAGTCTATTTTTAAAAAATAGACTTGAGTCTTTAACGTAACTTTAAGCCATTCCACTGGTATATAATATAATATATTAGACGTATAATATGCGGTGGTTTATTATGGTCTGAATTAAATAAATTGTGTTGTTTATTTTTTTTGATTTGAATAATTTACCTAATTTTAAGGTACTTCCTAAAAACTAATAACTAATATAGGTATAAGTACCTATAATATGTAATTTAAACCAGCTCACATTGCATAAATACATAAATTATAGGTACTATGATATATTACTGTGTTTTGTTTTTATTTCAACTTTATAAAATAGCATAATTATTAAAAACTACGATAATCTATTATATTGTTTTTTTAAAAATTTTTTGATTTTTTCACGAACAAATGGGTTTCAGACATGAGCACATTGTTTAAATAAGTTTAATGGTTATAAGACGCAGCAGCGCACGGTAATAATGTTTATATTATCTGAGACTTCAAAACCCACTGAATTTAATAACGATCGCATGATATAATAATAGTATGATACATACTCATGATAATATATTATATATAAGTAGAGTCATATAACAAAGGTAATATTCGAGTTGTCGTGTGAGTCTAAACACGGCGTTTGTGTATCGATTTCACTGGGCGCATTCCATAGCTGCTGTAGGTACATAAACTGCAAATGCAAGCAATATATTAATGCCTCACCCTGGTATATTATGTATACACCACCGCGACAATTCGCGAAGGGGCCCCTTTACGGTGGGGCTCGATGAGGGGACGAGTTTGACTGCCTATATTGCCTATATTGATTTCTCACACTCTTGTGAAGTTCCATACCGATGTCGATTCAAACTTACATTATTCAGGCGGCGACGTCCGAGTTTTGATTTGGTACGTGCAGCCTCCAATAAAATACATATATAGGTAGATATTATAGGTTCTGTATAGGTAGTTAGATAGGTTATCAGCTACCATTTTGGAAGGTCGCTTACCCCAAATTTGGTGGATGATTAACATCTCAAATATTATCAATACTATAAGATTCTATTAATACGATATGTAATGGGCGTATATCACATAATTATTAATAATATAAACAGAATTACGTGAATCAATATAATAATTATTCCATGAACAGCCGACGGAATATTTAATGTAATTGAGTACAATAATGATATAATATAGTAGGTAGTTAAAATTAATTGCAGGAGTATTTTATAAATTTATATTCATTGGAAAAAAATTTTATTTACAAAGTTCTTCTAAAAAATATATATAATATCATGGTTAAAAATTAATCAGATAATATATTTTACTATGTTAATATGATGATAAATCCATATTTATTTTATACTTTGGATCCGTATTTTTTCCCTCGCCTTACATGGTATTCATAGCGTGTGATTACTCATTTAAAAAGTGCTCATATAATATTAATTATTATCGAAATTAATAATGCAGTAAAAGTTTTTTTTGTGTTTGGTGAATGCTACATTTCCGCCGTAATGAAACTCACCTAGCTGCTAGGGTGTATACCGTGGAAATTACTCAAAAAGGTTATATACTTAATTATGTTCTATGACTTTTACAAGAATTATAACAATAAAGTGGATTTCCTAGGAGACAAAATAACGATGACCAACAAACGCGTACAGAAAATATTTTAGATAAAGATACAGCTGTATCAATGTTAGTATTTTAGAATAATAGGTTAGGTATACCTATTAGCTTACATACGAGCTAACCTATTTCGTCACCTTATATCACTCACTAAATAGGTATTTCCGTTCAGGCGAACAGCAGCATCAAAGAAATCACCACGAGCAGCCATAGTAGGCGATGATAAACCGACGCCAAGGTGCTGAACACTGCAGCCATTACTTGTAAATTATTATAATAATAATATCTGCAATATTGTAAAATGTAATCGTAAATTGTACTTGCCGTTATTGTTAATAAAATATGGCAACCCAACGGGAAATTAAAGCATAGGCAGTCCTCCTCCGGTTGAAGATTCAGGATAAAAACAAAAAAAAGTAATAGTAAAAGAAGTGACTAGTAATATTACTGGTAGAACTGGATATTGTTATTATTGTTATTAATTTATTGCAGTTAAATAAACACAAAAATATCACATACATGCATTCAACATTTTCATTCGTAATTCGATGTTCAGAAATTAATTATACAAATTAAAAACATAGTTGACCTATCAAATGTTACAGGGAAAATCAACTCTAAAAAAATCGTAAATTTAAATCGTGTCCTAGCTGAAAATAAGTATTATGTACCATTTAAAAAATCAAATTTTGAATTGTGCATGCGATCGCCATAAGTGTTAACAATTTTTAAATTTGATTAAGTATTTATTTTGGTAGGTACCTCTTAGCTTCCCCCCAAAACTCATTTCAATACAAGGTCATCCGGTTGAGGTATTTAGTGTTGCCAGGAATCGTGATTATACCGTACATGTATATGTATAATATATATTATTTTTACACAGAAGTTACTTAGTATAAATGTATAATGCGCGTTCATATCCGCTGTACAACATCATCGTATCGTATCATGTTCAAGACCAATACTCGTGATTTCCTGTCAAGAGAAAACAGTTTAGTTATAGTGTTTACACGTACTGACGCACAGACCTGGTACAGAAGGACAGAAGGACTCTTATATTATTATGGTCAAATAATAATAAAGAAAAACAAAGAAAATTATTTGTATTAACTATTATGTGCATGTGTATTATAATGTACTCTCACACTATTAACATATAACATATAACATGGAAAATATAATTATTGTTTTGCGAACATTAGATAAATAATATTGCACAATAAAAATGTAAGCTCGCAGTGGAATGAAATACCTATCTGAATTTATTTCTAAAAAAGTTTTATATTAGGCATACGTATCAAACATACGATGATACAATTTACATTTTACGGTTGTTTTGTCAGGCTTGGAGATAAATATTGACTTGTGGTGTGTAACGTGATTTGTCGCAAACCGAATAACAGGTTATTTTTATCACAAGTCGATTGTTTGTCATTTCGAGGGTCTATCCATTTTCACCCTGTCTACTCGGTAATCTCTCAAGAACTTCTACAAATTCAGTAGGTACCTATACGTTGCAATTGGCTTAGTTTTTCTTTTCGGAAACATCGTGTTTCGATCATTTTATATGAAATGTTGTCTACAGAGAAGACAGCGTAAAACTGAAATCATCATTTGTAACTGTAATGCAATATCATTCCACATCCTTTCATATAAACGCGTTGTACAATAAAATACAATTTTACTCAATTGGTACACATCCAATTGTTAGATTTATAATTATTTGCAATTGTATTTGTCATAGTAGTTGAATTCATAAATAGCTAATACATTTGTAATAATATTTAAATAGTTTTTTTTATAAATTTCATTTTTGTTAAATCATATACACGAATTGAAATTCTTGTAATCAGTTTTACGGTGAAAAAAATGGGTAAAAATAATGAAATAAATAATCACTCAATTTAATAGACACACATTTACATTTGAATACATTTTCACAAATAAATTAGAGGCGGAGAAGAGTTTTATTATCAGTATAAGATATTAATCATTATACTTTCTATGGATATTTGACCTCTAGTAAACATGCGGACATAAAATTTGAATTTTGTGTTTTATTTTGTATGGACCTTGTAATAAATTAAATCATTTGTCATTTTTTAACTTACAACAGATGATTGATGAAGATGGACGGTCAAAGTAAATCAATCAATTCTTAATAATGCAAGTATTCAATTTATATACAGTACATATTTTACGTGAGTGTTTCTCAACTTTCGTATTACGACGACACACCGTGTTAGGATATTTCATATTTGAGACACATCATGCACAGAAATTAAGATGACTAAAAAATCATTATATTCCTAAACTATATTATAATATTTTAATTATAAAAGTTAGTAAATATTCTAAACAGAACTCTTAGACAATATAGAATATTTATATATATTTTTTAAAGAAGGTAAATAACATTTATTATTTAATGGAAAACACATTACTGTCAAAGAGACTGACGTATGGTATAATGTTGGCCTGGACAACTTACTATTCTAACTCTTCGACACTAAGTAATCATCATATCTTTTTGTTTTTTTTTATTTCCTACACAGATAAAAAAATATGTTTCCCATAAGTAAGATGTTTAAACTTGAAAATGCCAAATGGAAAAAACACTGCTATAGTGGATTTTGGTAAACTTGAACATTATAATTTATGAATAATGAATATCCAAGATTCACTTAACTCAGCTCGTTAAATTTCATTTCAAAAGTTGTTTTTGTTATTATTTTCATTTATTACGAATGTAATAAAATAATATGATATAATTTTATATCCAAATTATTACACTCACGATGCACACATATTATGCATGAAAATAAATTAAAAATCTCAATGAAATTAATTTTGTATGATTGATTTTTTAATTCTGGAAGCTACGCAATCTTGTTGATAATAATATTAAATTAAAATGTCTCATAAGATTGGCATTTTTCTATTTATCGTCTCAAAAAAAACATTACATAAATCATATTATTATAATATTTAGTCATATGGACACTATAATATAAGAAGAATGTATAAATGTAATACAAAAGTGCTACATTATAACTATCTATCACTAACAATATTATTCACTCTCAAATTCCAAAAATCCTTGACCCTTTTAATAATAAATACTTCCTATCTCTAAACACACCAGTAAACCTTTTCAAAAGTGCAAACTGAAAACGGTATTGTTATTTTACTAAAAGCTGGATGCCTAAAAAATAAAATACATGCATATAATATATATGTGTGTGTGTGTGCGTGTACATGTGCGTGATGTGTGTGTGTGTGAGTGTCCATACAATATAATATTATTTATTATTATTTTCAAAATCAAATGTGCTAACAACGTATGTTGAATGTGCATAATGTTGCATAAATTTTACATTCCAACTAAATTATCATAATAAATCAATTTGATGGACTACTATTTATTTCCTAATGGTTATTAATAACAATTACTCGTATATTATTATAAGCTGTAACCACATAACACTATTACGGTCGACGATCCGTTCGCTAATGTGTGAGCGAGCCGTTAGATTGCGGTACCGGTAACGATATCGGTTTGAATATATACTATAAAAACAATAATAATAATAATAATAATATTATTATATTTCTATGTTTCCGGAGGGATAGGGTCACGTTCGAAGAAATTCGTTCATCTTCTAAAACACCAAATCTCATAATACATGTATAATATTATATAATATAGATATGACATTATGTACCAAGAACGATAAACAGCCACAGCTCAGGATCGACGTGAGTTCGACGACCTGCAGTATTATAATAATATAGTGGCCTTATAGCAGTAGCGTTGGCGTATACAGCCGCATTGGACGACATCGATTCTGTCGAATGCAAATTATAATATTATTTACATAAAACAATATTAAATTACAACCGGATAATTAGGACTCGGCCGAGTGATCAAAACGGCTGCGGCTGCGGCACATACACACTACCGCACAATGGGCACATCCGTTTTGCGGCGGCGTGCGGCGGGGCGAGCAGTTACGATTCTATAACATTTATGTGTAATGTACTTAAATAATGTTTATTGTATACGCATCAAATAAACACAATATTGTGTGTTTGTGTGTATAGTGAGCATTATTGCCGTAAAAAAACGCGACTGTTCTCTGTTATGGACGACAACGAACGAAAAAAAAGTAATCACCAGGTACCTATCAATAAATATAATTAAGTGTACATAATCTTATCAATGGATCACCGGCGGAGTTCATGTGCACCATGTGTTATTTACCATTGCCCATTATTACTATTATTATTATCATTAGTAAACTGCTCTATCGCAATAACCTGCGATGGGAGATGCGTGCGTACCGCAGATAAAAAAATAGTAGGTACACGCAACCCGATGAGTGTGTATATTATTATTATATTTATGTGAGTACCTGCGTGTGAGATTATATTACATTATACTATTGTTATTATTATTATTACCTATTATACTAAAAGATTTATTCAGATTTATCATACATCAGAAATGTGCCAAATTTTGGGTTTTAAAATGTAATGATGACTGGGCAACAAATTTATTTTAGGTTCTAGGGTGATTGCAACCAACCATTAGTTAATAATAAATAGGCAATATTAATAACTTATTTTTATTTATATTTCGGTTTCTACCTGTTTATCGAATTTGTGAATAGTAACCTATCTGTGGGTGATGAGGTAGTAGGTATACTGATTAGTGATTGAATTAAAACTATTTTAACCTTGGCACTAGACAGAGGCTCATATAATGCGTAATACATAGTGGTCAATGTAAGGGAGGGATATATATTATATAGTAGTAAGTAAGTGAGATACCACCCCTCCACTTTTTAAATTTGAGTTTTCCATCACATCTATTGTTTTATCCAAAAATAAGTCAACCTTAAAAAATTATACCTACTTAAAAAGCATGCACATCATAATAATAGTAGTTTCTATCAAAAAGTTCTATAATTTTTATATTAGCTATTGAGAAATAATATATTTTACTGTGATTATTATTATTTATTTTTTTATATAATCGGCTATTACCGAATCGATAGTATTTTGTTACCTTAACTCTAATAAATAATTGCACAATTGTTTTTGTTTTGTGTTTAAAGTATTTTTTTTAATATTTCGTGGTAGAGCTGCTTGATTTTTTTAGGATTAAATTAAAATATATTATCAGAAGTTTGGAAATGTATCACTCATAAAAAAATATTTAAAAAAACTTTTAGTCGTTTATGATTTATAACAAAAATACAGTTATCTTTCATCATTGCATACAAATACACTAGCTCTCGTTGAGTTTTTATAAGTTTAAATGTAAAAAATAAAGTAATAACAATAATTAATATTAAATTATTATAGTGTATACCTTTATAGTTTACTTACGAAATAATATTGAGAAAAAAGTAAACTAAAAAAACTGATTTAAGTTTTGTAACTTGAACATGCATATTCAATTTGTTTAATGACACAATATTTAATTCATCGCTTTTATAAAATGATTCAGCAGAGTTGTAAAGAACCTATTAAATCTCGGTTACTTAATTTTTTTCATTTCTTCTGTGTAATTTGTCTTTAGAAAAACTACTGAAAAGATCTAAAAATGATATCTTAAAAGTTCCAGTACTAGAACCGGCGAAGGACTTAAACATTTTTAAGCCCTCATTCACCTTCACAAAAAAATAATGAAAAATTAAAATTAAAACATCATTTCAAAACCACGTCATTCCTCATTTAGCTCAGGATTAGTCATGCGTTTGTATTCAAAAGGCCGTTATGAACTGTTAATGTATTAGCCATTATTATAACTTATATGATTTGGCTTACCGCTTAATAATATTTTTTAATAAATTATACGTCTCTGACTCAAACACTCTAAATATCTCTCTCTCTATATATATGTAGGTATAATATAATATTATGTTCTATTTGACCACTGAGACACTCATTGTGTCATATTTTCATACATAAATTATTTCAAAGCTACTACTTTACACTACAACAAACCTTGGAGTATTCTAAATGCACCGGATTATAAAAGTATTGTATATAAAATTGTTCACGACATAAACCTTTATACGCTGCTCGATGTATTGCGGCGTACCTGCATCGTGTCTTTGTAAATATTAAACCAAACGCATAGAAAACACAAGTACACAATATAAAAAGGTTTAAAAAGTTTAATAGTCTTTGATACTAATATTGTAAAAAATATATCATATACATTGTAGACCCATAATATTATATGCAATGATATATTATAATGTCAATTCAAATAATTTCATTTTCGTGGACACACCATACAATTGGTTGATGGAAAAGTGCACGGTGATCCATAAGTAAAAATATATAATCCTAAGAAAATAACATAAAAAATTAGTGAGTGTTTCATATAATTATTGTATCATAATTCATAATTATGCTACTAGTTGTGAATTGAATATGCATGGAGCATGGCGTTAAATATTATCCACGTTTAACTACACGGTATAATAGATAATAAGTAGGGAAATTAAGCTTTATCACCGAATACAACTATTTTATCAACAAAATTGAGCTGGTAGACCACAGTTTTAATACTTAAAAAATAAATAATTGGCGGGGAAACTAAAAAATGATGATATTATATTATTTTACATATTATACACGCCACACGGTAAGAAGATAACTCAACTTCTACCATTTGATAACATCGAAATTAAAATTTACATTTATAAATAATATTTAGGTACCTACTTTAATGTAGTGAGGGAACGACGATAATCAATATATTATATTAATGGAAAAATAAAATTATATTAAAAAAACGATATGCATATTTTATTGATTAATATGAATAATAATTATTACCTATAAACTGAAGTGTTTTTTGGATACAAAAACATTAATTTACTATACATTTGATAACGTTACTTATTCTATAATAATAGGTATACTACTGTTTTTCTAATTCAGCATTTAGGTATAGTTAAATATTTTAATATTTGTGTAGGTACATATTAATATAAAGTAGCTATTGCCTATTTTGTTGTTAAAAAAATATTGAATTTTTTTTTTTTTTTTTTTTTTTATTAATCTTTTTTTTTAAGCCTGGCATTTGTGACCATTAGCTGTTTGTAGGTTTTTGTTGTGGTTGTGGTAGGGTTTGATTTTGGTAGGTTGTTTTTACACGTTGGGGGTGTTTGGCAGAATTCTTATTGGGCACCCGTAGGTTTCTGCCATGCCCGGGCGGGGGATGGCGGCCTATCACTCCAGACACCGTGACTTGTCCGGAGCGAAAAACCACCGGTAGCCGGGTTCGAACCGGCGATGGTGCGCGTCGCAACCGACGCCTTATCCACTCGGCTACACCGTCCCCCAATATTGAATTTATATTGCTAATAAATCATATTTAAGTTTAAATTATAATTCATTCAATACTGGTTTTAAATTAAATTTAAAATTTAAAATTTAATAAAATTTATAATTATACCTAAAAATAGTCATTGATAACATTTATAACAGATACGGTCTGCCAGCAGAATATGTATATCAGATAATAAAGTATGTATCCAGTGAACAAATGAATTCGTATTAGCTTTCCCTACTTGTTATCTTCTATACAGTGGTTAACTTGTAAAATTGTACTTTGGGAGATTGAATACAACTGTAAATTATATTTTGTATAGGCATAACCTATATTATACTTGCGAAATATTTTAATGGAAATGTATTGTTGATATTTGCAGTTGTGAAAGTATGCAGTAGTACCTATTTAAATAGTTGGAAAACAATAAGTTATCACTTTGGACATTAAATGGGATTTCGACCGCTCAATCCGGTTTATGACATCCTTCGGTTTAGTTTTGAGAAAAATAATAAATATTGCGTTTTCTACCAATATCAGTCTCTTTAAATTCTTATATTATGATTTATGATTTTAGTCGTTTTGAATATGATATGATATGATAAATAAATAATTTTTTTCGTATGAAACTTGAGTATCTATATTTTCTGCTAACATAATGGTGCTTTATGCTAAAATATGCTAACGTAGTAACCTATTTTTTAAACCGAGTGGAAACGAAGTTTACAAATGAATCCCCAAAGGATTTAGCATAATAGTATATTTAAGTCTAGCAGTTACTAAAAGAAGTAAGTCCATTTTCACAAAATCAAATCACTAAATTTATATTATTTCATAGTTTTACTGTAAATTGGTCATAACTCATAATATTATATTCTAGTGTAGAAATCTTTAGATTTAAAACCTAGCTGGTATACTCTAATTAGTTAAAATTTATAAAATTGGGCTTAAAGTTGCAAAATCACGTATAATATATTCTAACCGGTTTTTGTTTTATTTACTTTGTTTTGTATTTTAAAGTTTAAAATAAAACAATAATTATGATGTGAGTTTACTATTTAAACACTCTTTTGCCAAATGTAATTCAAACACACAACAAAAGTTATTCAAATAGTTGTATTTAATACATACTTTACTAGAATATTATTTTGTATACCTTTTGCGAATCTCACCTACAGCCGTGCGGGCTTTCGCTGCCGTCACCTCCACCACCTCCGCATGTGCAGTGAGTGCACTGATCGCGAGGTTGTATTTATATTACGTATATAAACCTACCTACTCTGGTGGTTATAAATTCGGCGTACGTGCCCAGAGAAAATAATTGGCCAACAAATCCGGTAGCGGAGTCGTAATTTATATTCAACTACAATATAATTCGGTTTTTCGGTTGCCAAAACTCGAGACTAGGGCCACGTGTGCTGTGAGGGGGGAAAAATTGCCTTGGTACCTTATACACCTATGTATACAAATGGGCTGTATTGGTGGTGGCGGTGGTGTGCCACATGAACGTTTTCAACACACAGCACGTGCACTCACAAACACACGTTCACGACCGCGGTAAAAACAATCTCCTCCTCCTCCTCCTCCTCCTCTTCCTCTCCTTCCTCGTCCTCGTCCAGAGTCAGCGGCGACCGGGGCATTGTCGTGAACGGTTAGCCGGTATTTCAGACGTTCTGTTTCTGAGCTTTTGCGGGCCGAAGAGAAAAACAAATATCCTCGTGCGATTTCTATAATACATCGGGAGTCGGAAGCAAGACCTGCACGTGTATTACATAACATACACCGGACACGTACGAGGACCCGTTGAAAAGTTTCCGGAAAAAAAAAAAACAAATTTACGCACTTTGCCGTATAACACATTTCTTACGGCAATTGCTCGATTTACTCGTTGGCCTTAGATAAATATAACACATTAATACTCCGTGGTGACTGGTGATGTATATAGATGTATGTGGTAACGATTCGTTGTCATAATTTTGGGCGCACGTCGTATCATTAGCGACGGGGTTGCGTATTTATTACTGTAGTTTGTGCCAAGCAAATCAGTGCGATTAACCATCTAATATTATAACTTATAAGTTCACTTGCACACAAAGTTTGACGTATTACGATAACTTACTAGTTACTGTGCATCGCTATAGCGTGGTTTAATTGGTACCATCAGATTCGTTTGGCTTTTAAGAAGTGTTTGAAAGCCATAAAATAATTGTTTGGCTAAAAACTTGAGGGAAAGTTTATCAATCGCGTAGAAACCACGGGCGTTGAAAATTTGAAACAGCCATATGAAAATATTTATTTAAATTCAAGTAAACGTTAAGTATAGAAACTTTTTCAAGTGAATTTCATTATGAGTGTTATGACATTTTTAAGTAACAACATTTCCTTGGAAGTGTATATATATGGCGTATACAGTCACCATAATATTATAATATATTAATTATTCAGAAAAATCACGGAACGCCATATGCTTTTGCAACCACGAAATACAATAGATTTATTAAAATTGCTCACGTTTTAAAAATATTCACACGAATGATAATTATATACTATGCGCAGAATAATATTGTATTATGATATTTTATTATAATAAAATTAATACTATTATTATTGTTTTAGTTGTGAAATGAATACAGACAAAATATTAATATATATTGTATTATATACTATATTACTATATCATATAATACATTTTTCTCGAAGTGCGCGCGCCCGCGATTACTGCCTCCAGAATACACATTTAGTTCGTTATTTATTTCATTATTTTCAACGTTCAAGGACAGTAATAGTACAGTACAAACGATAATAGAACAGTTTATAAAATTTATGAAATTATATTAAAATGAAATATTATACTATAGTAATATCAAGGACGTGTCCACGTCTGTATTAGTATATATTATGCACAGTGTAATACATTATAATAATTTATAAAATTTATTGTCGAAAACATACTTTATCTACCAAATACCAGTGCCACTGCATGCTAACCATTATACGACATAGATATAGGTGGATAGGAGCAGATGAAGTGGAAAACAGGCGAAGCGTTGTATATTGCCCCGACGGCGATGGATACGTAGAGGTTATTCTCAAAATCAAACGAATGTGGAAAAATAATAATACTAATTGGGTAACGGAAATAAAATAGGACCTAAAACGATGCGTATAATATTATTATAATGAGTAATAACGTGATACAATGAAGCTGTACAAAATCTAAAAAAAAAACAAAAATATCCGTCACCGCCATCGGTTGTATTATTGAGTGTTTTTCGCGATCTGATATTAATATTATCACATAATTATAAATGTATTACATACCCACCACGTGTTAAGGACCTGAAAATGCAAAAATCAAACGAACTATTTTGCTAACTTCCACGGGCCAATTAACCTTGTTGTACGAAAATGGATAGAAATAAAAAACAAGGATTCAGTAAACCGACGCTTAGTTCGTTTTTAACACTCACGTGTCTGAAGCCACACGCAAATGACGTCGGGTAATAACGTAAATAGTGCTAATAATATGCCATTGTATTTTAGCCGACGTGCAGTGTCGATTGCAAATTATGCGGCGAGTTGTGTATAATATAACGACAACTGTACCTAGAGCCTATTTCGGTTCTTCACTCGTCATCAACTTCATTTCACCTCGGAGATAAAGCGAAGAGCCCATATGTTTAATACTATCAATCAACAGTTACTATCTTCTGTTTGGGCACGTATATTCCATCGTGTATATAATATCATATTATTTTTAATTTATATTTTGAAATGACGAACACATACCATGTGTTACGTGATTAACAAACGTTTGTACAATAAATTACGGCTACATATAAATACACAAATAATATTATTCTTCGTACTATGTTAAATCACGCAAATCATTATGGTTATATGTGGGACAAATTTACTAACGAAAATAATAACTGTTGGATATTGTAAGAAAATTTCAACAGTTTTTTAAACAAGGGTAGGTATAGATCAAATATTCTTCACTGTACATTCAATGAACTCATTAGAACTTTAATATTTTTAAAACGAATGTATGTTCAAAAAACAATAAACAAACAACACAAAAATATATATAATAAGGTAAAATCTTTACTATCACGATAATATTATAATTTAACAACATATTATTTTAGAATACTATAGGATAATAAAGTTTTAAAATTCAAATATATTATTTAAATCTAAAACTTAAAAGTTAAAACCATTTATATAATATGATTATAAATAATTTTTATTATACATACTTACTTTTAAGTTCAGCGATAAATGTATTGATTTTACAAATGTTGTTTTTTTGTGCCTGGAGACACTTTTTAAAGTGGAAAAATGCTTCGTCAAACGTTAATGCGGTTTTAATAAAATATTTATGTAAATTTCCACTTGATAATTTCGATTTATTGCGATGATAGTAATAAACTCTTATATCATTAACCGTTGATACCTATCATAACGTTTAGGTAATTTTAATAATTATCAATAATAGAAATTATGAGAGGGGAAAATGAGATTATTATGTTTAAAATATGTATAGTCTGAAATACTGTCTTATATAATCATAACCTCGATATTCTTTTGGATTAGTATCTAACTTATTTGTGTAAAATATAATTTTTAAAACAAATTCGAAAAGTATTGAACTTTAAACTTTTCATCCTCCCTTTTAGTTTCTTATTTGGCTGTATAATGTAAATACTACGGAATATTAATGGAAGAAACCAGACAAGTAAATCTTTTGTATAGGTGTAGTTTTAAAGTGTACTTCACGTTGAGTAGATCACTGTAATAAATGCAGAATTTGTTAAATTTGACTTCAACAAAAAACAATTTTAAGCAGAAATTATGTATAATATCTAAATCTCTATTTCTATAAAAATGTGTTATAATTTATTTATTTTACTATTGATATTTATTTTTTTATATTAGTATTTTTTATATTCATTATGTTGAAATAATTTTTGCTTGAAATATGGCTCATATTATTAAATAATTAGTATAGCAATATTATATCATATTATATCATGAATTAATGGATTATATTTTTTGTTAAGTTAATAATCAATACAATATTACAACAATACAATGTATCGTATATGGCGTGAATATGTTTGTATTATAAATACCTAGGTTTAGCTGAAAATTAGTCTGCATATATGATAATGCTATTTTTGACATTAATTATAATCTATATGGTCTAAGAGTTTCAAGTACGATCAACATTTTTAGAATACTATAATATACCAACTTATGAAGAAACTTGTCTTCATAGTTAGTTTTAGTTACTTATAATAATTGAAAACTTTATAAATTTGACGCAAAATACTTAATAACGTCCGCTGTTTAAGCGAATGTCTTCAAAATATGAACTTCAAACATTTAAAAAAAAATTGCTGACAAGTATTGTTTGATATATTTTTTATTCCGGTAAAAAAAATGTATGAGGAACATTGCACTTAATTCTTACCTTATTTTTACTTATGAAAAAACATTTGTATTTTATTACATATTTATCATATATAATCGTCTATAAATTTTTTTTTTTTGAAATTATTAATATATTATGTTTTGAAAATAGTCATACAAACGATTGGTGCAAATTTCAAAATTCTATTGTAATTCATTTATTTGAATTTCAACAAAAAAAACAAAATCAAAAATGCGTTTTGAGTAATTTTCGAATTTTCTTTAATTTTGTTTCCTTATTTTGAAACCACCTCAAAATTGATGATTAAAGGATTTTATTGCTCTATAATGACGGACTAAAATAAAAATCACTATCATTGTAAAATCAATGCATTAATCATTACTTAAAATCTAAAACAAAGATTTCGTCAAAATTCTAACAACACGTCAACACAACATAGTTTATTGAACTTTATTCAGCTGAACAAAATTTGGTGTGTTGTATGTTTGTACGACAGACACAAAAAATGCAGATTTGGTCGTCCTTTTAACAGAAATGTCGTTATAAATGGATGAAAAAACAAATATTCACAAATATCAAACATTTGTTCATATTTAGAAGTCTATAATATTACTATACCTATATTTTTCTACGTTAAAATCAAAATATTACCTTACCACTAAGTACAATAATTATAAGACAAGTGTATGTTATTGTACTATAATGAAATTCTTACATGATTTATAATAAAATTATACATAATTTACACATAAAAATACGTCTGCTTAGAGTATATGTTCCCTCAGAATTGATGAAAACATTGTTTTACTCTGTTATATCAACATTTTAATACACAATATTGTGAATTGATACACTTATATTATTATCAGTATGGTAGTTTTAATACCAACTGCATTATTATATACCTATTTTCTTAATTATATTTTAGATTCTGAGCGGAGCGATGAATGTATTGGTTTTACAATGATGTGTGTTTTTTTTTTTATTTTTTTGTGTCTGTCATCACGTTTTGGGACAGTAAAAGTGCTTAGATTTTCTTCAATAGTACCTTTTCTGATAGGAAAGTGAATCTAGTTGGTACTTTGGGGGGTCAAAAGTAAACATTTTCCAGTAGTTTTCAAAAGTACCGTGAAAAACAAATGGAAAATTAAGGAAAAAACGGGAATTTTTACGCAACATTGATTTTCGATAAAATCGATTTTGGTTTTTGGTGTAAGTCTAAAAAAAATGACGGTAAATACATGAAATTTTTACTGAATGTTTATATAAGCAGTTTCTATATACCATACCGTTTTCAAAATATTTTGACTTATTTTGAGCTGTTTACAGACATTTTAAATTTCCAATCTTTTTGGTTTTTTTTTTTTTAAAAATCAATAACATTTTATTTATTCGTTAAAAATTCTTGAAAATTTAATAGAATGCTCCTAATATATTGTTTCAAAGGCACATGAAAAATATTAAAAATCTGTAGTCACAATTTTTTTTTTTAAGCATTTAAAGTTGAAATTTTGACAAATTACGTAAAAATGACGAAAATTTGCAAATTATTTGGAGTTAGAAATTCATAAAAATTTTTCTTTTTAAATCTAAGGTTTTAAATTTTAACACAAGATTTAACGTAAGTTTTTCTACTTTTATCAAAAATAAAATATCTAAAAGCAATTAAAAATAATTTTTTATGAGTGTTTTAAGTTCATAATTTTACAACATAGGATATTCACTCGATTTCTCATGTAGCGTTTTTCTTATTTGGTTGTAATTCAAAAACGAATAATTGTAGATGCATGAAAATTTCACTAAATGTTTATATTCTCATTTTCTATACACCATTCAATTTTGAAAATATTTTGATTTGTTTTGAGCTGTTTACAGACATTTTTAGTTTTCAATTTTTTTAGTTTTTTTTTTTATAATTGTCAATAAAATTTTATTTGGTGGGCCAAAAAGTCTGAAAATTTAATACAAGCTTTTTTATATATTGTTACAATATCAGTTGAAAAATTTTAAAAATACATAGGCACGATTTTTTTTTATAAGCATTTAAAGTTCGAATTTTGACAAAATTTGTCAAAATCTCGAAAATTATAAATCATTGTAATTAAAAAATTATAAAATGTTCAGTTTTATAACTAAGTGTTGAAAATTTAAAACAAAAATTCTCATAAATAAATCATACTGTAACCAAAAAATCTAAAAAATATATCAACACATTTATTTTTTACAGACATTTTAATTTCAAATTTAGACAAAATTTCATATTTAAACCAAGAATAATGATTTTAGTTATTTTGATATAATTTAAAAATATTATTTGTTGGTATATGAAACTTTTAGAATATATTGTTATATTTTATATACACGCAATGGCATTTTAAAATATAATTTTTTTGAGAAAAATGAATTTAACCAACTATAGTAAATACTAATGCCTATAATACTAAAATTAATTAGTTTATTCACAATAATATCATCAAATACATTTAGACTTAGTAAGATATTATAGACTGACTGACCGTCTTCCCTCAGAATCGTTTTTCTTATTCAATGATATTATATCATTGGATTAAATTATTAAAATCTAACACAATCCATTACAGTGACTCACTTGTAACCTACTGTACAGCAGAGCGACATACACTTACCCGCCCTTTTTTTTATTTCATATAAAGTTTTTATTTTAAAACTCAAATAATTGAAATTGTGATACTTCCGCTGTTGTAACAGTTTTATATTGACTTTGATATTTGTTTAAAATTTAGAAAGTCTGAAACTTGCATATACTTGGACTAAAAACTTTATCCCATGTCCAATTCTTGTAGAAAAACTTTTACGGTATACTATATTCAAATAGACTTATATTGTAATATAAAAGAATGAAAGGGATTCGGGCAACCCGTGGGAGGCGGTTCATATAATTCCATTCAATATATATCCTAATAAATAATGATAAAAAACATATTTATTTATTTTTAAGTAATTTAAAATATAATTTTCTAAAAGTTTCAACTGCTGTTATTGGTTGTTATGGAAAAAGTTCAAAACATTTTATAATTCAATAAAATCGTATCGTCTTTATCAAGAGCATACTTCCAGAAAGTTATATAATAATTTTGTTGATAGTGTATCAAAACACTAAAGGGTTGTGAAATGTTTATGAAATTGAGTTTAATTTCTCAACCTTGTTATTTCTCGTTTATATTTAGTTTTTTTTCTCCAATAGTGTTTTCCTGAGTAAAAATGAACAGAAAATATAATACTGCGATAACTTTATTAGAAATCTTATATTCTCATCATGCTTTTCGTCCTTATATAATACATTGCTGCGGATGCCAGTAGATATTTAAATACTAATACAATATTTTGGTAAATCAGTTATATATTTTATTTATTAATTTGTATAGATATATGCTACACAGTTTGTTGTTATGATTTAATACTACTGGATAATCGTCGATAGCTGTGGAAATTATATTTTTTGATTTTTTAATATTATTGATTCTAGAATAATTTCTATTATAATATCTATTAATTATACAATATTGCCTTTATAACATGAAACCTAAAAATCTAACTTATCTAATTTATTTAAATGTTTTAGAAATACCAAGAAGTAACACTCTAGGATCTTACATAATATTATAACATAACATTACTATTTTAGGTAGGTATGAATGTTATGGTTGGTTAAATGAATTCATATATATGATATTATAATATATGTATATTGTATACTAAATTGTATATTTGTATTTTAAAGTTGCTAATTAGATTGTATGTTGTAACTTTGTAAGGCTAGTTTGTAATCAACCCTAATTATAAAAAAAAAATGTATTTGTATCAATGTGATGGTAATAGCCAGTCGTTGAACCAAAACATCTAGTTATACTATCTAGCTATATACACAATGGCGTACTTAGAACTATATTTTGGGATAGGTTTTAATCTAGAAAGAGGACTGACTAAAAAACATATTTCAGGAAAAAATTTTAACGTCCAAAACATTTCCGGAGTGGGAGGGATCGTATCGTATCATCCTCCCCCGTTAATTATACACAACTGTACATTTGTATACTTCATATTTTTATTTTTAAAATATATACAACCTGCGTCTAAAATGCATAATAATGATATTTTGATAATTGAATAAGATTGATTAATTACTTGTGATTACTTGTAATGACACTTCCTAACAGGGTATACCTATACTACATTATAAAATTATTCATTTGCTGTTTGATTTTTAATATAATATCTATTTTTTTCACATTTCTAATTTCCGTTCTTTATAGATTAGTTTTCAGTTGCTGGCCGTCCTGCTGACTATAATATGATTTTTGACTAGATAGATTTCGAGTGACATGCCGTTCGACTCATGGTAGATTCATCGCAATATAACTGGTGTGATACATCTCGATTTAAAAAATGTCAATTTTACCTCCCTATACATCCGGTGACTGGACAGCAAATGCGCTCTGTGTCACTCGTGCATCCGTCCACCCTCGAGGCCCATCAGCATGACACACGTTCGATATGGAGTACAACTTACTATATACTGCTCAGATCTACAAAGTGTATTTTCTAATAGGAACATTTCGTAAATGCGTGCTTGATAAGTTTGCAGTCCGAAATTAGAATTACGTGTAGAAAACACTGATCACCGTATAACTGACAAATATCACCATCCACCTCCACCACCACAGCACTTTCATCGCTGTCACAGCTAATTGCATTGCCTATATGTGTTTAGGTATATAAACTATGGCATGTATGTTATCTTAATGCACGCATATAATGTATGAATGTGATGTTACGTACCTAAACAACAATAATAAATAATAATAGTATTATTATACCAATGTATTTTTTCGAATTAAGATTTTCCTCTTCTGCCTGTAGTTTGTCCCTATAATAGCTGATTGGCTATGGATAGGTACAGATGCATATTAATATATGTGATAATATACACACACACACAAACACACACATAATATATATAATATTATGTTATATCATTATACCGAAATCACTATTAAACCACCGCCGACCGGCCGGGCTCGGCCTATTAAAAGTCTTCGGACCGTGTCATTCACCTGGCTCCGAAATACGTTTTTAATGTTCCCCGGACGTTTTATTACTGTACGTCGACCGTTGACGCTACCACGTCAAAGAAATTATCCCATTAAGCGTCATGGTCCAAAATACACCTGGCGTTTTGTATAATATTACTGTTGTGTGTACGTTCTTCTTTTCCATATTTCCTATATATTCAAATATGTATGCGTGAAACGCAATAATCATCGCCGTCTCGTCGCGGTCACCCCGTATCATCGACCCGTTCACATATTATAATATACAATATAATGATATTATTGTAATATTATAATACTATAGTATTATTCGAACCGCGATTCACCTCTATTATACCAATGATACGCATATATAGGTACCTACCTCCAGCTGTATACGCATCCACCACCGCGGCATAGTGCGTGGTCTGCTTATACTGTACACGCATTATAGATTTCCCCATTGTTCTCTGGACGGCGACCATTCGCGATTTGCATATTATATATTAAATAGATATATAGTATACAATATTATACACGAAAATGTTCCGCGCCGGCTGGTTGACACGGGTGCTCTGAAAAAAAAAATGAACAGCGGAAGTCACGTGCTTTTATTTATTTATTGTTTTTCTTAATAGACACATACCTACGCACAATAACAGTGTGTAGTATACGCCTAAATTGAACACACGTCATGATATTATATTGTACCGAACCGTATTCGTCGGGTATGCTGGGGCACTTGGTATCATTCGGAAAATATCGCATTTTCCATAGAAATCGTTTAGTTGCGAACTTATAGGTACCTACCACATATTATTATTTTTTGAAAGTAAAATATCGTAGGTACTATAAATTTACTAGCTGATTCTTCATGGCATTGCCCGTGACAAATAAAACTACAGTGGATTTACCCCGTCTTAATAGCTTTGCTAAATGTGATCTATTCAGGGTTTTAGCTCAGTCATTTGGGAGGTTTTGACCAAACATAAAATACAAGTGTATAATGTTATATCCAATCATTACCTACAACTATTTTGTTTTCTGTAACCAATGGCAACTCTACATGAACGAAAAAATAATTCGTTTTTCATATCCTTCAATCTTTTTGTAAGTACCTACCTATCTCTTAAAAATGTGAATTTTGGAAAATCCTTTCTTAGTGCACACATATATTTTAATAAATACATTTCCTGAAAATATCAAATGAATCTTCAATCGGTTCAGTATTTTCGTTTTTAAAATATTAATATTTTTCAATCGAGGGGTTTGCGAGAATTGTTCCTCGTCGTTATTTCTGCATATTCTATATATTTATGATTTTGCGGGGAAGAATTGTCAAGAGGATTTTATAAATAGGTAAGAAATTTACGTGCAAACGGTAAGTTAAATAATTGAAAAAAAAAATTGAATATGTAATTTTTTTCTAGTAGGAGATTGACAAGATTTTTTGCTGGCTCCCTACGCGTGTTTTTGATTTTGCGCTGAAAGGAGTGTCGTGTCATCTAAATTTTCAAATGAGTCTTGCTAGTTTATGTGATTTCTTGGTAATTAATTTCATACATTATTGTATTCACACACAAATTTCCCTATTATAATTTATAGTGCTGGGACTATGGAAAATCCGAAATAGTACCTAACTAATTGAATTCTTTCACTTGATGCTTATGTAAAACTATTTGTTTATACAGATGCATATTTACAATGGCACTTACCAATTATCCCATATTGACTTTTTATCGACCGCCGACCCAGTTACATTGTTATGTTATATTCTTATGATGTATAAACTACAAGTAGGTACATAATAATATAATGTTTTGTCCTTTACGATTCCTTTCACTGTACCTGCATATCGTACCTAGTACCTAATCGTAAATTAATATGACACGTGCGTTAGTTAAACGTTGCATTAAGATTTTAACTTACAAAGTTAAGATAAAGTTTATTATTATCACTCGAACTGAAATAAAAAGTAATGAATAAGATTTTATTTAAACATTTAACCAAATTTTAAATCTATGGAAAACATTTAAAATCTCTTATACAACGAGACACGTCATAATTTTATATCGTAGGTAGTATTTTATATAATAATATATATTTAAGCGATTAATATCGCTCGAAAAATATCACATTGATTTTTCTAATAAATCGCGAAGGCATATTTTTTTATTTCAATTTTTCTAATATTTTACTGTATCATATGTACTCTACTAGCTTATTCTGCACGGGATTGCCAGTGACAAATAAAATTCCCATGGATCAAACCCGTCTTACTCCGCTAAATTCACTAACATGATTACATGTGTTACAACTTTCTTCTCTCACATCAGTGTCGGCGCTACAAATATTAGCGGTCACCCCTAACACTAGCCCTGACTAACATGTTTCACATCATTACAGTACCTATTTATCATTGTATACTTATTTTTCAGACCAGTATGTCATTTTACATTCCTTCTGTATTGTCACGGAGTTCTATACCATAAATGTATAACTTTTTTGGATTATTTAATAAAATAATAATTCTTTGGCCTACTACAAATACGAGTGCCGAACTAGTCTCGTTTCATCACTATTACTTCTTAGTCCTTGAACTTATTAGGTACTACAAGGTTGGTCAATTCAATAATTGTATTATATTTAAACTTATTTCAATGATTATTATACAGAGTATAACTAAACGTATTGTCTAATATTATTATTGACATACGAATACTCAAGTATTCCCCGTTTGATAATATTCTGTCTCTAATACACCTTACCAGGGATAAACAACGTTTTCATAGGTTAATATGGTAACTACCATATGGCATATTATACCACGTAACAGTAATTGCACTAAAATATCATATTATTATAATCATGAATAGTTCATTATAAATTATAATATTAAATTGTATGATGCGATAGTATAAACACGCACGTGTATCGTACTGCTGTTATCGACGTTATATCGTATAGTTAAACTTCCGAATAATGCAGCCTACCAGACGTTTTTGCACTATTTATTAGAAAACGTATTCTCATATTCTTAATGCGCATCCTGGCCCCCGCGGGGTTCACCTTTGAGTTATCCCCGATAAGCATTGCGTCCTGGGGCATTTCGACCTAAAACGGACCCGCACGGAGTTCTACCTCTCAAACGAGACATTTTCATATTACGATCCTTTAATTTCGCTCGAACCATAAATACCTTAAGGCTACGGTATGATAATATTATAATTTTGAAGCAAAAAACTTTATTTTACCTATTACGATCGTCTAATGTTTTGCTGTAATGCCGCTTTGTAAAAAAAATTATACGACCTCGCGTTAAATTATTCACAACTTGTTTTTTTTTTCTTAAAGCTTTTTAATTCTTTAATAACATAGAATGCACAAATTATGTACAACACTATTTACTAACACAATTATTGTAATCAATGTGATTATATCTTTGTATGTAAAAAAAAAAGTATTAACAGCTATCGGTTGAGACTCAACAAATTTGAGTTTTTTTTTGTTACATTATTATTTAGTATTACCGCAATATTGGAAACACTTTTTAGTTTCTGTGCGTATGTGGATTGGCATTATTATTTTTATTTAATTATTGTATATTTTTACTAATAAATAAGAATATAGTTGATGAGTACTCAGATACATTATATGTATGTATTTTTTTTTTTTTTTTTTTTTTTTTTCAAGGTTCTGAGGTTATTAGCCTATTAGTAAATACAAAATAAGCCTATGTTTTTGAAAAAATTGTATATGTTTTTGGAGTTATCTTCGCCAAGTGCTTGTTGCATTGTTAAAGGGTTCCCGAGGATTTGTCTGGAGTTGGTGAACTTGGGGCATTCTAGTGTGATGTGTTTGATTGTCAGCGCTTTGTCACAGAGTTCGCAGGTCGGGCTGTCTTCTTTTGTTATGAGGTGCAGGTGTGTTAGGCGAGAGTGTCCAATCCGGGTTCTTGTGGTAACTACATCTTCGTGCCTGGATGAGGATGGGGGAGTTTTCCATGGGTCGATTGATGGTTTAATTTCTTTTAGTTTATTTGTGTTTGGAGTCTTCTCCCACGAGTCTTGCCAGTGACTTTTAGTTAGATTATTTATTTTTGAGAGTGCGTCTTGAAATGTTATTTTATTTATTAGTACCGAGCTGGGTGATGCAATTGCTTCGTTGGCTGCCTTATCAGCTAGTTCGTTGCCGCTTATGCCAGTGTGGGAGGGGACCCATAGAAATTCGATTTTTTTTGTTGTGTTTGATAACTTTTCTTGGATGGATTGAATTATTTCATTTTTGGGGTAAGGATTTTCGAGGGCTAGGAGTGCACTAAGAGAGTCACTAATTATGAGTATTTCTTCAGACACTAAGGTCGTCGCGTGTGAGATTGCATTTTGGATGGCTTGACTTTCAGCGGAAAAAATGCTGGTTTCGTGAGGAGATTTGAACATTGAAGTTTTGTTATTTTCTATGAATGCGAAACCGGTTCCATTTGGGGATTTTGAGGCGTCCGTAAAGATTTTTATGTGGTGAGGGTATTTTCCTTCTATTATTTCTGAAAAGTTATTTATTATAGTTGAGGTTGAGGAGATTTTTTTGTCGAATTCGAGTAGTTGGGTATTGAGCTTAATATTCCACATCCACGGAGGGGAAGACGGGAAGATAATTTTGTTAAACATAATTGGTTTGAACTTCATTATATCTGCTATGTTTTTATACGTGTCATCGATAGTGCGAGGTATGTTTGGACTGTTATGTATATTCAGAGGTCTTCTGGTTGGAAATTGCGTTTTGTTATTTGAGAATTTAGTTACAAATTTTAGTGTTTCTTTAATCCTTCTAAATTCAAGTGGGAGTTCTCCAGCGTTGCACATAATACTTGCAGTTGGGCTTGTGCGGAAGGCACCTGTGGCTAGTCTAATGCCTTGATTGTGTATAGGATTTAGTATATTGAGAATTTTGCTTCTGGCCGTATTATAAATGACTGCACCGTATTCCATTTTTGCTAGTATAATTGCTTTATATATAGTAATGAGGCTATTTTTTTCAGAGCCCCAAGAGTGGTGAGACAAGGTCTTCATAATTTTCATGTTGTTGTTTGCATTTATTTTGAGGTTTTTTAGGTGAGGGTTCCAATTTAATTTGTGATCGAAAGTCATACCTAGTATTTTTATTTTATCTGTATATGATATAATGGTGTTATTTAAATTGATGTGAAATAAGTTTTCATTACGTTTTTTGTGGAAGATGATACTTTGTGTTTTGGATGGTGAGAAATTGAAGCCTGTTGTGGTTGACCACTTGAGGAGTTCATCCAGAGCTTGCTGGATGAGTTCGACTGTTGTTTTTATGTTCACGCCACTACAGAAAATGTTACAATCATCCGCAAAGATGGTATACTTTATAGGGGGAAGGATATTGTCGAATATATTATTTATTGCGATTAAGAACAGGGTGACACTGATGATTGAGCCCTGGGGGACTCCATTTTCAGTGGTATGAGTTGTTGATAGTGTTTTACCAATTTTTGTTTGGAATGATCTGTCCTGTAAGAAGTTAGTGATGAATGTAATCATGTTTCCTGAGATGTTCCATTCACGTAGGATAAAGATAACTCTTTGTCTCCAAACCATATCATATGCTTTTGTTAAGTCAAGCGCTACTAGGATTGTGTGTTGGTTTACTTTGGCTGCGTTACATATATGGGAGTGAATATTGGATAAAGTGTTGAGTGTGGAGTGATTTTTCCGGAATCCACATTGCTTTTTATTGAATTTTTCGGAGACTTCTAAGTGCCATATGAGTCTTGAGTTAATTATTTTTTCGAGTACTTTACATAGTGTGCTTATTAGAGAGATGGGGCGGTAGTTTTCTGCGTGAAATTTGTTTTTATCTGGTTTGGGTATTGGGATAATTATTGCTTTGCGCCATTGGTTGGGGAAAAATCCGTATTCCCATATTGAGTTGTAGACTAGAAGAAGTTTTTGTAGGGCGAAGGAGGACAGATGATGTAGGAATATGTAGGGGATATCGTCAGGGCCTGGGCTTTTGCTTTTACATTTCAGTAGTGCCTGGTTGAGTTCATCCATACTGATAGTGGAGTTGTATGAGTCTTCACTGTGCTGTGGTAGGCTGTCTGTGACAGATGAGTTCTCAACTTCATTTTTGTGTTTTAGGAAGGATTTCGTATGGTTTTTGTTACTGTTGTTTGTCTGAAATAGATCGGCGAAGGCTTGGGCGATGTCCGGGCTAGTTTTGATAAATTCATCTTTGTATTTAATGATATTGGGTGTCGAGTTGAACTTGTTTCCTTTAAATGTTTTAATTTTGTTCCACATAGTGGTAGCAGAGGTTTGTTGGTTGATTGTGGAGACGAATGCTTTCCAGGCTACGCGTTTGCTATTTTTGGTAATAAACCTTGATTCTGCCCTAGCTTTTTTAAGTGCTATGTGGTCTGACAAAGATTTAGTTTTTTTAAAGCGGTTTAATTTTTTTTTGTAATTTTCAATAGCTTCTTTGCATTCGGGGTTCCACCATGGTGCTGTCTTGGTGGCTTTGGAACGGGAAGATTTTCCTATGGATATATTTGCCGCGTTTACAATGATTTCGGTGAGGGAAGCCACTATGGAGTCAATTTTGATTTGGTCTATTTCTAATTCATCAGCGTTCTTTTTGGCCCAGTCTTGATTTTCTAAGTGGTGATCGACCAGCTCAGTGAAGAGATTCCAGTTGGCTTTGGTAAGTTTCCATCGCTTAATTGGTTCATCGGGTGTAGATTGGTTGAAAATGTTAAGGTGGATTGGCCAATGGTCGCTTCCGTTATATTCCGTTAGTACTTTCCAGTCTAATTCAGGGGCGAAATTGGTGCTGGATATTGTTAGATCTATGGCTGATAAAGAACTGTTTGTGGAATTGTGTCTTGTTGGGTCACCATTATTTAGAAGTATTAGTGAAGGATTTTCTAATAATTTTTCTATCGTTTTCCCACGGCTGTCAGTGTTTGATGATCCCCATAAGATGTTTCTGCTGTTGAAGTCGCCCAGGATTAAGAAAGGTTTGGGGAGTTGTGTTATTATTGAATTTAGATCAAGGAGAGAAAGAGGAGTGCTGTCAGGGATATAAATATTGCATATAGTTATTGTTGTCTTGAGAATGACCTGAACTGCTATTACTTCCAAATTTGAGTTGACATATATTTCCTTGCTGTTAATATTGTTTTTGATGTATGTTGCAACTCCGCCACTGGCTCTGAGTGCGTCGGGGCGATTTTTTTTATATCCGGAGTATCCGTTAATGTTTCCTATGTGTAGGTTTTTGAAATTAGTTTCTTGTAGGCAGATAATGTCAGGATTTTGTTCATATTTAATACGGTTTATATCGGTGTTGTGTTTGTAAAATCCGTTGCAATTCCATTGAATTAGTGAACTCATGTTTAGGTAATGGGGATAGATTTTTGAGTAGTTTTATTGATTAGATTGATTCAAGTTGGAAGTCTGCGGAGTTGACTGTACGGAGGGAGGTATAGATTGGAATAGAATTGTAGATAGTTTAGATATTTTGTTTTTTATTTTTTTTTCCACCATTAATGGTAATACTTTTTCGGCCATGTCAAGGACTTCAGAGGCATTGGATCCAACATTAATACATAGGTCATGTATGTTTAAATTTTTGTTTGTGAAGTTTTCCAGGATATATTTGAAAGAGATTAGATTGAGGGGGGAGTCTTTGTTCTGCAGGATAGCCGTTGCTGGCTCAAGAAGGTTATCTAATATTTCGGAGGTTCTTGTTGAGGAGTTTGATCTTGATCTGGCTTTAATTTTTTTTGTGGTTTGGTTTTTAGACTTTGTGTTTTTGACAGCAGGTGTACTCTTACCTAACTCAATTATGTCGTTGGTCAACGTGGGGGAGGGAGGCGCTGACGGGCATGTGGATTCAGGGGCTGGCCTTTTGAAAGTAGCTTGGAGTGGTTGTGAGTCCGATATATCATCGTAGTTATCGTCTTTGGTGATTTGTGTGTTATTTGTGTTGGATATTTCGCTAGTGGTTTCTAGAGGTAGATCAGGAGTCACGTCCATACTGTTGGTTTTTTCGACGATATGATGGGATGAGGTATTAGTGGATGTTTGTACATTTGAGGTGTCCATATTTTCTGTCAGAGGGGGAGTTGTGAATATCATCTTACAAGAGGATGATACATGGCCGGGTTTTTTGCATAAAAAGCAGGTTACGATGTCATCGGTAATAAATATACGGTATGAGGTGTTGTCGAGGACAATAACAATCGATCCAGGTAGTTTTGGGAAATCTTCAGGACTGATGTACAGTTGTCTGCGGAAGCTTGTGATATGTGCGAATTTATCGAGCGGGAAACCAGCTTTAAGCGGCGTGATTGGAGATGTTATTTTAATACCGAATGTCTCTATCGCCTCGAGGATAGATTTATTCGGAATAGCGGGATATACGTTCGATAAAATAATGCGTTTGGCCGGGTTAATTAACTTGCGTATCGGTATCTCAATATTATCAATGAATATGGCCGAGTGCTTGTTAATGATGTCATTAGTGATCTGTTGGTTTTTGAAGAAAACGCAGAACCTATTATTAGATATGCGCGAAGCGGAGATAATGTTGGTTGCGTCAGTAATTTTACTGAGCGCAATTATGTATTGTATTTGTTTAATTCCGTCGATTGAGTTCATAACGATAGCTTGGTTCATTTTTGGTATGAGAGAGTTGGCTGTTGTTTCAGCGAAACTTTTAACTTGGGAGCTGTCTATTGGATGATTTGAAGTGGGTTGAATGTTGTTGGTATCATTGATGATGAGGTTGTCTTGAGTTGAGGTGGTTTTGGGTGAGGGGATGGGTGTTGAGTGTTTGGACGCTAATAACTTATCATTAAGAGATAGTTTTTTTGGGTTTGAATTTAAGTTGCCCGATGTTGTAGGCATATTGATGGTGATTGCGAATGAACGCAATTTAATATCGTAATTGATTTTAATTAGGAAGATAGCTAATCGCGCTTAATAAAATCATATTACCAGTTTATCGTAGAGCAGAGTAGGAACACTTCTAACGGTAGATAAAAATGCGGTTGCGATAAGGCTACACACGTGTTGCTCGGTCGGGAGTCAAACACGAACTGATGTATGTATTATATTATTTTAATATGGGTATTAATACGTATTTTGGACAAAGTATAAAGTTTAATAATAATATTATATACACGATTACACAAACATGGTTTGATATAATAATATTATAATTCGCGTCAACTGTTGGTTACGTTGGGACCGAGAAGAAACCGTCATCGGAACGGTTTTGTCGGAAAATACAAGACGTGAAGTGTCTAGGGGCTATTGAAGTTTGGGTAATAGCTGCGGACCGATGATGACTATTTGATACAACTATTTAATAATTTTAGCTGGATTGACTGTATACAGTAGTAAAACTAACAAGATCTAAATTACACGACATAATATATAATAATATTATTTTCTTATTCATAATATTCATTCTTATAGGTACACTGAATTGTGTTTTTGTTCGAGCGATGAGCGACGATAATGACGACGACGACGCAACTACTACAATATACTAAACCATAGTCCGTCCGTCATAGTATAACATTATACTACACAGTTTTCCTATCGAATCCGACACGGTTCCGCGGGCGGTCAGCTGATAAGTAGTAAATTACAATGTGCGTATACTATTATAATAGTCGTACGTGGCAATAATAATAATAACCCGTCGCGATCGGGTCCACGCTGTAATAGTGTGTATAATAGATGAGTTTTACATATTATTAAAATATTATATTCTATCTACGAGTGTGTAACGTGCTTAATATGCAGTATACCTGGATACCTGCCACACCGTTGTAGTGGTCACCAGGTATGATGCAGTGCGTATGGACGACAACAACAACAACAACAACAATAATAATAATATTATTATTTTTATATTATTATTATTATTATTATTATTACTATTATCGTATTAATACGCATGTCGTGTCCCACACGCGCACTGCTAAGTATAATATTGTATAATGTATACCCAGCGGTGACTTTAGCGCACAATACGGCTAATAGGTATCATGGAAAAAAACAAGATGTTTATTATATTTTATATATTATGTACATGAATCATAATAATATATCGTGTGTTAGGTATAATAGTTTATATATTATGTATATTGTATGTTATTATAGTGACCTTGACGCGTGAATCGTTATGAATATTATTTTCATTTAATCGTGGTGGGCGTTCTCGGGGTTGTGAAATTCGTGTGTGACTCGGCTACGGATCTGACGAGCCAATAATAAATGTCTCGTATATTTTACAAGCGCACCGCACCGTTTAGGAGACGGCCACGGTTGCAGTGTGCGTACAAACTTTAACATTGTAACTTGTCCGAGTTCAACATAGGTACGTCACATGTAATATTATTACTATTATTATATTTATTATACTATACCGACAGCGTAGTACACAATAATAGCCAATAGGTATCATGTGACACGCCCATAATACACGCGTCTTATTAAATAGGTTGCGCAAGCTCATCCACAACTACAGACTTCGACGAGACGTTTTTGCGAGAATGTTATACGCATTTTAATGACTCGTATGTGTTGAACTGGTCGGACGAGACACGTGCATAATATAATCGTCCTAGCGAATAAATGAATATTTTAATATCTATAACGATGATAATGTCCATGCACCTACACCATTGCCGATTCGCACAAGTATATATAACAAGTTGAATGTCAAGTTCATTTTTAACTCGAAGAGTTTCAATAGACAACAATACAACGGTAAAGACTATTTATATCATTATAATTTACGAGTATTCAGCATTCTACTGTCTATTAACTATATTATGTAGATTCTAGTTCATAATATATTGTAGATACTAGATAGTTTATTCCAGGTTATTTAACAGCTGAAAATAATTTTTGTATTTTTATTATTTGTTGATATAAAAAACCTACTGTTATGACCAAGAGAGGAAGCAGAGACTTAGTATTATCAAATTACCCATAGTATTTTACTGCGTAAGAAATAATTTTATTTTTAACTTGAGAATGATGATTTTTACTGCCGCACTTTTATTCCATGCAAATTGGTATTAAATTTAAATTAACTTAATAATTTAAATTTCACTTAATTTAACCTAGTTAAAAACTGTAATTTATCGGTCCAGCTATGAATTCTAGTAGGTTTATTACGCAGCAATGTAATAATAATAATATGTCTATAGGCACTATAGTACGCCGCGGTGTCAAACCCAACGGAACACGAAAATCCGTTGTCGTGTGTGGGCAGACGGGTTAGTATTATTACGTGAAGAGAGGCCACCGCACGCGCGTACATCAGACTTGTACGACCCGGAGCATCGTGTGTACTATACAATTATAAAATATACTTACACATATATAATATAGTACCAGTATATCTATGTGTACACTGTATACAGTTTAAAAAGTTATACATTGTACAATCACAACAAGTCACGCCCACGCCGATCATGACATTATAAGTTCTATACACGTGGTACAACATTATACAATATACATATTATATTATTAAAACAACGGTCGCTGTACTTCAACCGAGACCGCGTGCAATTTAATAACAATATAACACGATATCGTACTATAGTCTATAATAGTGTCGTTAAAAGGTATATTTTGATAATTTTGATATTTTGATAATAAACAATCATATTTTGATTGTATACAAATATAATATTGTATAAAAAAAGTTTAAAAAAATGAATTTTATCAGTGAATTTAGATAACATTTGGCCGAGGAAAACAATAAAATATTTTAAAAAAATGTAATACAATATTACAAGAAAATGTTGCAGCTGTTATCCTTGTAACTGTATAGGTACTATACTACTATATTTAGGTACTATATGCATCTCAGCAACCCATCGACGGAACACGGAGATGGTCTATAAAAGTGCATTATAGCTTATATAGGTAGTTGTTATTAATATTAGGCACATTGTTATCGTTGCAATCAAATTCATGAGAATGATGCATTTTATTATTGAGTACGCTCACTTATATATATTTTTATAAATATTTAATATATATTATTACAGTATACGGCTGCACCCAAAGGATTGATTACGCACAAAAGCAATCATTATTTGAATCATCATCACAAACTCGGACAGAATTAATTTCGTCAAGATTTGTCCTATACCATATGTACTGATTATGATCAATACATTTTAAGAATTGTAAGTCGTGAATAAAAACTTGGAATGAGATTTCAATAAGGCGATCATATTTGACTATTATTAGAATCAAATGAAGTCAGATGTGGTCAAGAATTACTAATAATCGTGCAGATTACACAATTTATGGTTCCAAAATTACTGAAGCATTGAATCATATCATATTATAATGATAAAGTATCTTAAATATCAATTGTTTGTAATGAGCTAAGCCCCCATTGAATCATTGAATCCAATATAAATATGTCATATCGTATAGGTAAGTATATAATATTATAAATTATAATGATACCATTATATTATTATATTGTTTAATATTATAATAATTTTATTGAACTCTTTAACAATAGATACTCTGTAATTTAATTTTCCAAATTACATTATTATTGCTTGTCGAGTATAAGACATAATACCGGTCCACCATATGATTTTTATTTTTGGCAGTATTGCAGTATCACAAATTTGAAAATAATATTTCTTTGGCTTTTCTAAGAAGAACAACAAAAAAGAATATTGAAAATATTATACTCCTTAGTTCAATAAAAGTATACCTACAGCATATATTGCACCATATGCACTGAATATTATTATATTATCATGCAATTAAAATTAAAATAAGGCATATATATAGTAAATAACACTGGTCTAATTAACAGCGTATTTATAAAGTTATGATAATGGTACCAAAAATAAAGATTAAAACTTTTAATGTAGGATTTTAGCCTACGTAGAATAAATTATAACCATGTATTATGGGATCTCCAATATTAGGTGCATTGTGCGTGCACAACACATTGCATGCAGGTAATAAAAAGAGCACCGTACGTACTATGTACCTTAATTTAATTTTTTATACTGACCTGTAGTCTTATAATAATTTGGTAATATTATTGTTCGTGAAATGTGTAATTTTTTTTATCATAAACGCTTTAAGACAGTAATTTATTTTAAAAACAACCCAACATTATGTTCTTATATTTAATCGTCTTATCGATAACCACGTGGTGTTTAGTTTTTTTTCGCAAT
Organism: Nasonovia ribisnigri; assembly: GCA_027563435.1. NCBI lineage: Eukaryota > Metazoa > Arthropoda > Insecta > Hemiptera > Aphididae > Nasonovia > Nasonovia ribisnigri. The sequence continues at coordinate 313,136 of JANEHU010000011.1, read as the reverse complement.
ATCGCGTTTTATAGGACAGCTGACACGGAGAAACGAAAGTCGAGGTCCAGTGACCAGTTTTAAACAGAGTTTACTGACCCGCGTCCGAAGGCCTTGTAAACAAAATGAACACGAGTAACCATAATCATATTTTATAGCATATATAAAATAAAATAACATTTTATGTTTAAGAAATTTGAAAAACTTGATATTGACTGTTAACAATACGTAAGTGTCTTATAACTCTAAGTACCTACCTAGGTCGCTACATACTTATATAGTTACATTCGATATTATATTAGCATAGTTATTAGTTATGTACAAGTTTATGACGGGGTCATAATATTATTATGTGTTATTTATTATATTCAATTAGTTATTAGTTACTTAGACGACTGCCGATCTAAGATCAAATTGAAAAACATTATTTAATAAATGATCAAAGTATGTAAACAAATTGTTACAAATATTTACGAGTTCCCAATAAAATAGTCTCCACTCTTCAATAACCAAATGTTACAATAAACTATACACAATACGTTTTATATTTGGATTTTGGATCATATTGATCTGTACGACTGTACCTATGTAATAATACAATCATTTAACGGGGATGATACAATTAATTCACTATAAATAGATATGTACCTACAGCAAACTTCGAGTGTAAAAGAATTTAATACATGCTGAAATATTTTTAACGAGCTTACGAAACTTCGGTACCTATACGTACACAGACATGCTGTAGTTGGATGTTTTAACATACATTTAAGTATGCCTGCATCTAACTTCTGACTTCCGGAGGTACATAAAACTACATAAGGTTGGACATGCCGTATACTCATAATAATGTGCTCGTAATTATAATGTTAGGTCTGTCCAGAAAACCAGAATTTGTTCTTGGTATGTGAAATCATAATATAGTTATTATTGCGCATAGAAACAAAACGGACCTATGCAGGTGGTTCACATATTATATTTGCGCACATAATACGTAATATTATATTATTCAAGCCGAGAAGTCATTATGTGAACATGTTTATAATATTGTAACAACTAATAATTGTCATAGGCGGCACAGGAAACCGCGGTTCTTACACCATGGATCACAACACACACAATGTAATATACTACAAGCATTGTAGGTACACGTCATGTATTATTATCGTGATGATGCATCGCGTTCAATAACAATAATTATTATAATATAGGATATTATTATATTGCAGTTACTATCGACCACTGAGCACATCGCACACAGGATTACAGTCTACAGGAAGTTAGAGCAGGTGGATAAACCATCGCAGTGTTATAAGGAAGAGTGAGGTGTTTTTTTTTTAAAACATTTATTTTTTTTTTTTATTTATATATAAACTGTTTTACAACCGGACATACCGTTTCCATCGGCTATGCGTGAAAACACACACACTGAGGCGCGTGCTGAGTTATGCACTGACGCTCTGTGTCATATACTTAAGTACTGTATACAGTTTACGAGATCCTGCAGGATGTGCTTCCCGTGCAGTTTTCCTTCGTGACCGTTATGGTTATATACTTACCGGACGACGTGCGTTTTTATTCATAGACCATAGTGCCTATACCCATATAATAATAATATGAATCTGGAGTTAAGCAGTCGACACATTCCAGAGGGCTTATTCTCAAAAGTCGGTTCAAGGAGAAGGGGGGTGAAACAGTTTCCATTGACCACATTTATGTTGTGTCATATGGACTGGTTATAACTATTCGAAATAAATCGATTCGACAGTAAAATAAATAGGTAGGTATATATTATATATTTTTTAAGCATGACTTAATAAAGTAGTTTTACTACACAAAAATTAAACATACAATAATATTAAATTTTAATTTATATGTATCAATAATCAATAATTCAATCCGTTATCGATCTCATGAATACTCAAATTTACTGCAATTACAGTTTTTCTGAAACAATAACAGATAATCGCATTTTAGTACAGTAGCCAGTAGGGTATACAATATACACTATGTAGCGTTTGAACTTCGCATTTCCAGGTCTCCGTGGAGCATTTTTTTTTTAAATTTAAGCTAACCAGTCGTTGAATCCAAATGATTGTTAAAAATAGTATATTATTGTTTGGTTGAGTGTTGTTGGTTTATATATTATTCGATTCGTTATATGGTCGTACCCGTACGATATAAATACATATTATTTTAATTGCACAATAATATTATTATGTCAGAAAAATATTATTGTTACGGAGTGGGTGTTCAAAATACAACAACCGATATAACGAGCTTTCAAAATTCGTAATTTATGTTGGTGAATCTAAACTTGGAAAACCGCATGAATCATATTAAATCATCGGGTGGTATTTTTTTTATTATAAATTTCGTCTTATTTTCAATAACTTATTCTGTAAGCTTATATTATGCACCTATATTTATATGTAATATATGTGTGTGTGTGTTTTGACGGGATGGTTGGGGATTGTCAATAAGCTTCGTTATGGAAGCGAGTAAAAAACTACCTACGACAAAATCAAAATAAATATACTATAATATAAAGGTAGAATTTTCATTCGAATATGAAACCTAAAAATATAATAACTGATTGAACTTTAATACATATAAGGGTAAGTCTGACGAACAAATATCATTAGCGAGGTCGGAGGCAGGTATATTATCGTTAATCTAGAGTAACATAATACCTAATTATACCATTAGAATCTGATAAAACTAAATAATAAACTGGATTGTGTATGTTTTTGACAAGACAATTTATTTGAAGTTGAATTAATGAAATTTACGTAAAAAACATTTGACATTTTTCAATTATTATCAACCTCCTATCATAAAACGTTTATCAATCACTATAATAATAGTTATATTATACATGTAGTGTTTCGTCATTTTTGTTTATACTCGTATTAATGCTATGTTTTTTTCTTCATATTTTAGATTTCGAGTGGATCTCATTATACGTAATGTATATGAAAAAAAAATTGATTGTGTGTACCTATTATTAATTATTAGTCTGTTATTACCTGTTAGAAGAATAAACATGCGTGAGTTAATTTGGAACTTTGAGAGTAGTTTCTAGTACCTTTCAAATACATAATAATATCAATATGTATATAAGGGTTGGACTACTTATTTATTTTTACTAATTAATTATCTATAGGCATTTTAAAGTTTATTTTACAGGAATTAAAAAATATTATATAATATTTATCATGACAACTGTTTAATAAGCGTTTTAAGCTCTAATATGGACAGAATTTATCAAAATAACGTAAATAAGAAAATTATTTTGTATTTAAAAATTCATCATAAAAAATATAATTTTCAATTTTATTAGCTTGAAATTTTAATGTAAGTCTCTTCATAAGTTGGTATCATAGAGTTTGAAAAAAAATCAAAGATACATAATATTATTATTGATTTTAATTCATCACTTTGATAATTTTGAATAAACGAAAAATAACTTTTCTTCTCTTACGTTGTTGTAAGTCTGTTGTTACTTATTGTCCTGTAAATAAAAATTATATTTCATAAAGATTTGAATTAATGAAACTTTTCTCCATTATTATTATGAAAATTACTATTTACTTTATATATACTAAATACTTACAGTAGGTACCTATGCATAATGACATTTTTTAAATATTTAGATTTATTATTGTTGTAAGATATTTCTAATCTATTCTCACCATCATAGACATAAATTTGGTTAAAAATATGGGTGGCTAGAGAAATCAACTAACAAATTTTAACATAATTTATTATACTTCCGAGGTCAAGTTAAGAAATACATTGAGGGCTTCGAGAGTTTTTTACCCCTCTAAATTTACGCCTGTGCTCACCATTTTACCTTATTGACTTATATCAATAATGTATAATACCATATATTATATGTGTGATGTTTTATAGGAAAAAATAAATTTAAAATTGAGTTGTAAAAATTAAAAAAGCAAACATACAAATTATTATCTTATGTATTAATTATTAAATATTCTTATAACTTTATTATCTTAAAACTCTTAATCTTTAACTGACGCACATTTTCAGCTCAGAATTATTCTAAATATCATGTATGATTTAACGTTGAATTAAAAATATGTATTAAACTTATTAATTACGGTGACCTACTCATTGAAGAGGAACACTCAAAATCAATTACGCATAAAAGCTTTATTATTTATAAATAAGATATTCCAGAACTATTAATACATATAATATTAAAAGGCATATTTGTTATTTAAACTAACAGTAAAATATGTAAATGTATATTTTCGTGCTACATAAAAAGTGAAATTTATCTATAGAGATAATTTCTGAAAATATATTGGAAAAAGTTGATTTATTAATTAACGCTATATTTTTTTATTGTTGAGTAAGTCTTAAAGTTTAAGGTCGGATGTTGATATAAAAATATGACATGATAATATAAAAGGGAATAATAAATGACGAGACACCCTATATATAAATCGTAGTACGTTCAATAATTATTAAAGCGGTAATAAATATTCACGATTAAACTGTTATTACACGTGCAACAACTATGTTTGATTAATGTTCCTACAATGCAAATTTCGTATATCCACATTGATTGATGAACATATTTTTATTTATTTTTTGTTTTAGTTTATAGTCCATTGTAATGATTTTATTATTGCCTTTTTTTCACAACGAATAAATCAAATATTAAACCGTAAACGACGATTGTTATCTTGTCTATTGTCTTCTACTCGTGGCAATCAATAATACATAATGACATTAGAATAAGAGATTGATAATGATAATATAGTAAAACCTCAACGATTGGCGCCATTTAAAACACGATAAATAAATATCAGTTTATCACGATTGATGATCGTTTAACACGCTTGACGATTACAAAAATGTAAAATTTTTAAAAAATAGTTTTTGAATCGATAAGACGTGAACATCTTTATACAAACTGTTAGTTATTGTGAAATAAAAATCAAATCAAATCCTCTTTTCGGGCGGTCAACGAATCTTCAACGGCTTATTCTGTAAGTTTTAGAATTCCTTCTTCTCGTTCCATCTGCATCTGCAGGCGATTCTCACGATTTATGTCCTCATATTTCTGTAGTGCATTTTGTCGAAATACACCGTACATAACTCCTCCCATCAGCATACACCACCGGGTTGCTCGAATCAAGGGTGAAACGTTTACTGGAGACTTAAAATGTCTGACCATCGTTCAGAAAACTACTAATATAATGTTGAATATTCTTTTATTCAACTACTGTTGCTCGGTAGTTTTTTTAAATTTTTTCCTCAGTATCTGTGTAGGTTATATTATATACAATGTGGTTATCGCGTACCAAGCTGGTTGAGAGAATATATAAATACGAATAAATGCATGACTTGAATAGGAAATAAAAATAATTGGACTAAAATAAACAGTTTGGCGTAGGCAGGTAACATATTATTGTAATATTAGCCATTACATCGTGTATCTATAGTGCAGGGATTCGTTTTTTGATTGTGACTGATTGGTACGGCGTGGTTTCAGCTGTTGGAACTCAAAATGTGGATTGTCACAATAGAATTTTAATTAAACTAATTAACAACCTGAAAGTATATCTGAAAATTCATAATTTATAGTTTATGACTATTATGATTATAAATATTGTGATTAGATAATAATATAGATAATTGATTAAATTTTGTATTATTTGTAAGTACATGGGACTGAAAAATCCTACTCCATAAGTTAAACATACTTTCAATCATAAATTGTCATGTGATTTTTTAGAATATCTGAAAAGTTTTTTTTTTTTTGTAGACACTGCATGTTTGATTTTTTTGTTTTATTATAATATACGAGATAACGCAAGAACGGTGTGAATTATTATATTATATTAATAATGTATTATAAAAACGCTCAACGTGTTCAGATTTGGGAATTTAAGCCTCTGCTCTACCAGTCACTTTGATTATACTTGTTAGGAAACCGACGACGGTTATTATTATTTTATATACTCAACGCGTATTTCGATTGTTGTTGAGATATATTAATAGATTATCATTATTTATTATATTCTTTTGGTAACTTTGTAGTAGGTACTATAATACTCGTAGTACCTACTATGTATTTTCGATGACTTCGTACGCGCCCTTCCGAACTCAATTTATATTCATGGTTTACGACCATGGGAATAATAATAATATGGGTAAGGCACAACAGTGTTTCAGTTATATTATAAACATTACATGGTACATGGTTTTTTTTTTTAAATTGTTATTAATAAAATAATATTTATTCTGGCTGTGTTGGTTGCCCGGTCAGCCGGTACCCGTGTAATTGTATCGGAAATGAAAAGCTCGAAAATGAGTAGGCACACCTAATTATTTTTAGAAAATTATAATCTTCGAATAAGGCCTGATTATAAACTAACCGAATCGAAGAGACATTGATAATGAGCATTTGTAGTTGCTATAGCATCCTAGCTAGGCACTTATTTAATGGACTTTAGTATTATTAATTGTTTGTGTATAATATTCGCCTGAGTTGACATTTTAACTAGACCAGGACAAAAAACATTCCAAAATTGTAGTGTCCTCCATCCAAATTTATAAATTCTTTACTTGTTTGATATGTGACTATTGATTCCAAAAAATTATATCCCGGTCATACCACAACTCAGTAGGTATAAGTTTATAACTCTCAATAGGTAGGTATATACTCATATAGATGGAACATTTTGCCCATTTACCGTGTAGTCATTAAGATTTGTTTTTATAAATGTTTTATAAGTTGTAAAATAATTTTTAATTTGTATTCTTAATATGTATTTTTTCTAAGGAAGACTTCATATTTGTATAAGGTCAGGCCTCGTCCTGATCCTTATAGTTTTTCTATATGTACAATGTACATGTATGTGTTATAAGAACATAAATCTCATTCGATTTAGGCACGTGTATAATATATTTTTATTTATTTAACTGTATTATACTTTTGCTGCCTTATACTGTATTTGTAATGACTAATGATGTACCTTGTTCTCAAGGAATCTCTGTATCATATTCACACTTATATTCCTTTTTTTTAGCAGATGGATGATTTTATTTTTATAACAAAATAGACGCCAATTAAAAACTCACTAGTAAAAACGACTGTTCTGAGATAAACTTTAAAATAATACAAATTACAATAATTATCAACTAACATAAATTTAAAAAAAAAACATTTAGTATTATGTTATACACCTATAGTAATTATATATTTGCAGGAATAGCCTATATACTTAACCTGTGGTATTCGCTTACTTTGTTGTATTATACAAAAAATTATACTGTAAAATACAAATATATTACAATGTAATAAAAATAATTGCACAGTTTTGGGAATGATCGTGGAAAAAACCTTGAACCAATTAAAATACCGTGGAATAATATATAATTATACTGTAAATATGAGAGTGTGTAATCGTATAACCACTGAATCACTAACCGTTGAATGATGATCATTATAACCATGCATGTGTATCAATATTGTATACGGACGAACCTTAAACCATATTATGACCTACAAAGAACAGTCTGTTGGTAATATTTTTTATTATTTTTTTTGCAACATCTGTTGAATTTTGTTAAGGGTTTGACTCTTGATCCTTTCAAAACCTAAAGGAACTTATAAACATAGTTACATAAAACATTTTTAAAGAAAACATGACAATAAAACAATAATAATATTTTATCTACAGAAAAAAAGAAAATAAACCTTGATTAAAATTAAAAACACAATGTCACTCATTCGTGGTATAATATATAAACTTAGTTTAGTTGTTTATAAACATGTCCAAATATAATCTTTAGATTAAATACTATTTGTTTTGAATATATTGTGGATTTTTTGTAGGATATCGGTCGAGTGATAGATATCATATAAAATATTTTATTTTGTGCTAATTCATTAAACTGTTTTTTTTTTGTTTGTTTATTGAATTTATTAATGTACATCGTAGGGATCTTAGCAAGTTTTAATGGCACATTTTAGTTAAATAATTGTATGTTTGTATGATATGTGATTTCATAAAAATGTTTTTAACTGGCTATTTATATACATAAAAAATATTTTTAAATAAACTAATTGAAGTAATAAATTAATAAATTTTTAATTTGTAATTTGTAACTAATACATGTAAACCAACTTGTAATAAAATACCTTAATATGCTAAAACATTTTAATTTTAATAAATAAAAAAAAAAAGTTAATTGTAAGTTTTCGTATAACTTTCAGCTAAACAGAGTTAAAAAAAAATAGGATAAGTTACTATTAACTTTAAACTTTTCAAACTATTTTCTATCAATTTAACTGAACTCAGTTAAAAATTATCATTAATTCATCCAGGCTTGAATATACTATACTTACTATACTTACGATCATGTAATTTGGAGCGTTCTAGAGTTTTTAGATACCTGTTCATTTACTTTTTGTATGTTAATATAGTATTTATGATATTGTAAAACATTTATATAATATAAAAATGACAAATGCATGTTATTATAAAGGTAGGTATATTATTTTATATCCTTGATGTGAAAACATCGAAATTCAAATGTCATCAAATATATTATAATATTGTTTCTGTGATAATTCAAATGCCTACCAAATAAATGGCTCGTAAAATGTGTTTATATTGTACTTCTCTATTTTAACAATTGAATTGTATATCTTATATATCAAATTTATATTTATTTTTATTTGATATTATAAGTTCACCAGAAATTTGCTGGTTTACGGTTGATGGACCACCCTGTACGTACACAAGTAAGTAAGTTATACTCGAACGAGCGGCTAGGGCATTAAACTAAAACGTCGGACGCGATTCAATAAACTGCCTCCATAGTTGTTTGGCCAGAGCCGCCGCCGTCGACGCTGTCGCCGCCCTCGTGGGAAATATAAACTCCAAAACTAATGGACGTTATCCGAAACGTGGCCGTCTGAGGTTTCCCGGAGGGCCCGACATTTCAGTGTTTTTAGTGGCTTATTTCTTATATCTTTTTTTTTTATACACATTTTCCTAAGTCATAAAAAGTTGGAGAACGAAATCGGAATGTACCAGTGAGGTGTAAACAATTCACATGAGTTTTTGAACACGTGCGTACCTATGTCTACTGTATCGACCGTTCACTTAGTTTGACCGTGTTATTAACATTCAGTCGGCGTGTGTATGTGCCTAAGTTGAGTCGAATTTCCCGGACTTTTGTCACGCGTAAGCTGTGGATAAAATAAATTGAAGATAATAATGATAAGACAGTATATTATACACAATTAAAACGCATAATTATATTGAAGTGTCACGTGTGCAGATATATCACGAACATACAATATAAAATGTAATTAAAACCTAAGACGTTTTTGCAGTTTACCTAAATAATTATTGATATAGGAACGCTGTTACGTGTTTATAGTACGACAAAATGTTATATAAAAGTAAATATGTTAGGTATGCTATATTTTTACATTAGCACAGTGAAAATCCGATAAAGTGTCCAATTTAAAATATTAAAATATTAATTTCATTTTAACTTATTAATAAAATGTGTAAAAAATTAGGTGTTTAAAATATTAATTAATCATGTACGTTTATTGTAACATTATTTTACAGAACAAATTTTCGTAATAAAATGAAAGTATTATTTAACCTCACGTAATATTATATGCAAAGTTCGTATTTTTTTTAATACTTTATAATTTCTTGAGTAAATCATTATTATTATTTTTTAATTATTCAAATAACATAAATTAAAGTTTACGCTAAAACGAAATAACTCATAAAAGTTATCTTATCTAATTTAAATTTAAATTTTATTTAAACAAAATCATGAAATCTCTATTTTTCTAAAACAAAATAACGAATGATTTTAATGAGTCTTATATTTTATTTTACATCATACAATTTACAAGACAATTAAAATACAAACATAGTAATACTATAATATTATATATACTTATACATTATTATGAAATAAATAACCTCCCCAAGATTAAAAAAATAATATTATATATTTCGTAACATATATAGACGAGGAAATTCATCTATTTATTTTTAAATTTTGGTTCGTGAATACATACTTTTCACGATATCATTAAAAATTAAAGTAGCATATAAATAAATAAAATTATTCATACATAAAGGTACAAAGGAAGAACATGTTGGCGACGAACGGACTCGTAAAAACCGAGTTCATCGACTAGGAACAATTATTTTATTTTCTATGCCTTGGGACCGATTCTCCCGATGAAGAAAACACGAACGTTTCTACCTAATAATAATAATAATAATGAACTGTGCAAACGTAAGGATAAAAGTTCCGCATTAAGCGCAATTATCCGCTACCACGTTTAAACTGTATATATATATATTTTATTTGTGCGTACCTGTATTATAATACTCAGGTATAAATTATTGTATATATAATATATATAGTGTATATTATATATTGTACCTTTAGTTATACATAGTCCGTGTCGTCTTTTTTTATTTTCGGAAATCCAATACGCATTTACCCCATTAAAACCGTTAGAGCAAAATATCGTGGTCGTCGTTATAGGTTGAATAGTGGAAATACTCGTCTGCCATATTATATACAATATGTGATTTCTCCGGGGGCACAGTATAGTATGTACGTATATATATATAATAATATATTATACATTATATATGGACATATAGGTATATAATATACAATAAACATCATACATATATTATATATTATATACTTGCTCGTCACCGCTGCGGCGGTCTACACAAGGTGTACACTAAACCGTATTATATTATACATTATTAACATACAGACCACACCGCACACGCTGTGTATCCTTTCGGTATTTTTATTTTTTACATGTATTTGTACATTGGCGGTGGTCACGTCTATCGGTTCGATTTTTTTTCTGTGTAAATATGCATTTTTTACCCGCGGCGATCAGCCTTTACATATTGATTGAATTATTATTGTCACACACACACGCACACCGGACACAATGACAATAACGACAAACCCGGAGGTCTCCGGCCGTATACAATGATCCGTTCCGACACGTTTATATATACCGCACGCGGTCGCCGCGCTTAGAATAGAGTATTAGAGCTTAGAGTATTATGGTAGCTCCAAATCTGAAAGACTTTTGGCCGCTGCCGCCGCACGACACCAACACTGTAATAAAAATATTATTATTGTACACTCGTGCACGATTCACGATCATCGTTTTCCGCTAGAATGTCAAAACGTTTCGTCTGATATATTATGTTCTGTACAGCGTTTTCGAATTTACGTATATATTATATTACGTGTCTCAGTGTCTGTAAATAGTGTTGATCAATTAGGTTGGTAGTTGTAATAATGATTTAAGTTCTTGTAACCTGGTTTTTGAAAAGCCCACTGTAATATCGGTTTTAATTTTGATTTTCTAAAACTATAACCGTCCACGGAATCGTAAAGATTTATAAAATCGTTAAAAAGTTAAAACCTGAATAGAAACCGAAGAATTATAAAAAAAAGAACTGTACACAAAATCAAAATCAAAATCGATTAAATTGTGTATGGTTTCAATCAATGTTTAACAGCTAGCTATACCATTATTGCACTCAATATTTTTCGTTGGATTGTGACCGTACAACAAAATAACGAATCTAGTATTAAACGAATAACTTATGTTTAAAATATTCATAATACAATTGTTATATTATTTTAAGAAGGTTATATTATGTTTTAAATGCATTAATATTTTTTTTAAATTATTCAATGTTTTGCGATCTATTATTTACGATAAGTTTAGAAGGGAGATTTAAATACTGTTCAATCGCCTATTTTGATATAAACTCTTTGCAACATTTCTAGTATCATAAAACTTGATCATGTTTTTGTCAGAAATCCTAATGTCAGTAGTATTAATTCTGGCGATGTGACTTATAGTATATAGCAGAGTTAGTTTCGTATTAACTTTGGTGCCAAACTATTTACTATAACGTACTATTTAGTCTATAACGTGTACGAATTTCAACTAGAGCTTTTCAGGTTAGGGACAACGTTCCAAAGCATTCAATTCATCAATACGAATTTTGATATACAGTTCTTATGTAAGTAGGTATACTATAGACAATAGTTTACAAACTATATTAATAGTAACATACTATAATATCTATAGTAAAGTGGGAATTATATTTAAAATAATTATTAGTATAATAGTACTGGTCGATGAAGCGAATGACCTGAGACTGCAAAATCGTTATTATTATAAAACTATACCTCGTGACGAGAACGAGAACATCCCTCTCCGGCCTTTTTTTGGGCGTATGCCTATCTGTGCTTATCCGTCGTGCGCGTGTGATTAACGATCCGCGAAACATACAATTATTGTAATATTATTAATTAATTTTGTAATTGTTTTTAATAAAAGTATTTCCGATCATATTTTGTTTCACCCTATCGTAGTAGTCATTACCGACGTTACCGTTTCACCTTGACGCTGATCCGAAACCGGTTAATTCGTGGTCTGCAACGATTAAAAGTTCGATCCCGTAGCGTGTGCGTAACATTATCATTACCAATAATGTAAAACTGAAACTAGTTTATTCATTTCTTTTTGATTTAAAAACTGAATGAATCAATCGTTTCCTGAAACTCGATTAGTCCCAAAACCCAAAGTTTCAGAAAAATGAAAAAACTTTCCTTACTAGTAGGTTGTCTTTTGGTTTCTAAAACGTGTAAAGCTATTAAAACTATTTTAAAAGATGGAAAAGTCGGGATTCTCTTAAAATATGTAGGCACACATATACAAATTCAAACCTCCAATGAAATGTAATTCCATATTTTTGAACAAGTAGGGTTTCTCAAACGACTTATTCAAATAGTATAGAGAAATAAGTCTACCACATGATGGTCTGTTGAAATTTAAAATTTTTATCAGTTAATCACATTAGATTATGTGAAAATGAGCCATCAAAACAACATATGGATAGCAAAATTATAGTTAAAATTATTATATCGACTATTGGCCACCGCTTTAGTTTAAAAATAATATAAATCACTTGAAGCTGTAAATATAAAGTGATAATATAGATAGAGAGGTGGTTTTTGATATTTTTTTAACCAATTATTTAAGTAAATAAACCTATAAATACAACTTATAATTTTAATTTAAAATGTAAATAGTAATTTATATTCTGATTGTGTGTAATTGTATTCATTCAACTTGAATAAGATATTTTGTAGCACTTTAAAAAAAATTAAAGTCAATTATAATAGTATTGCATAAAAATGCAATTTCAACGACGTACCATTACTAAGGGTACTTCATTAAAATTATTCGTCCTTAAATTGTATTGAGTATATTCATAATAAATACCATTAGAAAATTTATAAACTATCCCGATCTACCAATATTTGGTATAGTTCTTTTTGACATCCATTAACTTACTATAATTGTCTATTATCACCAACAATAATATTCATCTTAATATTATAATATTTTCAAATTCGTTATACAAATAAAAAATAGCAACATAGGTATTAACCGAATTATAAATTATTTATCATTTGTAAATTACATAAATATATTTTATGGGGGTTTGAAATAGAGGATGTTTGGTTTGAGCATCGCGTGGTGCATTCTATTTTTCATTACTATTAAGTCCCTGATATTATGATGTGGGGTTGGCGAATGATGATCATTTTCATTATATTGCTTATATATTTTTTTTCAAAGCTTTACAGGCTTCCTGGTAATAGGATTATTTATTTGGTTACAAAAGAAGAAACAGGAAACAGGTTTATATTATAGCTACAAAAAAAATCATTGAAACTCAAATATAGTATATAATATATATATTAGGCCTTTGAGTGAAATAGTAGGCAGAATTTAAGTTAACACAGTTTCCGGTTGGACAGAAAATGTTTCTTTCGGTACTATTCGTTGTTTCATTATCATTTCTTTGTTTTTTTTCCCATTGAGTAAATTCATTTAAAGTAATACAAATGGTAAATATTAAAAAGTCTTAAAGGTTTAAAAAACTATAATACAACTGTAATTCCGGTTTTTTATGTCTCTTGTTTAGTTATTTACTGTTAATGACTGAAATTATATTTCACGCAATTCATATTCGCAAAATAATAATTAAAAACTATTTAACAGTAAAAAACTTTGTACATAAAATTCAAATCTTTTAAATCAAAAATGTTTCAACATTTACAAAATCGTGAAAAAAATATTTTTAAAAGTATAATATATTTTATGTACCTATATTTATGATTCTTTAATATTATATATTGAATTAAAATTTAAAATTGTTTACGATTATAATAATAATATTATGTCAAATTAATATACAAAACGCATGCCGTTTTTACCTATTATTACTTTTGCTGTGTGTGAATATTTTTTAAAATTTCATAGTTATACATTTGTAACAGTCGTACCTATCTGTACTAGGTTATAGTGTTATACTTAAATAGATGTATCGTAAGGTAGATAAATATATGGAATTATGTTAAGAGAAGCGTTCTATTAATATGTGTACATATTTTTGTAAACATTTTTTAAATATCTAAAGAAAAAATAACTCAATTATTTATACGAATAATGCATAAATATTATAATACAATATAATATAGGAAAATATTATAGGCAATGATGCAGTATGGAGAGCGTAGAGCTTGACGCGTTACGTCCATCAGAATAATAAATTTGGCTCTGGAGCCTCGAGTGATTATAAAACGGTGCCAAACTCGGTCGACTTCCTGGAATACGAACATCGCATCGCATTGCGTAGACCCCGTTGCGGGAGGTAAATTAAACCTGAACACGAACGAGCATATTATTATTATATTAAATATTAAAACACGGCGTCATAGATGCTGTCGGTGGCGATATTATATTATTTATCACGCTGGCTGACTGGCGGCGCAATTAAATTTGTAACATTTCCATCGGCTCTGCGATGATTTAACGCGCTAGCGATTACGTCGACGACGGCGCGGCACGAAGGTCTCGTTTCTCGGGCGAACCACGAGTACGGTACGTGGTAGTGTACAGCTAATAATAATATTATATACCTTCCTTAAAATGTAATATTATTTAAATGCGTACGACGGCTGGAGTCTTAATCAAATATAATAATATAAGAATAATGGAGGTGGACGATTTTTAAACGCCACGTCGTGCAAACGAAAGCGGACGAAAAAATTAAAATCTCTGTCGCCACAATGAATACTGGTAATAATAATAATAAGTCGAATCAACACTTTGCGAATGTACAATATACATACATATAAATGTATAAAGTATATTATTATTATACCGACATAGTATAGTAATAATAACAACAACTACAGAGGATGACGAGCTGAGTGCGATTTTCCCTAATGAATGCAATTGTCCCGACTGCACGGGATTGAATACATATATAACTATACTATACTATATTATAGTCTATATACAGAGGTAGGTAGGTATAGGCACCTATATATTTATACAACCACGTGTATTAATACTGTATGTGCATATAGATGACTGCGTTATATTATTATAATAATTGTAATAATACAATACGCGTGGTGGCGGATGCTTTTGATTGCGAATTCAGATACCTTATACTATTATACGCCAAACGCCAAATTATCACCGTAATAATAATTCGATTTCGGATCTAATTTTGTGCACCGCGGAAAACACTGTTCGGTGACCAGTTCGCGTACGCCCACAACGACTGTTTGGTGATAGTATGTGCTATGTGTACGTTATTTATTTGTATTTATTTTATTACCTACAACTAACGCCATTTGGATTTTTACAATATAGCAATATATTATATAAGAATATAAATACAAAATTAGCAATATACCAGCCGGTTAGGTTAGGATGATGGGCCATGGCATTTATTTTACAGTTGATATATTGTTATAGTTAGTTTTTCATAATATTATGTTTGTATGTTTATTGCTGTATATCATTACTTATGTTATATATATTAACTTTATAACCTTCTAACGAAATAATTAACTGTTAAATTGGGTATGCGTATCATTCACTTTATTAATGACTCTGTAAACTATATTGGGCTCTCAGCCCGTAAATAAATAAATATAATAACAGTAGTTGTTTAACTTAAGAGTAAACTTAATGCGTATGTACCGCAAAATCGTACAAAATAATACGATGGTACGTTTGGGTTTTACGATTACCTTTACCGTCGTTCGTCAAGTAGATACTCGGGCCAATAAATATATTAACGAATTCATATACCCCCGCCCACCGCATTCGACTCGCATTTATATTGCTTTTACAGTGCATTGGTTTCATCACGACCGTTTTCTCGTAGCTTCTCAAGTACGTAACTGTCGATCGTTTATCGGTTTTGTTCGCCCGGAAAAGCGATATCATTGCAATGCGTTATGGTTTCCATCGGATTCAGCCATAGGTGCACGTCCCGGTCTAAGTACCATTCGAAAAAAAATAGGGATCGTGGGAAGAGTATGGAAAAACATATTGATAGCCGCATATAAATAATATGACGTATGCGACGACTGCATTTCTAAAGTATTTTTTACTTTATTTTATACAGCTATTTTATTGTTCAGTATTCTCAAAACGTTAAATCGTTTTTCGAAAATATTTTGATAAACAAATACATTTTAATATATTCGAACGAATCACCTACACAATTATATGTAGTCGGCTGTATAAAAATCAATTATGGGAAAAGTATTTGCATTAAGACAGCTGAGGATATACTTATTTTATGTAATATCACAAATAAAAATCATTTACAAAATTAATTCTGCTTGAAAGTTAAAGCAGATATACATAATATTGGTCCTTACATACTTAATTAATTGTTTGATTGCATGATATCTACTTATATAAATAATGTAAATTATTCATTGTTTACCTAATGGTATAAAATACCATTCCTGTGAGGCAGTGATACGGATTTATTGGGAAATGGTATCCGTGCAGGTATTGGTTACAGTAATTTATTTTTTCGGTTAACCGGCTTAAATAATTTACATAATTTACGTTACTTCCTCCACAAAAAATAGAGGATGGAGGGGGAAACCCAAGAATATCGTAGGCTTACTGCGTTTACGTTTAAGATTTATAAAGCCTAAAAATGATTATACATCCGGTGATTTTTTTAAAAAAAAAAGCATTTCGTGCAAAAAACAAAACGAATAGATACACGAAAACCTTTTATTATCCCATTGTGTTCATATTTTGTTTAGAAAACGTCATATAGTCCAGTGGGATTTTGAAAGTTTCATAATAATACTTACCTCTATATATTTAAAAAGAATATTGTAAAGAATGAGAAATGTTGTACGTCACAAATACAGAAATTGTCGTCATGGAACCAACATTTATCCGAAATACCTAAAATAAATAAAATATCTTTGGTCAAATGAACTCCGAAATACCATATCTGGTATAAAATATATCTCTAATGTGAATAATATTGACATTATAAAAAATACTATTTAATTCTAATATATAACTAATAGATATTTTTAAAACACTCATTCGGTTAAGGTATAGTAGGTATTCAAATACATATTTTACATTTTAGATTTGAAATACTTATTTTAGTTTAAAATATTATCAATCAGATGCGGACAATTATTGTATAACGAATTGACAAAGCCGTGTTGAGACCTCAGATGTTAACAATCCATCTAGTGGAAAGTTTTTGAATATTTTTTCGTATTTACAATATTTACATATTAGAAATTTCAAATCGTATCAGACGTAATGAGAAATGTCCGGGTGCCTTTACTCACTGTGCGAACCCAAACGTAGAACTTTGAACATAAATAAACATAATATAATATTGAACTGTACATGTATTTATATCGTTACTGACTGCATTAAAACCAGTATTTTATTTATTCGTTTAAAAAATAATTATTCATTACAATTCGCGTAGGATGCGGTACTGTCGTAAAGGCCATTGGAGATAAATATTAGGCACCGGTCCTACTTGTATGTGCAACCTACCTTGACAATAATTTACCTTCAATTTTATCTCTATCGGTCCAATGTGCTTATGTGCGACCTACATATTACGACTCTACTAATAATAAATAATAATGTGCAAAATATATAATATATTTTTGTATGGAGATAACAAGTGTTGCAAGTTCAGATACAATTAATACCAAATATTGATAGATATTATCTTAATGGTCAGCTGGTAATTAGTTTCTATTAATTGAATTTCTATTTAGGTACTTTCATTTATTTCTAAATCACTCATAACTCGAAGGTTAATCATCGTCTGCGTTTATAAGTTATAACTAATATAATCTTATTAATAAAATTAAAAATAAAACTAATATATAATAGGAAGATCATAATTTTGTTATTTTAAATTTGATAAAATTATTATTAATAATTTATTATTTCAAATACATTGGACACAGTGGCGTACCCAAGATTTTTCAATGGGGGGGGGGGAGGAGCTGAATAAATAATAAATAATTAATGCTACAAAAAATGTTTCATCAAAACCATTTGTAAAAATATCATGGTTTGTACTTTGCTTTTTATTATATAAGATGTATACAATAACACGACTAATGGGAGGGGGGCTGAAACCCACTTAGCCCCCCTGGGTACGCCCCTGATTGGGTAGAACCTTAGGTTTTGATTTTACATAAAATATGTTTTGATATTTTGCGCTTTTTTTTTTAAATTCTACATGTATTATTAAAACTGTCTTTACTTAAAATTAAAAAGTAGAAAGCATTTTTTTTTATGTATTTAGTTATATACACTGACAAAATCGAAAATTACATACACGATTAATTGTACTTATGAAGTATAAACTATATTAATTAGTAGTGAATTTTAGATTTCAAATTTGTGAGTTCAACATTTTATCGTGATTATTTTTAATTATTGGTTGTGTTTTTTTAATTTTTTTCCATTATCATTAATATTGTAATTTATTTGCATTTGATTTTTGTGAAATTGCTTTTTATTTGCATTCCTGTCTATATTTTATTTAGGAATAAATTATATTTAATTTGGTTGTGGTCAATTAAAATTATATCTTTACCTAACATAACAAGCTATTATATAGATTAGTTATTAATATGTTATGTAATTAAAATGTATGTTAACGTTTTTACATGTCGCTTTTTTCAACCATCTTATAGGCGTTAATAAAATCATTATTCTACCATTATTCCGTGTAATTTTTAGTTAAAAGATTTTTTTTCCTTCAGGAACTTCACACATTTTTAATGTACACAATTATTCTAGAGCAGTGCACTAGTGCAGTGTGATAAAACCATCGTCGTGTAAAACTTTCTGTAGAATCTGCAAAACGTCTAATGATGATTCCGAAAGTTTACTGAACAAACTACTTTTACCGTCGCTGACGTTTGTATAAACGAACGTGACTTTCGAAGACCGCCCTCGTCAAGTCAGTAAAACGTTGTTGTTGGGAGGGGGGAATCGACTTCCTTCACGTCTGACTATTGACTACTATTGCCCTCGAGATATGCCTTCGTATAAAACTCGTATAAACAAAATAACTTGCCTGGTTGTTTTGCCCACAACGAAATTTCACAGTATCCACTAAAAGCATAATATTAGTAGGAATTAGTATCTTTGAAACTACCCTTTTTAATAAAATATTGAGAATGCGGAATACGTAACGTAATTTTGTAATAATAATATACATTGGATCGTAACAACCACATTCTACTCAAATCACCGAAATAATTGTTTTGTAATAATTGATTCCAAGTTAATAATAAAAAGTTAGTAGACAATAGATATTATATTCAGTAGATGTATATTTAATGTATAATTCGATAGATAAATAATATTTTTCGGATTTAATGCAAATAACAAAACATTTAAATTAAAAAAAAAAACAGATTTTTATATTGTTACATAACATTTGATAACATACTCGAAAGTTTATAGAAACCTTTTAAGTCTTGGACAAAAAGTGAAAAACATTTCTTCTATTTATTGTATGTTCTTGTTTCGTCAATTGAACAAACGTACGGTGGCAAACAGTTGCGTCTATATAGGTATATATAATAGATCTAAAGTTAAAGGTGTATATTTTATACACATAGTGGTAGACTAATTTTCGCTTATCCAGCGACACAAATAAAATATAGTGTACCTACGTCTAAAAGAAGAACTACACAGTTTACAATAAATCGTGTCTGAACGCTGCTGCCGTGTAAATGCACATAGGCCATAGGGGGCTAATTAGGTAAAACTGGAAACGCGATAAAGATGTTATACAGCCGGGCGTATAATATATCCCAGTGATACATTTTAAGTTAAATACAACTCCGGTTAAGAACATTTGTGGACAATTAATTGTATTTAAACGGAAACTATATACAGCGTCATCAAACGAAATTTCAATCTCAAATGGTTGAGTTTATTATAGGGACAGGATAATTCATTACCTACGATACATAATATACCTATTATCATTGTTTATAATAATATTATGAACTTTATCGTCATCAATAAATTAGTAGGTATAACATTATATCATATTACGTGAATTTTTAGCTATATTTGCATCGTCTGTCAATCATAACTGCAAAGAGCTACTGTGATAAGGCTATAAACGCTATAATAGTAATTATAATCAGCGCGAAAATAAATAACTTACATCTATATTATTATTATACCAGCAAGAATTCATTTAAAATATTTATTTGACATAAAGTTATAACGTAGCACTAATATTTCAAAATTGTATGAAAAGCGGGGCTCACTGACGGAATATATTACATTATTACGTATGATAATAATTAGGCCTCGACGACATTGTAATGTTGAGCCTAGGTTACATATTTATTATTTGATTTATATCGTTTCAAATTTGTATGCATGACGTATTTTAAAAGTCTGTGGGAGTTTGTTTTATTAAATATAAACACTAATGAAATTAAATTCACTCAGAAGAACTATAAAAATAATGAACATTAAAAGACAAATTATCACTTTTTTATGGAAAAAAAAATAGAAGGTAAAAGCCTAAAATGTATGCTATTTTAATTTATTGAACCAAACTTAAAAATGAGACAATTTTTTAAATCGTGTACATTATAATAAGGGTAATAAAGTCTTAACTATTTTAGTCTAAGGCCAAAGTAGGTACAAGAACAATCAATAATTAATTGCATGTATATAAATGTATTACGGCTAATAATACTTTCCGTTCTACTTCACACCATATAGCAAGTGGTATTTTAATATTTACTGTTTTATTTTTTTTTTATTTACTGTTTAATTCTTGCCGACAGGCTTAAAGTTAATTTTATGATCAGATTAACGTATTATATAAATAAAATGTGCGTAATCGTTTGTCCAGCTATATTGAGACATTTATATGTCAATTAGGTACAATGTAAGTTATTTTATTTAAAAAATAAAACCACAATATAACATTAAAGCGATAAACAATAAACTTAGATTTATATCGTATATAATAAAACATAAAACTCAAAACAAAGTAAACATCAATCATATGAAATTAAATGTATTGTTTTTATCGTTTAACTGAATTAATGACTTGTATTCAAGATTTGAATATGTTATAGGTATTTATATGAACTAATAACTTGAAACAATAACAGTTTGAATTAAATATTTTTAAAAAAATATTGAAATTGACAATATATTGCACAGTTATAGTATCGATTTAATACATGTGGCGAACAATCAAACTACTCAAACTAATACTCAAACAAAAAACTCAATGAAGAAGCTATAAATAACATTTTGAATTAATAGTCGTCTCATCAAGCCGTTGAATCACACTAACCTTTTTGACTTTGTTCATTTTAAATAAAATAAAAAATACTATTATTCTAACAACGTCGTTGAAGAAAAAATATGACAAAAGGAATATGTCACAACGAAGTAAAACGTATATTTATCATTGGGTTATATAAACGTATTGAATCGCATTTTTTCTTCTATACTTCGTTAACGTCCGTGACTTGAAGGGGAGTATTGCGTGTGATGATTCACAGCTATAATAAGTGTGACAAATAAATTATACGTCAGCGTGGACGAATTTTAATCTTATAATATTGATTATTCTTCAACTATCGTGTGTATTGTTAGAATACTGTCTTGAAAAATTTAAGGTTTGAAAAAAGGGTCATTATTTACGGGGAAATCAAAAACCGTGTAATTGCCAAAATTCGAGACTTCTACATAATATTTGTATTATAATAGAAAATTGAACGTACAACGTGCCTATGTATCTTTTATATTCCTCATCAAAATTCTTGGTGAATATACTTATTATTAATTTAGTTCTACACAGTTTCACGGTAAACGTACTACGAATCTAAAACTGACTTATACATTCAATTTGGCATTTAAAATCCAATAGCTTACAAATGAAGTTAGTCTGTGAATCATAAAATAGAAATAATAATTATAATAATACTCAAAGAAAATACACGTTTACAATATTACTCTTAACATGTGGATATAATATGTTTGAGGAGTACCTATCACGTACAATGGTGCGTATACGCCAATCACAGACGTACACAAATAAACGAACAAATTAATTATAATAAGCACTTTTATTAAAACTTCGACGACCAGTGATGATTGAGTCGCACGATCACCACCCACTGACCCTCTTTCTGTCCTCACATATTCCTTAAATATAAATCTTACAATCGAAGCACTATCGGTAATATCGATACTAAGTTTGACCTAGTTACATTATACTTACTGACTATGTTTAAAATGATACTAATTGTTATTGTATTACATAATGTTAAATGTGATTGTTTACTTAACCTAGTTAATATAGTTTTAATTATAATATTTTTTATATATTATGCATGATATAACAATGGATAACAATAAAGTATAACGATTGCATTTGAACTTTATCGACAAATAATAAAAAACTAATGAAAAACGATTAGGTACCTAGTAATGTATTATATGAACATGTAGTTAGAATTATTTATTATTCTTAGGTCGATCAAAAACAATATAGTTAACGGAGTTAAGTGATAGTTAACTATATAGAACCATATCGATGAATCGTTGTAACTTCAAATTTTAACATTTTACTTCCGGTTGTAATTCCAAAACCAGCATTATCTCGTTTACCGCCATATAATATTGACTTTACCTACAGAAATGTATTCTCCACGCAAAACTTCAGTGCACAAATTATATTACCACATATACATTATACATATATAGAATATAGTCTGAGGCCATCTTCTTGCCGTGCCTATATAATTATTTTGTAATACTGTACAACTATTGTCCCTCATAAAGTCTTAACCGATTGTGTTCAAAATATATACCTACCTCCAATAATATGTACTGTTAGTCGTGAGACGATATTACTATTGTTATCCATGTTTAACTGCCGGTTCGCGTTTACGATCGGTAAATGAATTAGAGGTGGCAGTGGATTTATTGTTTACTATTATAATATACAGTATTCGGTTTCAAACGCTGTCGACGTATAGCTCGCGTTTGGGATCGAATGCGATGTTACGTCCTCGTGCCATGTGATTCCCACGAAATACAACAAGACGATCAATCATTTAAACGAAGATCGCTAGCGACACGTCAGTAAAAAATCCACACGGAGTCACGTGTCGGAGCACTCGAGGCATTTATATTATGTATGTTGCATCTATGTACCTTTGGTTTTATATTATTCGTTTCGTGAAATGGACAACGTTGTGTTCAATTTACAACTCAGGGAATGATCATTTTAACATGCTGCATTCGTTTCATAGGCCAATGTTTGTGATTTGAAGATTTCATGAAGTTTTTTCGTACCTCATCAGTTTTGTGAGAAAATTAATTGTTTCAAATATGGTGGACACATAATAATTTTTTTCTTTAAATCCAGCCCAAAATATTATTTCGATGGTGTGTATCATTTCCAGTCTACCAAAACGTATTGTATAAATTCCAGTAGGTAACATCACATCCTTCATATCATTATAACCATCTTATCGAATCAAAAATGTATACAATACGTGCAATAAACGAATCTCCATCTATGATAGTCCCTTCGTTGTACTTCATCAAATATCGACTGATGCAAACTGTGTATGCAATAACCTCTACAGTGCAAAGATGTGATCATAGTTCGTTATTATTATAGTGCGTCAGTAGGTTGTAGAAGAGTGTAATATATGGTCCAAGTGTTGCTCAGGCTATATCTTAAATTTGGTTGAGAGGGTATTGTTTTAGCAGGAGAATAGGACATGTCATGGGTTGGTATAACAAAATTATGCGGGTAGGTCATCTAAAAGTATTTGTTGCAACACAAATTTTTTATTTTTATTTTTTGGCTAGGGGCTGCCAGAGATAACCCTCAGACACTGCAGAAAAATAAAAAAAAATGTAATAATAATACTATCTTAAATGCTATAGGTAACAATAATATAATTTCCACGTGAATTATATATTATTATGTGGATATAAGGGCATGTGATAGCGGTGTTTTGAGAAATGTGTACGTGAACCTCACGTTTTTACGCTGGTCAATTTTAAGACGCAGCGTGTAAAATTATAATAAATTGGTGACAACTGACAAGTATAGGTACATACATACGCGTACAGTCAGTGAGTCCAGCCGAATGAATTATGAGTTATATGCTTATGGCCAAACGAGTGTTAGTATTATGCTATGTTTATTATTTTTTCATCGCCCAACGATGATTAATTGAGAACAAATGATAATGATCGTGATTATTTTTATTTTGTTTAAAAGCGTGCTTATATTATGAGGCGCAGGATATGAATTTTTAACAGCATGACGATGACCCAAAGAGTCACGCGAATAATATAGTCAATATTTTATTATTGCGTTGAATGGAAAAATCTTCGGTTTTAACGGGTCGTTCGAAATCCAGTAATTTACGTTTGAAACTTTATGCTGTTCAATTATTTATTAATATTATTTAGTAATTATTAAATTTGGAAAACGTATCGGATATTTTTAAACATTGTATCTTTTATAGGTACGTATATAGTTATCATTTTGTTCATTGCATTACTTGTGCATCATAAAAAAATTATACTATACTACCTATGAACAATGAAAATTACATACATTTTGTACCAATCAGCACTCAATTCGATATACAAGAGTAAATTATAGTAATAAAACAACAGTAACATTTATTTAGTAAATGTAATATATTAGTGTTTAAATCATATTTCTAAAAAAAAGTATGTAATATTATATTTCCTATTATAATTTATAAGTTATAACTAATAATATAATACATTTTTTATGACTGTATCTACAACAGTAAGTTCTTGTTCATATTATAGAGTTTTTTTTTAATACTGTTTTATTATATAAGAACTACATATGGTCAGGTTTTTAACGGTAATATATTTTGATCTATATCTATATATATTTAATAAATAATATTAATAAATGTTATTATGACATCTATAAACAAATGCATCAAGAAAACAATTATTCAGACAACCTATACAATGTCCACATAAATTATATTGAAAAATAATTTACAACATATAAAATAAACTAAATCAATAACACTATTTCTACACTAATTTAGATTTTGTTATTTTTTGAAGACTGGTGTGGGTATTATAGGTAAAAATATTTAAATTACATTATCGTGGTTTTTGCAAAATTATTCATTTTTATGTAGTCATGTAAGTACCTAATAGACAATACTACTGTAAAAAAACTATCGAACTACCTATCTACATCATAATAAATAGGTAATAATATTATATTGTATATAGCACAATCGAGAAATACTCGCTGGTTGTTTTCAGCAACTGTGAATATATTTAATAAACAAGCGTTTTAAAGTATATTATCTTTGGAATGATAGGTAATTCAAACAAATTACCGCGTATGATGAAATTTAAATGATCATTGTCTTATACTTTTATTATAATATACTTACATATAAACTTGGGATTTTACTTCACTATTTGTGTATAGCACAATAGGTCCATGAATTGTTCATGGCATGGACTTAAAAGATCCTTAATTCCGCAATGAGTAAAAGTTGAACTTCAAAGAAAAAACTATTTCCACTTATTTAAAAATAATCATAAGTATTATGATTGAAATTGCATTATAAATTCACTTAGACGTTCACTGCGATAAAATTGTACGTGTTTCACTGTTTCCCTATTTGGTATCGCCTATAACGTATTTTGATTACATTTAAATTGATATAATATTATTCACCTCACATGATAGAGTAATATATGTCTACTGGTACTACTATTACGAGTAGTCAGGAATTAAACAGGTAAAGCGTACCGACACAGTGAATTCAGTAAAAATTCTTAATTTTTGAGAGCAAATAACAATAGTAATAAAACAAAAACCATTGCATAAAAATTCAACAAAATTAAGCTTCAGTCGACGTTTAATAATAAAAATACAGAGATGGATTTATCAGGGTTTTCGTTCGGTTTAGATGGAGAATCTACAGGATGGTGGTGATAGTAATCCCGTGTATTATTATAATGCTTTGAGCTCGTCTATATTGCGTAGTTTGGTTGTTGTAACCGCAGACGTGAGTCGCGACTGACGTATTTTGTGCTACTCATTATGCAAAACGTATTATTATTATTATTATTATTATCGTCCTATGGCAGTGGCTAAGATGAAGTGTTCGTTTCTCTGCCTACGCTTGAGTTGAAATTTCTGAAATTCTATGGTTGGACGAACATAGGCGCATCAAAACGTTTCCATAATGAGAAAATTAAACGCGCCGCAGTAAAGTTTAATCTCGGTCTCAATACATGCAACTCGTGGCGTATTTCTATTTCAATGGTACCCTCCCCCACCCATATACCCTATTATCTAACGCCACTGTTCGTCAACGCCAGCTGAAAGAAAGTTTCAGATTGAACTCGAGCATACAGCGGAAATATTCCGAAACCGTCATATGATTTAAAGGTCCCTATCGCAGGCGCGGAAACGATAGTGCTGATAGCCGATGGTATATCGTATGATGGTGACTAAATAATTTACTGAAAACACCGCCAATTACGACTGTTTATGAGATTTCGCCGCAGTTATCTTTATAATTAGTTTCCAATTTTTCATCGATTTGAGTTATTATCGTAGACTATTGATAGTCATAATCGATTATTAACTGAATGTGACTTTTGCACAATTTCCACAATGATCAAGTAAACTTTTAACACGTTTAATAATTATTTTTAATTTAATTATACCAAAATAAACGATTCGTTCAAAGTAGGTTGTAAAATACGATATTGCACTTACAGTTTACCAATGTTTACAAAAACAATTTTTTTTAACAAATCGCAATTTTCATAAATGTTTTCACTTTTGTATTCAATTAAAATTATATTTGGGAATTTTAGTATATTGTATACACCCACAGCATTCTATATAAACCTTATATTAAATACCGACCTTTTTCATACTTCTTGTGAAATATTTAGGTACCTACCTGTACTAATATTTGCAGAGGAAGATACGTGTAAGGATCATTTATGTACAAGTTAAACAATTAACTATTCCTGCTTTACGTACATCATTCAACGTTGTATATGAGAGGCATAATTTTAATTTCGGTAAAACGTTCTCTTTTACTGCAGAAAGTTTTGAGAAGAGTGAGTTTAGGTGCAAGGTAGTATAGTAAACTAGAAATATATGACAAGATAAAATAACGATACCATTCTACCCATCATTATAAACTTTAAACGTTGGTACTTGGTAAACTATCTCTCTCAAAATATGATAATGGCACACAAATAACTTCATAAAAACCACTATAACTTAAGCCCAAGTATATTAACGTGGTCTATCGAAGATATTAAAAGTTTAAAACACTAATGAACGTTCGTTTGAGGGATAAAAAGTTTTCCAGGAAAATCAGCCCCGTAATAGTCATACACTACGTTATAGATATATCATGTTATTGGAATATAATAATATATAATATTAAGATCGTAGTGCACTTTTATAAACAGCCTTGCCCCACAATATATACATAATAAACTGTATGCAAATTTCGAGTTGTAAAGTTACTGCACTTCTCGCGTAGTTGATTATAACGTATACGTTCATGAACTTTCGCACTACGTCATATTATGTGTGCGATGTATTCGTCATAACGAGAGCACGTACAAGAAAAGATAATATGCCAGTCTAAATAGGCGGTACAAGAATTTACTCGAGTCGTGACATCAAGTAATTCGGCCTTCAGATATATGAAATAAAACTTTAGTCGGCAAGCCGAGAATAATATCACGGCCAAGACCGAAGGAAGTCCAAAGGTAGCTGCCAAAAATTAGCGCAACGAAACAAAATAATAATAATAATAAGCTGCTCGCGTGTAGGTATATTGTATAATATTTTTTTTAAAAATTCTATATCGCCGTTCACTAAAGTCGGTTTGTAGGATAAAATATTATATCATTTTTTGGTCATGGCTCATCATGCGCCGGTCATCCCACGAAACGATAACGATAATAATATGTTCATCGTATCTTACTACATAATTTATTGTACATGGATATTATTATATAAGCTTATATTTTATACTCGTGCGTGTGGAGTGTATGGTGTATCTCGTGGGGTTGCAGATGATGTTGTATCGGTGGTGATCTCTCCGGCGATCTAACAGCTGACTTACGTTCAGCTATTGCTTCCGGTTATATGGCGGGGAACTCAGTTTAGTATTCTCACGCGGACCCCGGCATGGTGGCTGGCGATACGATGAGGTGTGACCGCGAAATATATCTCAAACCGGAAGCGGGCGAATCGGCACACCAGCCGGTGGTGGATAACGTATGGCGTTCGATTTATCACACAGTTGTCGTGATGAATCGAACGCAATTACCGGGCAACGAGTATTCCGCCGCCGCGTGTTTATAATCCCCTCGGTGCGATATCTCATTCTCCTTCGTCGTTTCTCCTGCGGATCCTTTTTATTTTTTGCATCAATAAAATAGTCAAAAGGGTGATACTAATACTATATTTTGGGTTTTTTCAATACTAATTAATAACCTATCTAATATGGGAATTAAAAAATTAATGTTACGATACATATTATACTCTGTCACTTCAATACAATAATTATTTATATAATAATATAGACCTTGGACTGCAACCATAGGTACGTGTTCGGACGACCTGCGAAACGCACGCCAATTATTTTCGTCGCGTTAGGTCGGCCGCTTCTGCGCGTTTTTAATAAAATATCGTAACATTGACCGCAGGCGATTTATACGGTGTTCGTCGGTGGCAATTTGACGTTTCGTGTTAAATTTCATTTTTTTTTCTTTGCACGTTACGTTATTGTGATCGCTTTTATTTTCGCGTCGACGCGACGTAACGATATGCCCTTTTGACATCATTAACCCACTTCTTAAACGTATATAATATAAAATTATCCATTCAATTGTCTCGCATTGGCCGATATACACCCAGGGGCCTGACCGTGTACACATCTGGATCGTGTTTAGTCGTCAGATGGTCATCGAGAATTGATTGCTTTTTTTTACGTAACACGAGTTTATTTTATTCGGTTTTCGTAACTGGTACTTATCACGACATCGTAATTCACTAAATCGACAGTATCGACTTTTACATGACCTCTGTGATGTGTAATTTTCTGGGTAGACATGAAACGATGGTAACAATAAGGGACCATAAGGGAGGAAGTGATTAATCATAAACCACAAAATGCATTTTACAACACTGAGTGGATGTGAATCACTTTTGCGTTACACATTATGTTCAAGCATTTCAATGCTTTAATATCAATGAATATTTATTATTTTGTATTGGTAATGTAATATTATAAACGGCAATTTTGTTGTACACAGTAAACTTAAAAAATCACAATGATTGGTGTTTGAATGAGATATTTTAAACGTATTTTCCGGTACGCTCATTGGTATCTACAGACTTTAGAGTCTATACTCAACTAGCATTTACTCGTTGTAGTACAGCGCTTTCCTTCGTCGCAATTATTGCGAAGCAAGGCGTCATACGGTTTGAATGGTCTCGAATATTGCGATAAGCAACGCAACGACCCATTATTATGGCTATACCAAGCGTGGACCATATTTTTATTTTCAATATAATATAAATTCCAAAAATCCTATCGTGCGTGATATAGATTATTTTTTATGGTTATATTATCGTTTCGAGTAATGTAAAGACAGTATTGATTTTTATAAATTTAATAAGACGTGTATTAAGTTTTGTATTTCATACTAGCATATTAAATTTGAACGCTAAGTAGGTTTCAAAATTAAAACATTTATACATAATAATCGTAGCATGTGTATTGTGTATCACACGTATGTGGTATATTACATTATTGCATATCGAAGTAGGTACGTAACATAACCGATAGAGTTAAAACGATTTTGCTGTACAATTTGTACTTACCGATAAAATTGATTATATATTAGTCAGTTGCAGATTTTATAAAGGCTTTGGGTTTTAAAAATTACCCATTTAGGTACCTACAATGGGTATATTATACACGAAAACATTTATTATATAATGCTCGGATAGATTACAATATTTGGCGTACACCGTTCGAATCAAGTGAGACGGCAGCCGGCAGGCCCCCAAGCTATGACGGCCAAACAATTCGACCTAATAATTATTAATCTGATGCACGGAGTTCGTGGGCAGATTACGTCCAGTAATGGCTAATGAGAATACAACGATAATGTTATTGATAAATATTTTGAACACGACGATGAGCGTGCATTGTTAAAATTAATGACATAATGCGTTTTACTTCCGTGTAAGTGTGTAACTGTCAGTTTTGTATTATTATTATTATATTTTTCGTTTAATTTTGATTTCGTTTGACTTAGTCCCTTTTCAAACTGACCGAGTCGACCGCAACGCGTCGGCCCTGCATTTACACCTTCGTTAACGATAATTCTGTTGCGGCACGTCAACGCACACTGTCTGACAAACATTTTTTTTTTAATGATACCAACTACTACTACGTTTGCCTGTAACTACGAGGACGACGACGACAACGATAATAATAACAGAGGTAGATACATATTATATATATATTTATATAATATAATGAGGATATACATGGCAGTGGCGAGTACCGCTAATGAGCTGTGCATAATGTGGGCACGGGGCAGAGAGAACGTCTAAACGCGTGAAGTATATCGTTAGTATCGGACTGGTCTTCAAATGTTATACGCCGGCGCACTACGGATCACAAAATACGTGTCCTTGAAAACCAGTGTGACAGTTTGATGGCCACGATAGCCACGGTATGCAATTGCGATTATTGTTTTTAACACCACAGCTGAGTAGCTGACTGCTAAGTGGGTGAAACATCTGAGCTCGTGAGAACCACGGCACGTTTTTGCACAAGCACTATATTATAAATTATAATATTATATAAAAAATGTTTTTTTTCTTACAAATTTATGAAGGGTTTGATTTTAAATATATATAAGTATATCTAAGGCAGTTGTTTTATAATTTATTGGTTTATAACTGTAAGATTTATAAAAAATAATGTCGTTAAGCCGTCATTGCTTATTATAATCCTCGGTCACTGCATCAAACAGATATAATAGAAAAAATATAAGTATAGTTGTGACACTTATATGCAGGAAAATGTAAATAAACAATTTATTAAACTATAGGCTATAATAATATAAAAGTTTTAATGTATAATATTATTATTGTTCTAATATATTATCACGCATATCGTTTTATTAATGGCAACTATTTAAATTAGGATTTCATATATTTTAGGAACCATAACTTGTTAACAATCGGTTTTTATTATTTTATTTAAATTTAAATATTTTAATATGTATTTCTGAACTCCATACGTTATCGTGATGTGGGTTTCAGGTTTCTTATATTTCTTATATTTCAAGCAATGCGCCGTTGATTAATGTCCGTATAAAATCAAAATCAATATATTATTAAGTGGCATGAAAGACGAAAAACGGCATCACGAGTGTTTTCAACGAAAAAAAAATTAACAAAAAACAAAATATGAAACACGTTTAATACCAGAGATACGAAATATAATAATGTATACATTTTTAACTGCCAATGGCTTCTTTATTTAATCGACCAAAGGTTTTTATAAAAACAATACATTGTGTGTGGGTACAGTGTGGAAATGTACTAGTAGTCTATAATAATAATAGTTACTTAAATAAAAAAAATACATTAATATTATTATAATTAGTAGTGTACTTGAATTGCCTATCTATATCGCCGTGTCTTCAAAATTGTATAATTTAAATTCATTGCAAAATAAATAAATATAATTTTGTTAATGAAAGCTAGCAAATAGTCAAAAATCAGGAAATGAGTCATTAAAAGTGTGGACATAAAATATATTCAAGTCAGTTGTATGTACTGGAACTAAACTTTGTATTTTCTAAAAAGTTTAGCTGTTTTCGAAATCGAAGTACCTATAAGCGAAGTATTCGTTAATTCATTTTTATTGAGATATGATTGAATAAATAACAAGATATTTATAATATGGTTT
Source organism: Nasonovia ribisnigri (assembly GCA_027563435.1). Classification (NCBI taxonomy): domain Eukaryota; kingdom Metazoa; phylum Arthropoda; class Insecta; order Hemiptera; family Aphididae; genus Nasonovia; species Nasonovia ribisnigri. Next base: position 280,598 of record JANEHU010000011.1, on the reverse strand, counting down.
GTGTTATTTTCATAGTTAGCATATATTTAACTAATTATCTTTACAACCATCTGAAATTATTATTATTTCGGTCAGCCTAATTTAAATTCTTGTAAATTTGTTATTATAATAATTGTTTCTATATACAATTTACCACTATAAAATAAAACTGATAAAGTACGAAATCATCATTAAATTAATAGTTTGTAAATAAAACAATAATTATTATTAACACGTGTATATATGTGTGTATTTTAACTTAAATTAAATAATATGTTCAATAATACGTTTAATAAAAACACTGTTATGTAATTATTTATTTTTGTGGCGCGGTGTGGAAACGCTCTGAGTGTACGTATCAGCCGGCGTTGCTAGTTCCCTGATGGGTAACCACCTCGAATTTTTAGCAATGAATCCTTGCCACACATACAAAACGTGTTTCAACTAACCGTTCCTCCCCTACAAAAAAACAACCTACAAACAAAACAGCTAATGACCATAGTTACCGGGTTTAAGCTCAGTAAAATAAAAAAATGAAAAAAAATTATTTATTTTTACGTAGTTTCAATTATTTTGCAAACAAATACAATATTTTAATAATGCGATCACCACCTAAAAAAATGGACGAAGTAGCTGAGTAGACTAAGGCAATAATTTCAATGAATACCGTATTTCGCTATACTATATACGATACGTTAGTGCCTGCCATGGCAACTTTTAACGTGTACGAAATACTACAACATATGATTTTATATAACATTTTTAAATGCTTGATATTATATTATGTAAGACCTCAGGTGAAAATTTTCCAATGTCATGTCTGCACACTGTAATACGCTGGATTTTATCAAATTGTTCATTTGCTCGTGGCCTAGTTTGCTTACAGTAATATATAACTTTAAGGTGAAAGGACGAAACGGTTGGATGATGGTATACAACTTTTCCAAAAGTAAATGCTAGAAAATCTCTTCTTTATTACTTCGTCTAGGGGATTTACTATAGGTATTTCTCGGTAGTTTTCTACTAGATATTATCCGGTCTAATCATGTGTTTACTGTATAAACAAACACAATGCACACTGTGGCCTTGGATATTGAAAGTTTACTATATTATATTTAAACTTCTAGTAAGTGTTTTTAGCACCTTACGTATTCAAAATCAACTATTTTATATTTCAGGATAGAAAATGTATATAACTTAAACTTCATATATTTTTATAAGATATCATACTAATCTTTCTTTTGGAGTTAATTATTGACTGTTAATGAAGTAATATTTAAAAAAAAAATAGTGCAACTCAATAAATATATCATTCTAGCCAATGGGTAAGCTTAGATTTTTATAAAGTAATAGGAATTATTAACAGTACATATTATTTTAACGACATTGATTTTTTTTTACTGGCGAGAAGTGAAAATAATTAATATATTTATAAAGAATAATTAATTTTAAGTCTGCATATGAGTTTTTTTCATAGAATAATTCTTACAGTCACATTTTTTTGAAAATTTAAACAGCAGGTTTATAATATGCTTAATTATATTACATTTTATTTATTTATTCAAATGGGCTAATAATAAGTATTATAAGTTCATTTAAACAGCTAAAATGATAATACATTACAGAATAATACTAATGTATTGACATGTTATGTTTCTTCTTTATAAAGAACTAAACTGACGAACCTAAAATAAAAATCGACTAATATGATGTAAAAAATGATTTTTATGCGTTATTGAATATATGTATAATTTGAGGTAATTGAAAATGTATAGACGTGCATTATTATTGGCTCGTATATAATATTAGGTGCACGTGAATTAACGAATACACGACCATCAAGCGATTTACTATTCACATTTCACATAAGTTGATTAAGAGTATTTTCAGTAATGTTTTAACAAATATGAAATATTACAGTTGTGGGGTGTTTTGGAATGGGTATGCAGTGAAAATTCTACTATCAGATTGAGACGTGTGCACGGTTTAAAGTGTGAAGAGCCAAAAATGGCGTGATTTGTATTTACAATATTACACACGTCATTATAATAATTTGTTCGTATCAGCATAGTAACGCAGTATCGTAAACGACACTGAAATTAAGGAAGAAACGTGATCGTGGATTTTAAAACATACAAGAATTCCATCTATTAAGTACCTACATCATATAAAATAGTCACCTTATAAGTTATTGTAGACATCGATCTCTGTTAGAGACCCCCTATGGGACAAAATTCACGTAAATGAATTTATTCTATATTGTAAGCCAAGTGCTCTCAAGTTTGATTGCTTTGTATATTTTATATTTTTTATGCATGGCCGATAAGGTTTTTGTGCTATATGTTTTCATGTAATAATAATATAGTTATATTGATCGTGTTGAGTCGAAGTATATTATGTTATTATAACGTTGCGATAAGTGATAACGGCGAATAAGGACGTCGTTTTGCTCGACAAGTCGAAACTTCGTATTTAACGCGACCAACGTAAGGCGTTCTCTGTTATGGGTGAAAAGTTTTTACCTGACAGAATAGTTTTTCACTCCAACGGCTTAGCGTTCTATCTTAACGTATCAAAAGTTTTTAACGAATCAATTTTATTTCTTTAAAATTCTAGTTTGCTAACAAAATTATAGACCGACAAATAAAGTAATCCTTCCGTCAAATTTGGTTGATTGAAACAAAAATAAAAATAAATTTTTTGTCGATGTTAACAATAATTGGGTAGACATTAAAGTACTAGATAATATTATACCCTTGGAGGATTATTTTTAGTGTTAATATTTTGTAACACAGTAGGTAATAATTGTAAATATGTATTATGAAATATTCGTTTTAAACTTAAACCATCCAATACTAATATTGCTTAACGCTGTGATTAATATTTATATATATAGTTACAAATACTTTCAATTAATAATCACCTTTAGTGAGCGATTCAATATTATAATATTTGATTTCGCGATTGTTTATAAATGTTTAAAACGTTGTTAAATAACGTAGTGGTTTAGTAACACATATGATTCTAATATATTAGTTTTCAAAAATATAAAAATTGAATAATTAATAATTAATTGTTATTTGATGTTGTACATTAATTTCCAGCCAAGTGTCAATACTGGGTGGCTCCTTATTCAAAATTTTCATTTAAATTGTATTCTGTTATCACACATACTTATTGTACTAAAAGTACAGAACGAAATTATATGGCTGATGAGGCAGCAAAAGACGCTAGTTCGAACCCTTCAGAAACAGCAGTTCAACATGTAACGAAACAAGATGTTATATCCATAATAAAACTTCACTGTACTAACATGTGGCTGGTAAATTGGAAGTCCGCTTGCACAAAACTCCACGAAATCATAAATGACGTACTCATTTGGCCACACTCTATAGATCTTCCAAGAAAGTTTGAAGTCAATCTAACCAGACTTAGGATTGGCATATGAAACTCTCCCACAATTATTTGATTAGCAAGAAAGACTCCCAATATGCTCATCCTGTGGCACTAGTCTAGTCTAACCATCAAACACATTATGATGGAATGCCGCTCAAACTCTGAAGCAAGATCGTATTCAAAACTTCCGGAAACCTGTCAGAATCACTCGGCTACAACAGAACCTCTCACGCCGCCACCATCAAATTCATAGAAAAATCAAATCTTCAAAACCTACTATAAATGTAAAATTTACATAAACTATAGGAATCATAAGTAAAATCTCTCAATGTAAAAAACAAATGGCCTATGTTGCCGAAGATAATTTTATTAATAAAAATAAAAATATAGATTATTTATTTGTTAATGTAAAATAAAATATTTTACACTGTTTAGTGCTATTATATCTATAATATTATGTTATTATTTGTAACTGGAGCTTATCGGTAATAAAGATTTATTATTATATTGTACAATTTGTTGTGTGCGACTTACGATACGATTGATACCGATCATTTTTACTTATATGATGTTAACTTTGTAAACTTGAGCCGATCGGTAATACTATTCCCAATAACATTTACTATTCTTATACTTTAACCGTTCGTCCTTTCCCATCTTTCGTCTTTCCATAATGACATCCAACAGCTGTGATTTAAACGCACATAATTTTGTCACTATTTATTGTGAAAAGTTGATGAGTATAATATTTCGACACTGCAGCCAGTCCGCATGCAACTGCTCGCGCTGTGCGCGAATAACGATACGTCATTCAGAAACTCTATACGAAGTGTGCGTCGACTGCACGCGCGTTCTTCGAAATAGTACTCGTTTAAACTGTCGTTTTTGGATAATGTCACCATCAAATAATATTATAATGTATATGTGCGACGAATAAAGCGCAATTCAAAGACCATTAATCAACGTGGACGCGCGAGATATATTTGCCAAGCCCGCGGCGGACCTCGTGCGAATCTTCAGTTTAAAACCGTATTAATTACGATATCGCGGGCAGTGAAAAAAAATGAACGAATGAGGCAGCCGAATAATATGAAGAGAAAAACACCGCGTTCACTCGACGAAATGTAGGCGGCACACACAGGCGGTGTCATCCGTGGCATGGTGGAGATAATGTTGTCATTAATCATTCGGCGGGATGCGCGTGAGAGACCCAATTGTGCCGAGATTACTCGGACAAATACGGTTTTTAAAGATTGTAAATATATATGTATATATTATGTAGCTATAAATACGTACGCCGTCGTCTCTACCTCATCTACTGCAATCATCTGCTGTCGAATGCTGTACGTGCCGTCGAAAATCTGCATATCCGGACTGATAATAAATTTGGCCAGTATACCTATTTAGCGTGGAGGTGCGAATTTTTTTTAACAAGCACTTTCAAAATCGTCATATCGTCATATTTTATATATTTTCACGTAGTTATTCATTCTGCTCCCTATAGTGCGCGTATGTTATTGATAAGAATATATAATAATATTATATACTCACTCGCAGGCACCTCGTCGACGCTGCAACTTATATCCTTTACGTTCGTTGTTGAACGTACATTATAATCTATCGTTTGAATTCCACCCTTCTGTACTCCCCTATTAAAACAACGATCGGTATACGGTCTTACGCTGCGAACGATATAATATATATTTCACATCGTCGCGGAGGGATGACGCTCGTATGCCGATTATATGAGGGGTGACACGCGGACGTTATATATATGTATACAATAAAATCATAAACGCAGGGCGAGCCATCGTGTTTTCCCATTTTCTCGGGACCAGCCCTGTATGTGATCAGCCCATTCATTACACGATAAAACAACGCTGTATAACGATTTACCACACCGACTTCGCTGTGGACGCGGTGGTTGAACACTTAGGTCAGGTGTCGTTCACTGTTGACGCTATTTTTCACATTCCATACCGTATATTATTGTTATTGGACTATGATATCACGCTGCTGTCTAAGACTTTTCTCTACGCGACGACGACCGTACGTAGTTTTCCCTCGTCTCAAGACGCGGCGATGGAAACGATATATCTAACTACGCAGATCTACCCCATTCGCGACAGTTTGCGATGTTCGATTCCGTTTTTATCTTTTGGTATTATACATAATATTAATTGCCTTACGCTCGGCACTCTTTGTTACTTTTTGGATTAATTTTTACCAACCGGTTTTTTTCGCCACCGGCAGCCGACCACCACAGTTAACGTACGAGCCAGATTGTGGCTTATACTGCACGTTACATTTACGAGGAGTACTAACTACACTCGGCCAGCGATAACACATAATATTATATATCATCGCCGAAACTCATGTAAGCCCGGAAGTATTATGGTGTTTTTTTCCTGCTCCACACCATACCTATTCATCTTCGTTCCGGTTGGCGCGTTTATTCGGTCTTGCGTGAAACATTTGAGTCGAGTGCCATGCTTAGTGATCGTTATAATTCGACGTTTTTGGTCGATTAGGCAACTACGGCCGAGCGATTAAAAACGATACGAGTACATTTTCGAAACGCCACCGCACAAAGCCAATCTTCACAATCGGACACTAATTATTGTTATTGTTGCGGTCCGTATATTTATAATACGATATTGTACCGACAGCACGGCGGTTGTTTCGCAATTACAAATAGAGCTGACCTCGGGGGAAGAATAATTCAGTGAATTAAATCGAATGGATTTTCACTTATGAAATATATTAGATATTTATGTAGGTAGGTATAATATGAGTTTCGCGTATTTTTATATGGGTGGTCTGGTATGGATTACTACTCAACAACGTGAAATCACGAACATTGCAATTCGATTGAACGCGCACTCGCCCATAAACTATCATCAATATATCACAAACGCCAAATGCGCGCCTACATTTACTAAAAGTCTATACAATACAATATGTAGACTGTATAGGTACCTTTAAGGAATGTTTTTTTTTTTTGGCACTTCTAAAAAACCATTAGATGTGAATATTATTTATAATTTCCTTGTAGTCAATTTGTGAAGACCTTCCAGCATATAATATTCTGTATAGGTAATAACTGTTTAAAAAAATAATAACGAGATAATAACTAATTTCACAAACAAAATATTTTAATTTATTATAGTTGTTTCACCTTTTGGTGTATTAAAATATTTTTGGAGACCAGACCAGAGTACCATTTTAAACTTTGAGGATGGTTTGTTGTAGAAAACTGGATGCAGTTTGAACCTTTGGGAAGATTTGGGGGGGGGGGGGCAAAAGTAAATATTTGCTAATATATATTAATTAAATTAATGGATAATAAAAATACAATCATGGTGAAACGGGAATATTTATGCAAGTCTAATTTTTGATAAAATTGTTTGGTTTTTTTGTTCTAATTCAAAAATAAATTAGTGTATTTTCAACAAATATATTTTATATCAATATTTTCTAGGCATGATAATATTTCTAGAAGATATTTGGTCCCTTTATGTGCTATTGATGATAGACTATGTATACATTATTTTTTCTATTTACGAATAATAGAACATTTTTGTTACCAATATAAAAATTAATACAATTTCCCTTATAAGTTATAAGTTACCAACATTGGGAAATATCAAAAATACATATTATGTATAGGTAGTTATTTATTGAAGATCAAATTTTTACAAAATATAATATTTAATTGAAATATATAGATATTTTAGATATTATGTTTAAAAAATATTATTTCTAAAGACTTGACACTTTTCTACATTACGTATATTATACAATTTTATAAAAAGTTTTAATATTTTTAGGTTAATAATAATTTATTTTACCATATGTTCATGGTATGTCAGTAGTATACATTTAAAAATCGCTCAGAATATTTTTCATATACAATGATAAATAATTATTTGGGATATCCCAAATGTCACAATTTTTACCTTTTTCATAAATAGACTACGCCCATTGTCTTATCGATAAATTATATTTATTAAATCGCTCGAGCGCGTCCTTCGGTTTACAGCCAATACTTTTAAGAAACTTCAAAGAACTCACGATTGACTATGATAGTAGGTACAATTAATGTACAATTATATACGTAATTTGTACAATAACGACTTTGACAGTGGTGGAGGAACCACATTTTATTTTAACTTCGATAATAACAGCGAATGACTACGACACATTTAGGTCAATATAAGTGTAAGTATAGTGAAGTAGTGAAGTGACGAGAGTGAAGAAGTGAAATAATAGATAATAATATAAAATACCATTTGTTTTAAATTTTCAAAAAATGTATCGTTAATTTATTATAAGAGTAGATGCTAAAAAAAAGTTATAGAAACTAGTACATTCGACCAAACTGTAAAAATGAGCAAAGTGAAAATAGTAAAATAAATAATAATAACCACATTGTGGTGCACCCTGGATAGATAACTAGAATAAACTGGGACGCGTTCGGGCTACTTAAAAATATGATATTTTTTCTTAGGACGCACTCGGGGCATTAAATATTAATAAGGATCATTTCGGGACGGACTCGAGAAACTCCAGATTTGAGATTATTCATCGAATTCAAATTTGACCCCCGTGCATAACACAGGTACAGTTGATAACTACTGTGTAACACAGTGCCTTCCGGAGTATTTTTATTTTAATAATATATATATTTTAACAATCACTCGTCGTGTGACGTCTGTATTATACAAACGAGCGTGTTGTTCAAGGTGAACGTTTATCGTATGAATCGCTTTGCTGTCTTACAAATCGTTAATTATGACTTAAGTAAACAGAATGTCTACAACTATAATCATATATTATTATGTTTTCTAGTCTTTCAGATAATATTGGGCTATACGTAATAACTATACGTACCTAGATATTTCTTATTATTGTACACATAGTAGAGGTAATATGAATGTGTGCGTATGAAATTATATTTATATTTTTTTGACTGCCGGGTAAACAATATTGGCGAAGGACTAGATATGAGAAACATAATATGAGTGTGTGTGTGTTTGTATGTAATTTGTATGCATCTGCATCTGCAGTGTAATTGTGAAAAAAAAATCAAATGATAAATAACACAATATGCGTAGTTGTGTTTTTTATTACCTCTCTGTTACCACAATATATATTCTTGAATTGGTATGACGAAGACATTATGTCATTGTCATCATCGTTATTCAGCCATACAGTTAGTACCTATTATTTGAGGCTTCCAAAATTGATATAACTGAAACATACATTCTATATTATAGCTGTGTTTTCATATTATATTGTGATTACATCAGGTGGTGACAATACTGACAATTAAACTTTCGCCGAAGATGGACAAAAATCAAATGAACGGATCATACAGAATTTAATATAAACATTAAACCCTTTAAAGTTAATAATATGTATACAAAATTTAAGAATTTCATCTATATGGGCACATACAGACAATTTATTTTATAATTGTTCTTTGATTAATCATATGTACGTATGCCTGATTTCAGCACTGTCATTTTAATTATCTCCAAGACATTGTATTAACACAAGGCTGTAGTTTATGTCAGTGATTTTCTAGGAAATGTTTTCTTTTGTAAAAAAAATATAAGCTAATTAATTAAAATTATACTGTGTTGTGTGTAGAAACTATATTTGAATATCGAGCTCATTGATATTGACTAATATTGATAATAATGAATTAAATTTTACTCAAACAATTTCCTTAACATTTTTACTTAATACATTAATTTTAATTGGTGTAATTTCTCAAAGAATCTTAGATGATTATATTTATACACATAATACAATACGTTGAATAAACTTTTGATAGATAAGCTATTTAAAGCTCAAATAGGTAAAATGCATGTTATCGTTATTGTCATGCGAAAATTATTTACTTACATAAAGTGACTAAGTGAAATTAAATTGTTATATGTGATATTTAAATTATATTATTTTTACATAAAATGGCTATATTTGTATGGTACTTACCTATATTGAAAAAAGTTTTTACCAATAGCATATTTCAAAGTAATTTTTTGAGCAAAAACTGATTAAGTTATTTAGTTTTTAAAGCATTGTCATTGTATAATGTATACTAACTAAAATAATATTACAAAATATTATTTAAACAGTAGGTGGTCATTATTATTATTTGTATATTATATACGTGTTACGTATTTAATGAAATTATAATATTAATATTACCAGGTATAGCTATACCTGTTATGTAAATTAACTAAAATGTCAAAATCCATGTATTCCTAGCTTCGATAAAATGTATCTACCACTAACTTGATAAATGATTTAATACTCACTCAAATAAATATAGATAATATGATTACATGAAATGAAGTAATGTTTAAAATAATATTACTAATAATTATTTGACGATGTTTCACAATAATCAGGTTAGCTTAGAAATCGTGATCTTATTAAATCATGCTAAATCGTATTATGCGTCCCACATTGTTCGATCACAACAGTCTATATACTTTTCATTTTTCTTATGTAGACTAATAATATTATAATACTATAATATATTAATATATTTTATTATTATATTCTCTAACTTAGACGTCCGGGCACATTTAAGTCATTCGAAATAATCATAGAAACATTTATGATTTACTATTCGATCAGTATTACAGTTTCATTATATACTGCAGCGCATATATTATTATCCGCACACGCCCTGCACTAAGCTGCATTTATAGTAGATACCTATGCTCGTTAACCATTCGTGTGCAGGTGTGACCGTAAAATATTATGACAGCGATGAAGAACAATATGTCCTTGTAACATAATATTGTTATTATTTTTACTAAAAAATAATAAATACAAGTAAGATTTAACATTATGTAAATGTAAGTATTCATAAATAAATAATTGTTTTACGTACCTATAATGTATATTGTAGAAAAACACCATCTGGAGGGTACGATGTCGGTTTGAAGATTAAACATTCAAGTCGAAATCTGATACCATGTAGACCAGGATACCTATTATAGTTTTGTAATTGGTTTTTTTTTTTAATATATATAGATATTTGTAATTCCTTTTACTCGGTTCCACATTTAAACATCGGTCGTTGTAAGTCTTGTCGCGAAATCTGAAACCGAAAACAATTTGGATTTCTTGACAGGTGGGTTTGAATTACGACCGTAATTAATAATTGTTTGTTAAAGAATTATTATTATTAAACCACTATAGACACGATAAATTACTAACGACCGCATTTTTCTCTGAACCAGCTAGTATTGTATAATATATTGTATGTTTTGTAATTGAATAGTGATATCTATGATATATTATTTAAATTAGGAGAAAATACTTAAGTTATAAAAATAATATGGAATCATATAATATAGATGAATCTTAAATTTATTGATTGCTTGGCTGATTAGAAAATAGAAATTTGAGTAGTTACTTTTAATATCCAAAAATTAACATACAACTTTGAAATATGTTTAATATGCATATTCAATGTTTAATGTATTTTGACGAGTCTCTCACATTTATATCTATGTTGTATTATGATTGAAGGATTCAACGATATTTCGTTTTAATTTTTTAATTCATAAAATTATGAAAACGTATATTTGGAATTTTTTACATATAATAATAATAATATTTTTGGAACGAGCAACGCTAGATAGGGCAGCTTATAATAATATATAATATAATACAAGTATAAAATATCATTATACAAACTCCTATTTATTCGTTTAATGTATCAGTCAATTATTTTTGTACTTTTGATCTTTTCATGATTATTGATAACTTAGTTATCACATTTTAAAATAATATTAAAAAACAATATTCCTCAATACTAATTGATTTCGTTAATGCTCATTGTATACGAGAATTTTGTAATGTGTATAATACATAAATAAATTTGTTTCCAGCCAAGTAAACCAAATTTGGATTAACACGTTAAACATTTACTTAGTTTTCATTTGGTCACATCGTTTAAGGCTATTTTAGATACTGTTAGTTATTTTGTCTTGGTGTATTGTCTTACACGGATTTGATGGAGAGTCTTAGATTTTGATATGTGTTGATAATTCGTTTGATCAAAGCTCTGAACTGATGTGACATAGACAAATGCACGTGAGTGAGAAACCGTACCTGAAAAATATGTGCAACAAGTCGTTCACAAATAGCCTTAATTTTACAGCACGTAAAATTAAGGCTATTTGTGAACGACTTGTTGCACATATTTTTCAGGTACGGTTTCTCACTCACGTGCATTTGTCTATGTCACATCAGTTCAGAGCTTTGATCAAACGAATTATCAGGATACGCGATGTGTTGAGTCCAGATTCCAAAAATAATATCGAGATAAGATAAAGATAATTTCATAAGCAATTTTCTAGATTCAGATTCAGATGATTATTTTTAATTTTATCTAGATACCACAATAGATGTTTTAATTTTTTGTTTAAAATTTACAAAAACAAATATATTTCGTATACTTCTTAATTATTTTAGACGAACTATTTTAGTATTTTATGACCATTCATTTTAATAAACAATTTTTCTTTGCAATTCCTTATTTTAATTGCCAAACAATGATTTATTTCTGTGTCCCTTTATATTTTTACTTCAACTCAAACTGAACATGGAGATACTGTAGTCTTCTTAATTTTTTTCAATTATTACTAATTGGTAACTTATATTATGTTTTTTAAGAATTCTGAACTCCAAACTTTGTACGCATAATTTATTATTATCCTAATTTAATAAATAATTATTGCATACAAGTACCATTAGGATAACTTCTACTTAAAAATACAATTATATATAACAAATTAGAAAAATGTATTACCATTGATTATAAATACTAGTATTTATAATCAATGGTATTACGTTCTAAGGTATTTATGTTTGATCTACCCCCTCACCCTCCAAAAATCCAGATAATATTATTATAACGTGAAGTTGTGAATTTCTAGCAGCGGGACAGTGCCGAATGCCGAAGACTATACTATAATTATACTATATATACTATAATATAGAGTATAGACTTATTGCAGTCATGACTCATAATAGAATATTTCCATCACGAGTTCACGAAATAATGTGCGCCGCTGGACGAGGGTTTTACACTTTTACGTAATGACTAATAAATAACAATATTATTTAGCTTTATATAAATAGACAAGAACGATATTATTTCCTTGAAACCATGTATATATAGTAATCAACATAACACGAGAAACGTAATAATAAATGACAAACACATTCGTGAGAATCGAAATACTATACGTTTATACTCTATAGCTATATCAATACACTTACTGCTATGAAAAAAAATGAATATATTCACGTTTATTTTCAGGAATAGTGTAATAATATTTTGTTTGATCAATAAGATAAAATTAAAAATTAAAGGTACCAAACTACCAACTATCCAAATTTATCTAGATACTGCTCAACACTACGCGAACACGTGATAAGGCTATATCACGTATAGACTGTGAGTCACAGAAAGATAACAAAAACCCGTATCAGCAGCCGTTGGGTTTCGTTTTCGGAGTTTTTGTGGAAAAACGAATCATGCTTCCGAGTTGTGTGTGAGCTTATTAGGTTGCCGTGTAGACTGCCATTACAGCAATAATAATTCTTTAAATAATGATAATCACTTGTAATCGGGTGCATAAACACGTTTTCATTCGACTTTTACAATAGTATAGTATGGGACCACGAATTGAGATTTTAATATTCAGTACCAATCAATGTTTGTCAGTATTATTAAATATAATGTAGTATAATGGTATATTATTTTTATTGTTAAATACTATGATGCTAAAATATATTATTTATATAATATTATACGTTATTGATACTTTTTTATCAACTTTTGACTTTTAATAAATTGATTGTTCATCGTGTCATTCGTGTGTATTATCACTTATAAGTTATAACTTATAAGACAATAAACTATCGTTATAAATAAATTTAGCGTTAATGGGTCTACTTTTTAACTATTTAAATTAAATACGTATGAAGTATTCTTAGTTTAAAGGTTAAAAGTTATATAAAATATTCAAAATAATCAAATATATTATACGTTATTATATATACTTGATAATAACAAATCGTATGTACATTTGAAAACTTCTCAACTTAACAGACATGTCACGGTCTATTACTAAGCTCCTACCAGCTAGTACACAATACGTTGACATAACTTATTCAAAGTCATTTTCGCTAAGTGCACTTTTCAAAATTGAAAAAAGTAGCAATCATTTTTTTTTAAACATTATTTAAGAAATAATCTTTTACACATTTTGAATCTTATCCGTGCATATTATATTATCGCGTCATCGTAAAATAAATAAAAATACAATAAGTCAATTATTATTTGAATATCTATTTCTTTTCTTTTTTTTTTTTTATTGTAGTTCATAAACACAATAATAATATAGGTACTAAAATTAAGTAAGTCAGAAACTTGAGTAACAATAGTTTTTTTTCTTTATCGAATACAAAATTGAACTCAAATCGAACGCCGTTATTTAATTTGGTTTTACTTATATATACATTTTTATATCATCAATATCTAACATATAACTATGACATATTATATATTTTTGAAAACTCCGAATATTCTGATATAGTTAATATCGGTGAATGCGTGCATTTTAATCGGACAAATGAAGTAGCATTGACAAATTGATTTTTATAGAAATCGATAATAATTGTGTTCAAGGGCGAAGTAAAAAATATCGATTATGTATTGTGGATAATTATATTGGCGGTATATATAAATGGTTACCAATGCTATACCGAGTGTAAAATCATAGATAGTTTCAAGTAAGCAAAGTTGGAAGGAATAACACCCAGATATCCCATAAAATAAGGTCACTGTTGATATTTGGTTAGGTATGTATGAATGTATGATTTAAGGCGTTTAATTATTTAAAACAATTTTGCGTTTAATTCGATCAGAAGCTGTTCGGATCTTTTCTTGCATGATGTCAAGACTTTAGAATTGAACAAAAACTATCTATATACACTATACCAGTATAATTATGGAAATTTATTTTTTGCTCTTAATTATGAATAATAAATGTTTGATCTTGGTTATAATTCAGAAACTGTGGATGACAGCTGTAAAGGTTAGTTATGTAAGTACTTTTAAAAAAACATCATTATAATTTTACCTTTTAAATTGCTTGAAATACTTAAGCTTCCCATGTTTGTTGTCTAAATAGGTCAAGTATTTTCATGTTTTCAGAGAGTTGGATAAAAAAAAACAGTATATTATATTACACACAAGATTGAATGTAAAAGGCATATAATTATTTTTTTCGTACCTATACAACGTTTATTATTATTTTTAATCGTAAACACCGGGAGACTCTTGAATATATTAATACTTACTTACTCCGAACCAAACGAACAATGACAATATTATTTATTTCACCAAGTGTACATTGTAAAGTTATGATAAATGAAAAATATGTTTAATATAAGCAACTTAAAAATCATTTTTTATGGTGATAAGTGAAATCGTTTTGTGTATTCCATTTTTCTTAATAATTAGCTGATAAATAATTAGTTAGGTAGTAATATTTGATCACCTAGTTTATACTGAGAGCATAAAAATGCTGTGTACATTCCAGTTATAAATTGATTTTATCTTTAAAAAAATATAATACCTGTGCTGCTACACCTATTGTATATGTGGAAGATACTTTACTTTGGAAAATTACATTTTCGTAAGGTTTTTTGTGATTCCTTTAGTACTTTTAAACACAGTAAACGAATTAAAATTTGTGAAAAGTTTTCATTTGAACGAATTCATTGTTATTCAAAATAAGATAGTATATTAATATAACAATGTGCAACGTACATTTTGGAGAGTAATATCAGAATGCTAGTATTTTCAATACAATTTGTACGTATTTGTCGTGTATATAATTTAGTCAAAACGACTTCAATAAATACACATAAATTCATATTAAATGATGATAGTACTTATTATACTTTGATTCAAAATTTACAAAAAAATGTATTACATTATTAATTTTATATACAGTATACACATTATAAATTGGGTTTATAGTATCCATTAGTTTAATATTATATATCAACAATTATAATATTATATAAGTTTTTATATTAATAAGATTAATCAAAATACTATTATTTTGAATAGGTATTAAAATGTATTTAATAGGTATTATTAATTTTTATTTTTATTTTTAACGATTCTAACGTAAAATTATTATTACAATAAAATAATTCTCTAACTTAAACTATGATTGTTTTATTTAATATAGTAATATAGACACAAAGTATATTACAGTATTTTGAATTCTCAAATATTATAGATAATTTAGATTAAAGAAATATAATATATGTATACAATGCATATAGTTTTTTATTTTTCCTTACACGTTCTATAAATATATTGTATTTTGTAAATTTCGATAAACTATTATACTTGGTAATATTTTTGGAAGCATCATACATTTTTTTTAACTTTCTTTTTAATATTCAGTGAAAATGATATAACCTTATATAGTGCCATTAACATGCCATCGGAAGCTATAAATACGAGGCTCGGCGATAACGGAACACTGGTACGTGTTGTACTATACGGGCATAAACATATAATGTGTTTTGAATTATAATAATATTCAAAACTCAGATAACCGTTAAGTATAATATTGTATACTATAGAAACATTTCAATTGGCACAGTTTGTGATGGTTATGCGGAATATATTTATTTGGTATTTTACAGAATATTGCTGCAGTAATGAACTGAGTTATATATAATTATTATCTCTTGTTGATTTATTTCGATAAAATATTATTGAAATTGACTTTTACCACTGGAACAATTTTTTTTTTATTAAATATTGAAATGACTCAACCTTTTCACTTCATTTGAGTAAAAGCAATTTAGAACAATATTTATAACTCAGTTGCCTCTGTTTTGTATACATTATATATATTTTTTATTTATTCAGATAAGAAACCAATAAATCATACGATTCCTTGTAAATATGAAAATAGTTTATCAAATAATTTATGATTTTTCAATGAGTGCAATGTGTACACACGTTATGTTACTAATTGTATATTTGTGTTACTGTAATTTCATATTCTTCAATTAAATGATAATTTTTTTTTTATGCATAGTTATTGAATATTAATCTAATAATATCTTATAAAATCTTACACTTTTTGTTTGTTCAATCCATAAAAATATGTATTTATGTTTGAGTTCAATGTTCATCGTATTTACATGTCTACGGGCCTGGTTGTTTAGTATTCATTCAAATTTTATCGTGTGCATATATACATTTAAATGTTTCTCACATAAGAAATCGTCCGGATAATGCGTTTTCCCCTTAACCTCAACTGTATTCTCCCATAAACGATATGTATATGTATAATACTATCACAATTTCAAATTGTAAATGTACCTAAATGTATTTGTTATTTTTGATACATATGTATCAAAGTATTCAGCTAACATAATCTTGCTATACAAGAAGAGAAATTTTTATCGTTTCAATTGTTTTTATTTTTATTTTTTGTAATTTGAGGATTAATTAAAAAAAAATGAATACGTGATATAAGTAAAGTTTGGTAATACAACAATCAAATAGCAAGTTTTGGTGGTCGTCCAAGTGCATAATTTTTCTTCAATATAACTTTTAACATTAATTAAACAAGTTGACTTTATGTTTATCTGCAAATTGCATAACATGATAACTGAGATATTTCTAACTAAGAACTTATTCATTCAATATTTCGATTCAAATTTGAGTAAGTACCTACTGCAATTGTTTATTATATATATATCATATTATATTTTTTTAAGTTGTTTAATGGAATTCGATTGATTATTTAATTATTTTATAAGTGTGTAAAATTAATAGACACTAAGACACTATACCATTAATATAGACGGTTAATATCTAATCATAAAAATAGTAATTTCCTACGTACCTGAAAACCCAATATTTGTTCATAAGCAAATAATTATTTATTATTCTTTAACATTCTCAGAATTGCTTATAAAATATGATGACATAACCTCTTCGAAATTGAAAACTACAGAACACCTTCTCAGTTGTAGTAAACGCACAACGTGCAGTACATAAGTATAGGCACATAATGTTTTTTTATTATTGAAACAATTTATATTTACTGTGCGTATAATTATTTTATATTATTTTATACGGTCCAGAGGCGTGTTAAATGAATTAAAATTATTTATGAATATAATAAGTTATAACAACTGTATAATGTGATTTTTTTTTCATGTATTGTTGTTAAATCGCCATTATAATGTATGTAATTCTATTATAATATGACTTGCGTATTCGACAATATAATAGTTTGCGTGTATTATACTGCACTAACACCGATTACCACCGTGGCTATCGATATATTTCCTACGGACGACTACCGTCACCGTCGGTGTGGACCCTCCAACCACATAGTGGTGTACGCCGTTCCGTAGTTTTGACACTGAATAATGAATATTATATGATAATATAATAATATTACAAATTCTGAAATATGCAATTCCGCACGTCAACGTATCGTAATGTGCATAATTGACGACAAACATATGAAGTATGGTGATGAAGGCGTGCGTTTTCTGTTTTATTTTTCGGAAATGTGATTCGCGAATGATGAATTGTTCTTGTAGTACACGAGTACTAAACGCACTTTTGTTGATATTTTAGAGTGCCTTTTCCACCCATCTCCTTGATAAAGCTATAAGAACGAATGGGAAAAAACAATTTCAATATAATTTACGACAATATAATGTGTTACATCGTAGATTTTATTGAAACACTATAAACCATAGTACATTCCTACCTACCTTAATATAATAAATA
The DNA here is from genome assembly GCA_027563435.1 of Nasonovia ribisnigri. NCBI lineage: Eukaryota > Metazoa > Arthropoda > Insecta > Hemiptera > Aphididae > Nasonovia > Nasonovia ribisnigri. The sequence continues at coordinate 262,333 of JANEHU010000011.1, read as the reverse complement.
AATTTAAAATATATGCTTGGAAATTACTATAACAATGTTGCGCTGTACTAAATACGACGACTTGCAACGATGATTAAAAAGTCTGAGCGACGTTTTAACTAAAATGAATGATTAAATAAAAAAAGACCCGACGACAACTGTGACGTGACGAATTAAATTGCGCTTTTTTTAAGTTTTACGGAGATGATTTTGACTACTTTAACGCTTATTACTCATATCCTTTCCATCAGCGTTCCAGAAATAACCCAATCTCACTAAAATGATTCATAACCGTAGATATACGTCTATAATATAGTATAATATAATATTATAGAAATTACTTAATACATATACGGAAAATATAGGAATGCTGGTTATTTTATTCATTGACCTGCAATTTTATATAACTATAATTCCTTTGTTAATGTCGATTCATCGAGTAATAATAATAATACAAATCATATCAATAATATATTATAATGTCCGATTCAATTAGTTAATTGAAATGTGAAATTCATTTTTTTTATAATTTTAAGAAATTCCAACTAACAACAGTAAGCTATGTTCAATTTCCTATTGAGATTATTATACCTCCTGTTTTTTTTCTTGTGTATTTATGAATTTCAATTCAGTAGTATATATTTTTATTATTTTTTATCCAAGATTCGAAAACGAATTTATATCCTGAATATAAATTAATATTATGTACAAACAGTAGGTATTAGTTAATAATAATTCACATCTTATAAATCAACATTCAAGAACCTATTTTCTATAATAATAATAATAATTATTATTATTATTAGATATTACATTTTTTAGGTTTTAAAATAAATTAAAACAATAAAATCACACAATTATTTATACCAATATTTATTAAAAATCTATAATATTAAATTCTTTAATAAATGAGCTTTACCAGAGTACAGTTCACAGCATATTCTTTCAAAAATAATTATGAGACAACAATATCTGTGCATGCCAACTCAACCGTTTACGTTTACAATTATTCGTATAATTATAATCAGCCACTCAAAAGATTTCAGGTAATACGCCGCGATGACTAAAAAGGAGATGGTATAGAAATCTTCTTAATCGTGTCAGAGCCGCGAGCTGGTGCATTCTTAGTACAAAAACAAGACATAAAATAAAAACACTCTTGTTCTGTAGACATGTAGAATAGTAAAAATGAGTTAATTGTTTTTTTAATTTAAAATAAGAGAACATTTTTTAGATCAAATCAAAGCCCGATTTATAATAATTATAAAATCTAAAATATTAATTGAAATAATACACAAATATTTATATTTTCAATCATTGTTTAAAGTGAAATGAAAATCCGGACATCGATCCGACCTGCAATAAGTTATCATTTTTTAGGTCAAATAAAAATAATCAAAATCGGACAAATTAACGAGGTGTTAGAGTTTTTCCAATAAAGTCATTTTTATTGATAAAATACACCGTATAAACACCCTCTACATATGTATTGGACAGAAGAATGGTGGAAAATATAACTTTCAAATTTTATATAATTGAACTTAAAGTGCCCACTCTTAATGAAAAGTGTCCCTTAATGAATAAATAACAAATAAATAAACTCAAATAAGAACAAAATAAAAAAGTGATGCTATTATTTAATGGCTTCTTATCTCACCTCTTCATGTAAATTGTATCTCATTGTGCTGCAGGACACGGATTGTATAAATTAAAAAATAAATAAACATATAAGACACTTTGATTAGTACATTAGTAGTGATTTCTATTTTAATATCAATAATTTTATTTATGTGGTTTTACTGTACAAAAATAGTAATTTACTTTTAATCATATTATATTTATACATATATATATAATATTATGCATGTTGTGTTTATTTCTTGTGTTTATACTTTTTATTTTAAACCAACCATCTGACTAAAATATGATGGACTTTTATAATTTAAATAATACAATTTATTCATAAAATATTTGTTTCATGAATTAAATTTAAGTTTGACTAAGAAAATAAAAAGTTTCATGCAGCATGTTTGACTTTTGTTTTAATTTTTACATTTAAAGTGAGTGACATAAAAAACATGTTATGTACGAATTCCGCTTAGCTTATCACGTAGTGTATTTAACGAAAGATTTTACGCTATTACAAGACTGATAAATTACCAGACATTCAATTTGAGGATTTACATGGAATACATTTTTCACAATCATAGGTTATAATTTTGGTAATGGAATTTTAGTGTCTTAGGTTTTGAATAATTGTATTGATTTTACAATGATGTAAATTTTTTTTTTCAAAACATATCTTATAGTTAATTATAGTCAATTGTAATAGTAGTAATACTTCAATATATTTTCAGACAGGAAAGTGAATCTAGTTGATACTGAAAAAGTGTCAAAATAAAAATGTAGTCATTTTCGAATTTCTTAATAATATTGGGAAACACGTAAATATTTTCGGAAAACCAGTTTTAGAAAAAATCTATTTTCTTTATTTTTTGTTATTTAAAAACAAATAACCGTACTTGAAATGTTACCAAATGTTTATATCAGCATTTTCCAAAGGCATTTTTAATTTTAGATTTTTGTCATAAATATTGATTAAAAATTGTTTGTTTGGTTGAAAAGCTCGATAATTTAATACAAGCTTCCTCATAGGATGTTATTATATGGACATTTACCATATATATGGACATTTTAAAAATATTAAGATTAGCTTTAAGCAATTACCTAATAATACTACGAATCTCTTCACGCGGTTTTGCGGTAAGGCGAAATTGACTCAAAAGTTAGTAAAAATAAATTATTAAATGTTTCCTTAGAAAAATATAACCGAAATTAAGAAAAAAATTCAAAATCGTATATGTAATTATTGTAATATTGTCTTCATAAGTATTTGATTTAAAGATTTTTTTTTAGTATATTTGTAAAAATATTTTGCCCTATTATAATAATTATATAATTTGTAACTAATGTCAAATATTTAAATAAAAAAAGAAAATGTTCGATATTCGTGAGCTAAAACGAAATGCATTTGTTAGCCACCTTTTAGTAACCTGTTGGGGTTGAAAAATAAGCTATAAATACTTGTCGAGTATTAAGGAATCTTTTGATGACACTTTTATAGAAAACCACCCATTAGTTTTGAGTTTTTAGAGTACAAAGAAATAAAGAAACATTCATATATATTTATAATATATTATATTTAGTTTATAATCATTTACTATTTATAACACAATAAAAGCATTGTTTTTGGTAAAAATTAAATCAACTTTCCAAAATTATATTAGTAAAATAAATTGCGTTCTTAGTATAATATCAATAAACATATTATTATCATGAAATATATACTTAGCTTGACATCTCGTAGTTGCTCAAAATCGTTTTTAATATGCGATGATTTATCATTGAATTCAAATTTAAAACTGGCATTACAGTAACTTAACTCATTAACGTGTAGTACACCCGACACCAACTATACAGCAGAGCGGTAACCTACCAATTTCCCCCCTTTTTAAGAAGGTAATTTAAATAATATATTATTATAATAACACGGCATCTTGGATAGGCAATTTAGCTACATAACTGTCGTGTGACCAATTTCTTGTACTTATCTCATAAAATTATAATATTATTATAATAATACTGGTAGTTTCTCGTCTTAGATCATCATAATACTATGGATTAAGCTACAGCATAATAAAATGTTGCCAACATCAGCGACAAGTCAGCAAATTAGGTGTTCGATGTGCGAATGTGTGACGCAACTTCTCGTATATTTATCTATGTATAATTTGTTATCAAATCACCATATTATTATTATAATTATGTTTTGAATATTATCATTATATTACATTGAAAAAACAATATAATACCTGCTATAATAATATAATTTATAAACCATGAATTAAGATTTATAATGATTCTGTGATAGTAATATTTGGACATTTGGACTTGTATCCGTAAGATTTGCATATTGTTATATATTATTATACAGTGCAAGTGAGTGACTAGAAAATTAAGTGAAGTGTTATTAGATCAAATTAATTCACACATTTTTTTTCTTCATTTATGAATTTCATTGCCTCATTGATCATAAAATCAAACGTGGATAATTTTAAAAGCAATTATGATTGTATAATGCATATAGTGCCTAACATTCGAAATACGGTAAATATCAAACTCGACAACTTTTATTCAGACTAATGTGTTCGTTCGCACCCTACATACGGTTAGACCATCTATAATAATATACCGTTCGGGGGCCTTTCAATCAATCTGTCTGCGTCTGATGTTCTTATAACTTTTCAGATCGTTATAAATAACATGACTTCGAAATCGATATTATATCATCTGTCCATACAAAACTTTATGGTTGTATACTCAATACTCATCGCCTCATACATAATAGTATACAAGGTCTTACCTTAACAAACTCACTACGACCTGTTGAGTATCAAACGTATATGTATAGTAATTTTATGGAAAAAACACTTAACATTTATTATTAGTTATTACTTTTTTTTAAGCTAATAGTTTCCACATACCTATATTATAACGTTCGTACTACAATAATCATTATTTTTAAAATGTCGCCTGCAGTTATACGCCGAAGTTGCCTCGTTCGTTTAACATCATAACAGGTATCACGGGTAATATTATAGTACCTAAACAGTTGTTGCGGTGGTTGTGAAATGTATATAGTAGTATCGTATTCCTCCCATGGTCATGATTGCAGGCAGTGGCGTATCCAGAATTATTTTTTCTTTTTTCTTTTTTTTTTTTGGTGGGGGGGGGGGTTAAAATTAAATTATGACTAATTTACGAATTTCATCTGAAAATAATTTATTAATGAAAATGTTGTTATCATTTAACAACTTTCGGGGGGCTTCGATAACACTGCGCAGGTGCCATCGTCGGGCGTCCACATGAAATTGGTTTCGTATTATATTATTATTAAGTCTGTCATTAGAATAAATAATAATTTAATATTCACTGATAAAAACATACAACTCTATATAAGACCCGTTTAAAATCGCAGATACAGTCATCTCTTTCAAACGAATAGCACACGCTGAAGGGAAAGGGGCCGTCTCTTGAACGATCATCGTAATGATATATCGTGTGTCCGCGAAAACTGGGTACACTCAACAACTCAGTTACCTACATTACTCAGTACCCTATACACATTTTAGAATTCCACCTGGGGAAGATTGATGAGCCAAAAGTCTAGTTTCATATCCCATAAACAGAATTCAAAATATGTATATTTAATATGTAGATTAATAATTATATAGTGCACTCGTGGACACCCTGTATATTATAACGAGTCAGCCGATGACGACCGGTAACCGGGTGTGCCAGAGGGAGTAATTTCGAATTGCCATATATATCATATATTACATTATTATACGTGTTATGACTTACTATGGTACGCTATACCAATCTATATGAGTCGTGTGCGCTGTTTACCATACGAAATAATATACATCATTGCGAATGTGCTGTTTAGATTTAAATCGTGTACACTGCGGCCTCCGGACACCGCAGTAAAGGTGTCAATTGGCACTATTACGGTAGTATATCATTTAAACATAATATAGGTAGTAGGTACATACAGAATATTTGCACGTATTGCACTGGAATATTAGGTATGATAATCGTGACCTCCAAACGGGACGACGTTTCCTAGATAATAATATTATAATATTTCCAATAGTTTAAACTTTCGTTTAATTATATTAAAACGAAACGAACGAAAAAAAACTACGGTAGAGATTGGTAGCTAATAAGTCAAGGTAACAACTACTAACATGTATGGTAAAATCTAACGACAAGTCAAAGTTCTCTACTGCGTATAATATTCGCAGCTATGGTTTTCTACTTGGATATTCAGATGTCTATATATACTCTCACGTATTTTATAAGCTATTTTATAAATTACACATTGTATTATGAGTATTTTAGGTTTTTTGCTCGACCGTATTGAATTAATAATATGTTTTTTTTAATCTAAAAACGCACTAATTTTCAAAATAATTCAGAAATACTAAAAAGAAAAATACTGGACTATCTTTTGTTAGCCGTTTGACATTTTAAAATCATTAACATTACTTTTCGATTTATATTTTGATAAAATGTCATACTTGCAAATATCATATTTAAGATTCATCGTAAGTTGTACTGCTTTTTTAAAATATTGAAAATACATGGCACAAGATATTGTTCACAAGATATTGTTTTCCTCTATATTCATATGCAATACTCGATTTATCATTGAATTCAATTTTAACACCTCTATAATAGTGACTTATTCAATGGCAAGATACCCTAGAAACCATCTATACAGCAACCCGAATTATCTGGTTTTTTTTTTAAAGATTGGATGGTTATGATATAATGAAAATAGATTATTCACTGCGTTTAATTTTAATTTAATCTTAAATAAAAAATTTAAATTGTTTCATGTAACATAAACATAACTCATCACAAGATTGCATTGTCCGGTCTTTGATTGTTTTTTTTTTCTAATTGAAAAACAAATCTATTTTACAAAGTTTACAACGGTTTTCTAAAATAAATATTCTCGTTAATTTAAAACAATCAAGGTCAATTGTATTAGAATGGTTGCTATATTATGTTAACGACAGCCATGGTGGAATTATGAGATAAATCCTTGTACAGAGTTGTTCTCGTAGTACAGATTCTTGATAATGTCTGAAAACTATTTACCATGATTTCGTCTTAGGATAATAGCTCTTAGTTAATTCAACTCATTGGAAATGTAATGCCAAATTTTCTTTGTGAATAACTATCATTTTTTGTATATTACTACAAACATTTAAAGCATAGCTAGTAATAGTATACATACATGAAAGAAAATAATAATAACTTCACCTCACATTTAAAACTATTTATTTTAAAAACTATTGTAATCTAAAATAATAAAAAACCTATAAGGTGTTTTTATAATTTTTATAAATCATTAAGATTATATACTATTGCAATTTTAAAAATGGTGTACATACTTACGTTGTTTTCATACAAAAACAGTTACCTAATTGTTTTCAACAATAACGAAAATACGATAATATAATTGTATTCGTTTGTTATTTATGATTTTATCGTAAATCGATTACACGACATACATTGTATTCTACATACAAGGATATTTTCTATTAAATTCATACAAAAAAATCAGTATAATTGTTGTCATAAATGTGTAGAAATTAATCTGTCAAACACTTGGTACATTCATACCATCAAACGTCAACATTCGCAGAACGAAACGACGTTACAAACAATTTGATGGACACTAATTAATGGACCCCTATAAACTGTACCTATAACTATTCTAGATACCTATATACGATATAAACACGTACAAATCTTTTGGACATTCAATAAATTTGAATAAAGGTCCAAAAGGTCATTCACCCGGAACGCCAGGAATAAAAAAATATCATTCCCTAACATAATATTTTACAATAGAGATTTTATGGTACACTGCAGTATACACGTTCATATTGTTGCTAGTATTCTGTTGAAATTCAACTTGCCTAAATGAAAGACTGGTTGAGTAATTACATTGTACACGGCCGGTCACGAAAAATAAATCTCTCGGCTCCTCGTAGATATAAAACAGAGTATTATTCTTCCTGCGCATCCATACAGAAACAGAGAAGAAGAAAAATATTAAACTAGAATGGTTTATAACAATCAACGGTAATTGGAAATTTAAACATTTTCGTTATTTCTATTTCTCCTTTTCATAGTCCGACAAAGTTGCTACGGTCCGCCGTCAACCGTCTCGGAAAATGTATAATATTATAGTGAATACAACGACGACCGAATTGGTCAGCAGCTGTGTATCTACCCATATATTATTATCTGTGATATGAATAATTATACGTATGTAGTCGAACGGCGGCAACGATTTGACGTGGCACCAGCAAAAGCTACCGTACATTTTATAAATAATATATATTTTATCATAGTGAACGGATAAAATAATAATAATACGAACGCATGTACATTGTGCAGGTAGTAGTAGGTATTATGATTATTATAAAAAGAGTAGGCGTGCGTTTCGCGTGTTTCACCTAAAATCGAGTTTCGGAATATTAAAAGTTTTAATTACTCGTCGACTGTCGGACGTCGAAAACTTGAACGCGATCGCCTCCTTGTCCGTCGTGCGATACGCTCGCGTGTGTATCCGTAACTCGTATAAATTAACAATATCGTATTACCTATCTACGTAGTTATTAACTCGTAACTACGCCGTAATTCGAAGTACGCTGAGAAATGTCAATCTGACGTAAGCAGAATATTATACCTACTATTATTATTTAATGTTTTTGATGATTGGGTTATCTCGTTCGACCCCATATCTAAACAGTGGCTTTGGGTTCGGCCAACGGGATAGGCGGAAACGGCGAGTGCGTGGACAGTAAACCATACGCATTTCCAGTTGATACGAGGGATTTCATGGAATTCTTGTTCGAACAGGCTTTCGAAATAGACATCCAACCACATCACTACGTCTTCGACACGTATTTATATTTGTACGGGATATACGTATAATCTGCTATAAGAGGTAAAACAGTATCGACCGACAAACAATCAGGTAGGTCCAAACCATAAATTTGGACTTACCACTTCAAAGCACATATTGATGTTGAACGGAATAAGCCTTTATTTAAATTCATTGGTGGTAAATTTTAGGCATCTGAATACCCCGACATCAACTTGTTCGAAATCTATGACTAGGGGTATTTATTATTATAATACATTTGTGAGTTGTAAATTTTATAATTTATTAAAAATTATATCAACTGAAGACATATTGACGTATGTTTGTTTACATTCATAGGCATAGTTTGACAACATATAAAAATGAGTATGTATTCTTCACTAATCCATGAATTATTAACATTTGCATAAATCGATTAATGACTTAATAACTATTAAACTTGTATAACTTTACTAAACTAATCGTATTTTTGAACAAGATAATTTTGGACTATGAATTACGATTATTTTTATATATTGTACATAATATTTGGGTCATTTATATATTGATATTTTCAATGCGAAATTACTCCTACAAAGAACATCATACACATTTAATTGTCGATCGTCTGGCGTTCACATTTGCAGACTGCTAGCACCGAAGACATTTTGAATTTTAGATTGAAACAACAAAATTTGGAATACTAATCTCCCACACATAAATAACATCCAATTTTTTATAAATAGGTGTTTCTATTTTATTGAGAAGACATATTACAGTAGTGTAGATGAATATATTTTGTACTGTCAACTTATTACAATACAAGTTGTTATTTAATTTTGTAAGTTGTAAGGCTTACAAAAACAAAATAAAAAAAACATAATCATCCAATTCAATTTATTTGAAAGAAATCGCATAATATGGTTATTGAATTACCAATTAAGGTGTAACTGTGAAGTATATTATTATTTGATCGTGTTAACGAAATGGATAATTTTTTTCAATCAAAATTATTTTTAAGATACATAATATAATATATATTATTATTATGAATACCAGTTGTTTATTTTTTTGTTGTAATTATTATTGACAGGAAAATTGTTTTACTTAGTAACGTGTAATTTAAATGTCCATGTTATTGATTATTATTTATTTATTCTAGAATAAATTTAAGTTTATTCACAAGAAAATGGAATTAATATTAAAATTATAAAACGCATTAAATAGCTTTTAAGAAAACATATATATTATAAAGCATACATTTTTGCAGTAAATTAAAAATATAAAAGAGAATATAATTATAAATTGTAAGATTACTAACATGTGTTTTTATATTTTTCCACTATTATTATAATATTTAAAGTTATTTTTCTGCTGAACCGTATAATTTATTTTGATACAATGATGGACTTTATTTTCCTATACTGTTATTATCATATACTTGTGTCAGTATATCTATTTTTGTCTTGTAACGCCACGAAACAAAATCAACATTTTAATTAAGTTATAACACTATATTACAATTAAATTTGATTAATGATTATATTATACTTTATATAGAATAGCATAAATTATTTTATCGTACATTATAGGTATTAAATGTTCGTCAACTGTTTATTGTCCTTTGTTGTGTAATAGATGGTACTTTACACTGACCCACGGTTGTGTATTAAATGAGTAAATTTATCATAAATTATAATATATAGTGGTACCTATATAAAAGATTGCTCATCTTTGTATGTTCTTAGAACTACTCAGTCCGATCAAATTACAGTATAGATGTACACTTGTATGTAGGTTAAGGTACGTATACAGTGATTTTCACTTATATCCACGTTGTACACAGCTGTACCTAGTTGTGATCTATGAAAAAATAATAATATATATTGATCAAATTAAATTGATATTGACATTTTTATCTCGAATTTCATCAGCATCGTGTTAAACAGTCCATATACTAGGAAAAAATATCGTTTTTTAATGCATAATAATATATTTTGATTAAGTTAAACATGTTTTATATGATTTCTTCTCAACGTATATACTTTATACGCATTAGGATATAACTAATGTTTATTTATTTATATATTTATTTGGTATCAGCTCTCATTGACTATTGTATTAATATAATTAAAAAAGAAACACACTAATGATTTATAGCATTTTCAGTTTATCGTATAAATTAATTACGATTTTGAAATCAATACTGTTGTTTAATAATATTATATTGTTAAGTATAATTATTATTTAAAAGATTCGTCAAAAATGACAAAGGATTAAAAAGATTCAGAAGTTGGTTTGAAACTTTTTAAGCTATCTTGTTTAAAATAATATTGTTTAAAACATTTGAATTTCCACCCCTTTGAATTAAATTAAATTGCGTGACTTGACAAGAAATTTTTTTTTTTAGAAAATGTAAGGCAAGTATAACCTACATTGATCCTTAAAAGTAAACTTTCATTTTGTTATTCTGATAAAACAAATATAGAATATCTGATTGAAGTTTTCGATGAGAACAACGTATGCAATTTATACCTTCAAACAACTCCCTTCAAACGCATAATTAAAAGTACACCATTTTCATATAAATATGGAACTTATTCAACATACATGACACCAATTAAGTATATTATGATGAAGATTTTGTAATTGTTTGAATTTTTCAATCGAAAAAAAAAATATCACAGGTTCACCATTAAATATAACTTCACATACAACTAAAGACAATAATAGTTAATATTATTAAGGAACAAAATATGTTTTTATTTGTAAGTTTACAAATTTGTGAATTATTCTCCATTCTGTTTGATGTTACATCAAAGAAGAAATCCAGAATATCTGGTCTTCTTTTATCTTCTATTGTTTAACAATATGCTACTTCATAAAATAAAACAAACTGTGGTATACAATTTATATAGAACTATATAGGTAAATTATTAATATGTAGGTAGCTATAATTCCAATGCAACAATTACTTTAAATAAAACAACATTTTAATTAGTCCGTTATTTCAGTGGATTTCGCGATTCTGACCATATATAAATGGTATATAAATACCAATTAATAATATGTAAACACAAATTGTATAAGGCGATGAAAATCAATTAGGTTTAATCAGCAGTATTTTCTTCTCATATTAAAGACACGTGGTCACAATCTGTATACCCGCTGTGTTGTTACATCAATTGAAAAATTATTAACCAAATTATTTGTCTACCTACATTTTATTTGTTTTTGACGTGAAGAGGACTATATTTATAGTTTAAAAATCTGTTTCTGTCAAAACCAAGTTATCAAGTTCACTTATAATTATTGAAATTCATACTTTAAAAATAAACATCTGGTGTATAGTATTATGCCAATACATAAAATGTGATTACATTTTTGCGTAAGTAGGTAGATAAAAAATAAAAATATGTTGACTGCACATTATCTGGATTAGAAACATTAAAATATACTTTACACTTTTTTACAATATATCCACTAGAACCTGACTTATCCTACCCTAACCTGAAATATTCCAAATTGTATTACATAGAATTGCATTTATAAAATTTAGTTTTGTATTTTTATCCGAGACTCATAAATTATTAGTATCTAAATATCATTGAAAACGAAAATATATTCCAGTATCACAGTGGCGCGTCTCATAAAATATTTTTCAGACACAAAATATAAGAGTAAAAACGTACCCAGGACGAAAAAAAAATACAACCAACGTTTTGTATTTGTATTTTGTATTTTTTATTCTCTCGGTGATGTACGACAAAAAAAAATATGAATGCTTGTTTTGGGACAACGAATACGTCACGTCTCGTTTAGCCATTATAGCCACAACCACCAATAATAATATAATAATAACAAAAATATTAGAATTATTGTCGGGCCACGGTAGTGTTTGTGCGATGACTATGACGGTAGAGCTCACGTATCATTTACTGCCAAGTCACCTGGAACACTCGTGTGCGGAATCCGTGTGTTTACGTAGGGAAGAGAAAAAAAAAACGATAAAAGTAAATATTATTATTATAATAACTGTGGAACGAATGCTCCGGACAGCAAACAACACCGCACAGCCGCGGCGGCGACTACGGTACATAAGAAGCGGTACATAATATATTGTCAGATTATCGGGCAGTAATATAGCAGTGTAGGTAATAATAACGAGACTTGTGCCCGTGATTAATGGTTGTTGGCTCTCAAGGTTGAGGTCGACGCCGAAAAAATAAATTTAATATTTCTTATAGCTTATCGACCGTCGGAGATGAATGAATAATATATAGTAATAATAATATTCCAAACGTGTTCCATGTGAAAAGTGGCCGCCCTCGAGCCAATTTTGGACGCGCACGCCGGACAACGTGCCCGACTTTCGTGATTCTTCTGCGGTGTTTTAATATATTTTTATAAAATGTGCTGCGGCGGAAAACCGTCCTTTCGGTACGATATGAACGCATAGGTGTATCATATTAAATGGTATTATGATAATAACAATAAAACCTGAACCGTATAATAATATTATAACATATAGATACTAATATTATGCATCATAAGAATTTAATATTATAACTATGGACTCACGTCAAAGAAATAGCTTTAAAATAAATTTTAAATAATTTATACGTTTTGTTTTAATTGGTTGCCGCGGACGTTTGTACACATAACTCGTACAATATCGTGTGTTATCATTATTATCGCTCTAGAGTCGGTAAATTTGTGATCGTAAATGTTTAATGTTCAATTAAAACCATGTAACGAACCGTCGTGTCTTCATTACGGCGAATGGTATTTAAAATATAATTTTTTCCTATGTAATATTAGACATCAAAAAATGAGAGATTATTAACTCGACGTCCACATGAGCACGAGTGCTTATACATAGTATTATTGGTTTATAATGCACGTTTTTTTATAAGTTTTCAAACTACTAAGTCTACATGGGTCCATGTTAAAGTATAATACTATAATCGGTTTGGCGGTATTATTATTATTGCTGTTGTTTGCGGTCAGCCGTATTCAATATCATAATATTCGAGTTTCAAACTGCCCGCAGTCCGAACTCCACATACAATATTCTATGGTATTATACCTATTGAGTACAGGTAATATATTATGATCATCGGGAAGCGGATTCGTATAATATTATTATAATATGACGAACGTGCACGTGCCGGCTAATGAACCCGGGAAAAGCAATCTAAGTTCTAACAAATAATACGAGCCGATGCTGTACATAATAATAACAGTATTAAAATACCTCGGACGGGTGTGATATTATATAATATTATAGGTAATAATATAAGCGTTGGCTTTTAAACTTTTGATTTCGAAACGGACGTCAGCAAGAAACAAAACCCGATCGTATCGGTTTTTTTTCGAGAACTATTATTAATTATTTTAATGCCGGTCGTATCAATAATTTTGCGGTCGCGTTTTATATCACGATTGTAATAGTAATATTATTACGGTATCGTGTTGGTTGGAGAATATTGTGGTGTGCCCCGGGTACTTACCTACTATATTTATGTTTTGGACTGCATTTTTTTTATACGTAATCGAGTTTTAATAATATATGTGGGGATACGCAGAGCACAATATTATTACGCGATGATCGTCGATTAACATCGGAACGACAAACGCACGAGCGCGACGCACGAAATTTGTGTTTCGGAAACGGAATTATCGAATAGGCCGAATATTTTGTATTTATACACCGCAACAGTGTAATTTAACGCGATTACAATTTTTACAAAACAATGCCCTAGCCGATATTATTAGAGCAATAAATCACTTAATAATCTCTCGTGTGTTTTAATAATAATATTATAATAGTTCGTCCATGGAGCCGTTCTATTGTTTTTTTTTTCAGCGGTAGGTAACTCTAAAAAAAACAATAGCAGCACGCATTTAATATTACATATTAATATAGATAAACTTTGTTATTATTATTTTATTTGAGGCGTGAAATGCAAAAACTAAATAAAAAGCGTCGTCGCTGTGCAACCACAATAAGAATATGGACGTCTCTGAAACTGAGGGAGACTTGGGGTCAAGCGATCGGCGGTGGGTAATTGCAGTAACTTTGTCGAATCACTTTTCACACTAGAAAATACAATCCTACCCTGAAATTCGGCACGCACAATCATTCTCAATTGAGCGTATGTCGTCCTTCTACGAAACTTGCTCGGCGACGTGACTCTTCTACTCGGCAACCGATCGGTCATCCCATCGGCCGCACTTGGATAGCCGATAACCGAGGTAAAGTTGCGAATGGCACGTCCCACGAACGGGTAGCTGGTAAATGGGCCACGTTTTATCTGCCTGCATCGTATACGATTAATTTTTACATTTTATTATACCCGGTTATTGGACTACAAAATATATTATAATGACGTATTATATTTATACATAAAAATAAATAGATTTTTAAAAGTTACTGCGGAAAGTAGTGCACAATTACATACAAATAAACAATAATTTTAATAAAACACATTTTTTTTTCAGAAATAAAATATAAATTTGTCAAAGTATAATTTTAATTACATTATCAGTTATTTATAGTTATTATTTATAAGTCAAAAACAACTATTAAACAAAATATTATATATATATTAGGACATACTGACTGTACAAAATCAAATAGGTACCTTATTATAGTGTAGTTATTTATAATTCATAATGAATATATTTAAATTTTAATTTAGGAAATATTAAGTATACTTATAGTCTAAAGACTCAAATATTTATTTAATACGTCTACATTTTCAGAAAAATTATCTGCTAAATATTTTACAATACAATATCAAGGGAGATTCTCATTTGAAAACCAATATCTCCATAGGGACACTCTTTAAAGTACAAAAAATCTCAAGAATTTGAAAATATAGTATTTATAAGTATCTTATTTAAAAACTATGAAAATCAGTTTTCGAATAACTCCATTACTAAAGTAAAAATGCGCGAGTACGCTTGGTGAATAACCAAAATAACCTAACCTAACCTAACCCTGTATATAGTCGCATGGAGAAAATATTGAATTATCATAAATATGCATAAGTAACAAATATCAATAATACAATCATAAAATGTAGTACCTATATAGCAGTGTCTCTATTATTATTTATTGATAAAAAAAAACCAATCATATAGTGCCGCTTGACTTTATGTGAACTTAAAATTTGAGTACTCCAGTTACCATATCATCCCTAACTTTAAAAAAAAAATGTTTCTTTGTGGACCAATTATAGCCGGGCGTCCAATTGAATATGGCCGTTGGAAAGTATTATGTTTGATAAAAAAAAAATTCTTAAATTCTTGACGCGGTCCGGCTTCGAGGTCGTCAGTAATCAACGACGACATCCAATCGATTTTTCGAGTGTTTTCATATTATGTATAATAAACAAGTGAAAACGACACTGCCACGGAGACACGTGCGTTCATCGTACGTTTACCTGAGTTTCAAGACCACACTATAATTATTGTTTTACCCGACCGACTAGGATAGAGTCATTTTCTCGTAAATTATATTTAATTATGCATACATGTATGGTTCCCACGAATGGATCTTCAACCGATAATTATATCCTTTATCGTCAGACCACAGTGATATTCAATTTTTCAGAAATTAAAATAAATCGTATCAGACATAAAATTATTATCATTTTTTGTGTGTCTGGACGTCAAGTTTTATAGAGGAGTAGGAACGAAGGTGAAACTTGAATTGACTTAATTTTTTTTTTAAAAAAAAGGTTTTAATTTTTTAAGTGGTACACTATTTTTAAAGAACATTAAAATAATAATTTGTACTCTGAAATAAAAAGAGTGGTTGCTTGTCAACTATTATGGAATGCCTGTGATTAAATATATTTTTAACGATGGAATTTTATTTATAACACTATAACTGGAAAATTATATTTGAACATTATTTTTTTCATACATACTACTATTACCGTTTGTATAGATATAATATTTCATGGCATTTCAAATTTTCACAAATAAAAATACTTGTAGTAGGCGTATATAAACATATTCCATATGAACGCTGAATTGGCAAAACGACGTCTTGTTATATTACTTGGTAATAATAATAATATAATATGGATACAGCATTAATAATGACACGTAGTTTAATTTATGTTAGAGATAAACTATTAAAATTATAATTTAATGCGAAAAAATGTAATTCTTAGTAAAAAAAAAAATTAAAACTGTACATAGTATATGTTTATTATGTTATAAATAAAACATACAATTAATAATATAGTTATTATCCATATTTCATAGGTAACCTATATATTATATAGAACACACATGATAATATGATATTATATTGTATTATGATCATATTAAATTGACTTTAGTTTTTAGCCATTGGTAAATAATATTATTAATCCATTAATTAACACGTGTAATGTATTCATAACTTTAACCTGTTAATTTTTGTGTTTAGTTTAATGTGTTAAATATTTCAAGGATTTTAATTTATTAGGATTTTGATAGACTCTTAACAATTTACACACGTTTGAAAGTCGAACAGCCCAGTTAAATGATACGCTAAGTGAATTATATGAGAAATACCAAACATTCATAAAACTGTACATTTTATTTTTGAAACAAATCAATGTGTTTGAATTTGTGCACTTACAACAAATCATCTAAAAACACGTGTGTTCTTTTTCATGAAAATTTCACATTTGTTTTGTTATAAGCTAAAATGTCGAAGAAATATCGGTCCGTGGAAAATAACATGTTCCTTGAATATAATATGTCTACGATCATAACTTATCGTTGATATATCTTCCATACGAGTTATAAATTTACATGTATTCTAAATTATACTTAATGATAAAAATTACAAAGCTTATTATAAAATCATTTCGGCGTACGTGTAAAATCTATAATTTTTAAGTAGATATTTAAAATAAGAAATAAGCCAAATCTTAAAAATATCAACACAAAATAACTACCTATAATAGAGCCACTTTCAATACAATAGTATTATTTATTTATTTATAGATAAATGTGTGACTTATGCACAGTAAAAATTAGATGGATTTATTCATATAATAATACAACAGAATAATGTAAGACGTGCTAAAAGTGTATTAATGTATTATAATAATTATAACAATAGTAATAATATAATAATGAGTGCGTATACAATTATAGTAACATTGAATCAAACAGTTTTTTTACGGAAATTACCGTCCAGTCCTCATTGCTAGGGTATAGTATAATATGTAGGTGTGAGTAGTAGGGTAGAAGATTGGGTTTCGTACGTTTTAATTTTATGATTTCCATTGAACAACATAGGAGCGCACACCGTATACAGATGCAAACTATTTATGATGTATACCATGATAACCTAATGGCGAACCTCATTAGATGCGAGTGGTAATGTACGTTTGGATTTTAGATTTGAATTGTGTATAAATATAATATAATATATAATATACATCATATCTGTGTGTGTGTAGTGGTGGATCCGATTCATCGCACCGGTAACGCGATTCACTACCCATTTAAACGAACGTTATTATGACTGAGACGTATTTACCATTATGCCTAGGTACTTTCCAAATGCTGCTTCATTTGCATTTGCATCGTCCACCATTATATATGTTTTAAATTTTTAGTACTACAATTTTATGAGTTAAGCTTTATTCAGAATAATTTAAAATTCAATTACCTCGTAATATTATTAAATGCAAATCTATCTTAAAATGTTGCATTTATGTTGAAAAATGAGTCCATACTAAACGGATTTATTTTCAAATTGTAAAATATTTAATAATATTATATTTCGTTTAAATTAAAAGAGAAATATAAAAAAAAACTCAACGTCTCAACGTCTTACCGTTTAAACATCTATTAGCACTAAATCATTTCGTGAAATATAAAAATATAATATTTACCTATTTAACATAAACGATTTAACACACTAGGTTAAATGGAATACTCGAATATACTAATTGTCTAATAATTAAGGAATTAAGATATAACATTTATTTAATTATTTTCACCGCATTATATGCACGATATAAATATATAATATTATATAATATCAATACCTACATAGCATATTATGTACTAATATGCTAATATACATTTTTTTGAGCTATAGCATATTAGCACGGAGTATATAATAAACTTGTATATTTATTATTTACTTATGATTATCATATTATAATATCTTTTTATCTGTATATCGATATAACATCGATCAGTCAAAAGAAAAACCTGGGGGTTCTATTTTCTTCCGACTTTAATTTTCATCATATGATATCATATACTGTCAATAAGCTGTAAGGCATATAAGACTTTAGGATTCGTAAAACGAATATCGTCCGACTTTAAGCTTACCTCACTGCTGAAGGCTCTCTATTGCTCATTAATACGATCTCTGCTTGAATATTGTTCAGTTCTCTGGAATCCTCACACAGCCTCTGACTCTGCTATCATTGAGCGTGTCCAAAGGCGCTTTTTATCCTATGCCGATAACTTGTTGAATACTCCTCACCCGATGCATGACTACTCACCAGTTCTCCACGAGCTTTTAACGCTAGCCGACAGAAGAATTGTCAGCAACTTGAACTTTCTCAAAAACCTCATTGACGGCTCTCCCGACGCTCCTACACTCCTTTCCCTGATCAACTTCCGCGTCCCTCCACGTCAAACCTACTCTACCACCACTTTTTTTATCCTTATGCACGCCACCAACTATAGTTCGAACATCCGATTCACCGCATGATGCGCCTTGCTAATGTCCACTCATCGTTTTCACTCTAACTTAAGCACCTGGTTCCGTTCCACTTCTGCTGATTTGCTATTTGTATGTAAGATTTAACTTTCATTCACTTTACTTTGGGCTACGCTTGTAATTAATCAACAAAAAAAAAAAAATAAATAAATATTATATTGGTGTCAAAGTGAAATATTCTTATTATTTATAATTTAGTCACATGTGAATATGTCGCCGGTCATACTACCTAATACTTTGTCATGCATTGTGATAAATTGCATACTATATTCTATTGTCTATTAATTATCTGATTTCCACAATAAAAAACAAAAACCTTTCCCAGCAGCACGTAACTCGATATTTATCCTCTGCGAGGAAAATATATGAATCATAAAAAACGTATTGTTTATGTCAATAGTACATAATATAATAAAGCATTAACTGTTATTATAATTTTATAAAAATATTAGAAATAAAAACTGAACGCATTTGTTATATTATATAAAATATTATTTATTATATTATATACCTGGTATTATACTTAGATAGTTCATATAACTATACAAAGAAAACATTAATTAAATATTGAAACAGTTAGTTCAACGGAATAAAAATAAACCATGTAAAAACAATATTGGTAGAATGATAGTGATATATTTCTTTTAAAAGAAATATTATATTCACTAAAAAATAATTAATGTACCTATACTGCGATTTTATTTAATAACTTCAAACTTGTAGCTAATTAGCTAAAAGTATTTGATGCATGGATACATGGAGTTATTAACATTTTGTATGGTAGTGGAGTGACACACAGAAATGACACACCCTCCAAAATATAGCTCTACTATTTCACTAATAATAAAATATATAAATACGTATACCCCACCCAATAAATACAACTCGTTCGAAATCAAATTCTTAAAATGTATTGTTATTACCATTCTAAGAAAATATTCTGCTTCAGGTTATGAAGTAGAAAATGTATACTGTTATTCGAAAAGTTCAGATGTCAAAAATAGTAGAAATTTAATGTTTTTAAAAATGACGATGTGTTATGATTTTAAACAATGAAAAAAATAAAATATCTAAAAGCGTTAATACTTTTCGAGAAAAAAGGTGTTTCCCTATGAGTATAAAAAATAAACCAACATAAGAATTAAAATTGAATTTCAAATAATACAAAAATAAAGGATTATATTATTTTAGTGTACAAATTTGTTGGTTTTTTTTGTTTAACAGGGCTGTATTTTATATTGTTTCGTTATGTATTACTTTAAATTTATTATGACTATTTTTATGTTAACTAATGGTATCTATTGGATGCTATATTAAACTGTATTTTTCAATATTTTAATCTCAAATATTATGATATATTTTATTAAAAATAAGACAAATTAGCTCTTTTTACTAATTATTTAATACTAAAATTTAAAATAAAATAAAAATCTAAGTTCAATGTGGCCTGTAGAAAACATTCTTTCAGTTAAAAAATGGTTATCGGAAAATTTGAAAATACCAGCACCAAGCCCTTTAAAAATGTTATGTATAATTTATTCAATTGACAATATAGTCCGTCTATATCCAACATAGTTATTTTGAAAAGTAAAATTATAATTTAAATTAAGTTTGAATATTAGTATATATTTTGATGCATAAGTTATAAATTCGATATACCTACTTTTCATTTTAATATTCGTTGTAGTAATAGATAATTACTTTTTGAACTATTATTGTTTTTGAAAATTAGTGCAACTAGTCATCAGTTATATCTTGTGGTGACGTGTGAAATTATTCAATACCCATTTTTTCTTTCTTTTATAGAATTGTATAGGCCATTTAACTAAGCCTATGCCGCAGCAACCACTTGTTTCCATCGATTTTTGTCCTTACCCAGTTATTTTCCATTCTCTACTCCAAGTTCCAAGTCCTTGACCACTATACTTTCATCTTTGTTTGTAACGTCCTCTAGGCTTTTTAGTGTTTGGTTTCCATTCTGTAATATGCCTTACTGTTCCCTCTGATTTCCACACGTGTCCATTCCATTTTAATCTTTAAGAACTTAAATATACTATACATTTCGAGAGTCTATTGAAATGAACTCTTTATGAATGGGTTCTTTTCTTTAAGAACCCATTCACAGTAATAATATATGGATGCGAAGAACATTTTTTTCTCAAAGTAATTGAGTAATCTTTTTTCTTAAAATTTAAGTATTATTGATTAATACTTGAATTTAGTAAAATATTATGTTAACGTTTAAAGTGATTTTATAATTAAAATTATTTGGTATTAATAACTGTCACTAGTTAAACAGAGAATACTTAAGTTCGTAAAAACTAGAATACTTACATATTAAAAATTCTAATCTAGCTCAAGAATATTTTGATAACATAATTAAATTTAAAATTAGTTTCTTTCGATTACAACTATTATTTTAATACAACTATGTACGTATGTTATAAATCGCAAAAATGTTACATTCGATTTTAATTATTCTAAATTTGGTTTTGTATATAAAGCATTAATGCAAAGGGATTAAACACTAATGGAAACTGTCAAGCGTCATTTATCCTTGATGCATATATTTGTTGTTTGATAATTACCTCAAAGTTTTCTTATTAAAATGCAGTACATTTCGAATTGTCCACTCAAAATATTAATGCAGTCACAAAATAATAATTATTTTGTAAGCAAGAACGTATATTACATGTATTTTTTCTCTATTTTTATTACTTGAAATAATATTATATAATCGTTGAAAAAAAATATATATTGGTAAAAACATATTACGTACTATAATAATTCGTGTTTTTGTATATTGACTGAAAATATTAATTCATGTATCATTTTTTTTATGAAGCAAGGTATGACCATTTTTAACTGTAACTTGTTTATAAATATTAAAATTATCATAATTCACTTCAAAATTAAAATATCAATGAAACCCTATTAAATGCCTTAGGTACTAAATACGCTCATAATTTAAATTGTGTAACCGGTCGCAGTTCATCCAAATTTTATAAAATATAATACAGAGTAAAATGAATTATTGTGAACATAAATTTTGCTATGCTGTACGTTTGAAAGACGGAGACAACACGAATTTATGGTGATAACAGTTACTCGTGATGTTGGTTAATCATATTGAAATTAATTTCCCAAATACTATGGTAAAATTACGCAAACACATATTTGGAAATACGAAGAATAATACCAACAAGTATGTTATAAGATGTCGTACGAATGCATGAGCGGAAACTGACACAGACGCTCGAGGGATGTCACATCCTCAAGTAGTGTTTTTAAATTGCACATACTACCTTTAAAGTCACTTGACGAGACGTTTTTCTAATTAACGAAAAAAAAAATGATGTAAAGAAATCTGCTAGAAGTTCTATTCAACGCTCTTCAGAATTTCGTATTTTGTTTATTTTACATTACATGCTTAAAATAATATTTTTTATAGTCTAATACGCATTTAATAGTATTCGCTTTTTAAGCTTTAGTATTAAACAAAAACTCGGTCGATTGACTTAGTCGTTTATAATTATTACCAAGTAACTGTTTTTGATCCTATTTACATTTTTGATATGCACTTTTATCATTATTCTCCGTAAATGTGCAATGAATATTCATTAACAAACTTATTATAAATTATGGAGCATTGGGATTTAATTGAGTGTTGTTTAATATTAATTTAGTTTCATTCGATTGATCTAAAAGGTACAGTTTTGAATCTAAACTGTTATTAACGTATTTTAAATTTAATTTCAATCAAGTTCCCTTTTGGCATTTTAAAGTCAGATAACTAATAAATGTACTATAATATTGTTGACATTTTTAAACAAAAAGTTGTTGTATTTAAAAATTGTAGTTCATCACTGAAGTAGTGAAGTGCAATGCTTTTTGCTGGATTTTAATATAGACTCAAACACATACATAAACTATAATGAATAAATCAATAAATTATATAAAAAAAAAAAAAAAACATCTCCACTTAATCTTAATTTCGAGATATGTATTTG
The DNA here is from genome assembly GCA_027563435.1 of Nasonovia ribisnigri. Taxonomy (NCBI): domain Eukaryota; kingdom Metazoa; phylum Arthropoda; class Insecta; order Hemiptera; family Aphididae; genus Nasonovia; species Nasonovia ribisnigri. Next base: position 239,076 of record JANEHU010000011.1, on the reverse strand, counting down.
CACGTAAAATAAATAATGTTATACGCACAACGCAATACATAATCCGCTCTTTGTCTCTATATGTATATCTTTTAGTTAATTTGTAAGTTGTCACTTTTCTTCTTCAAAACCACTGATGGATTCCTATGAGGTTTTCAGTATCGAATAGCTTGATTCTCTGGCAAGGTTTTACGCTTTTTTTTATAGACCCAACAACTGTCTACGAAAAGTTAAGTAATGCAATATATAGGATTACACCTGTGGTGTCTTCTATCTGGGTTTTACAGTGAAATTTTAAATACATTCTAAACAGTACTATTCACTTGACCGTGTTAAAAATGTGTGTTGTTTACATTTCTATTTATTTTGTTCCAGGGTGGAGGTGTGGTTAGACATAAACTAAAATACAACATTACTTTATCCACCACAAATAGATTGATTAGATATTTTCGTAGAGAGAGGTAAACACTGAATTATTCGGTTGACCGAGGTATAAACATACGGCATACCGAAATCAAGCATCACGTTTTTTATATATTTTATTGTACATTTTTTCCTTTGTTAAGCCTGTCGATACAGCAAGTATTATTTACAATTTTAGCGTCTATCTCTCATATAACTAAATTTGTCAGTGGTCACCCTGTTATTGTGTTCACTTCTCTACAACTGTATTTTTATTTTTTGTCATAAGTTCATTCTCAGCGCGACCGAACTGACGTATCAATATGAGATTAAGTTTACGCGCAAGTGGCCGTCCTATGGTAAGTCACTGCCCACTGAGTAATGAACATCACGCGTTTCAATAACTTGTTTCTTCTTTTCGGTCAATTTTTTATTTTGTTTACCATCACGAAAACCTCGTAATATTATAACAACGATACTTATATAGTCCGGGGTCGGAACTTAATTGTGGTCATACTCCGTTACGAGTGCGGACGCGTCATTATTTGCTGTGGTATCGTTATTGCCGATTCTTTTTTTAAAACGTTTTTGTCGTCACGACGTCACTGCAGATGTCCCTCGACAGCAATAATCGGCCGAGTTCCAGTTGGACGAACGCGTGCGAAAAACCATTACGACCATATAATAATAATATAATGTATATGAAAAAACTTATATATATATAAAATAATATGTTCATGTATTGTATACGCGTGCGGTATCCGCGGATAATAGACGCCGTAACGTGTTTTCGATAATCGTGTTCGCTCGCGTACAACCGATTACGACTGGTTAGTAAAGGGTGATGCGGAAGGATTTCCCTTAGAAAAGTTCGATTACCCAAAGAAAATAACATGTTATTATATCATAGTCGTATACGCTACGGCCTCGGCTTTGCGACTATCATCATATTATGATGATATTTTGTCATGAACCGAACAATATCATCTTATAGGTTGTGTTAAGTTCTGCTGTGATGTTTTTATTTTTCCTGAACATTGTATTTCATGTTATCTAATATCAACGATTCTCAGTACCCATCTAATAATATATTCCTTGTGCTTCATAAGACAATACCGGGTCCTCGGTATCTAGTGTGAATGACATATATTTTTTTTTATGCTTTAATTTAAAAGCTAGAATTTTGAGTATTTTTAAATTCTCATAACTTGCTTTAAAATTTAAATTTAAAAAAAAAAAACATAATACGTCATCTACTAAATAATACTCTTACTTTTACATTTGGTAATGAAATAATTAACTCTAAAATTAAACATATTAGAATTGAACGAATTATTCAGTACATACAATTTTCTATTTATATGCGTTTTTAGACGGTGACAACGCATGCAGGTATGTACGATATGATATATTGTAATAAAATATCGATCTGCGTAGAATGCCTTAAGTCCCAATATTTAAGCTAAAAATTAAAACCATATTCTTTTATTAACTATCATATCTAAAACACATATATATTTTATTGAGTGACGTTAATATCGTTGTACTATATAAGATACAATAATCGATAGTAAGCATGTGTAAGATTGGGTTGTTTCTTGATGAATATGAATTCATTAAAGTGTTGGTAGATTTATTTCAAGGGTATTAGCAATAAAGTTTTTTTTTGTCTTCCGAAAAACAGATGAGATTTTCGTTTTTAATTTAGTTTTTATACGTTTTGCGATTAAAAGTCAAATTCATAAAAAAAAATTAACTCATGCAACCCTTCTTTGTTATCGTAAATTCTAAAAGTTTGTTATTATGGAGAAAAAAACTGTATCATAAATTATGTTTTATCCACTTTATGATATTATTACTATATAATACTATAACACTCCCAAATTAACATTTTTATGATAGGCACTGAACTAGATAATATTTATTATTAAAGGTATAAACATTTTCCCTTTTGTACATTCAACTATACTTATACACTTTTACCTAACATTGAACTTCTCCACTATTTAGAGATTAAAACTAAGCGGATAATAAAGTTTGTAATCCATCCAAAAATAATTTATGCCAACACGTTAAATATATTGATAATTATTATTCGGATTTCGGGCTCAGTTTAGGAACCTATTAATATCTAATAACTTTTAAGTAGTATTAACCCTAATTTAGTAATCACACATATTAAATAAAATAAAATAAAATTAGATTATAAATGATTATACATGCCACAAAGCGCATTTAATTTTAAACAATAGGTACATAATTTTTGATATTATTGATCATTATTTAGGTATACTTATAGAACTATTTTTTATAAGCATACATTTTTTTTATTTTCATTCTATTGTAGGTAACAGTACTATGAACATTATGTTGATATAATTTTATCTAATATTTAACATTTCTTTTTTTTTTTTTTATAGAAGTTGTTGTCGTTCATGGCTATATGTTCTATACTATAGAATCTATAGAATACACGATACTTGCCTATATATTAGGGCTGGTGGTATTTCAAATTTTGATACCAGTATCCGATATTTTTTGACTACCGGTATACCACCAGCCCTATCATGTAGTCCCAATGTGATCACTTAATTAAATAATTTAAATAAAAAATAATTTTCTTTTTTGTAATCATGTATGTATTTATAATGCTGGTAACAAAATACCTACTAATTAACTTAATTCTATTTTTTTTTATCATATCTAAGTCAAAGTAACGAACACTTTGTATGTATTTAAACATTTTATGTATTTAATAAAATAATAATATCAATTATATTAATTGCTACTGAAAACCAAATGACAAACATAGTACGCGCTACTTTATATTTTCCACTGCGAAGAAAATTTATGAATCATAAATATGTGCCTATTAATAAGTAATTAATATTAATTGTAATATACCTAGTGGAAATTAAGTAGTTTTAAATTTTATTTGTTTCTATGATGATAAACAAAGCGTTTCACAAAATCAGCTAGAAAATAAAAATATCTGCACACAACCCAAAGATATATTTATGTTGTAATAAATAAAATAAATTTTACAATACCTAATTATTAATTATTATTTGACTATGGTTTTTTTTTTTTTTTTTTATTGTATTTAGACGTTTCATATAATAGTATGAATCATATCAATGTGAGGCATATAAATGAGCTTGTTTGTCTGTATATTGTTCATAGTTTAAGTTTAGATCAGAAAATAATCTATTTCGACAGTGTTTTAAACGAGAAAATGGTATTGAAAATAGATTATATAAAATTATTATAAGTTAAATTACAGATGTTGAGGTGTGGAAGAATGAAATAGTTAGAGTTACGGCAGTAGGATTTTCCTATGGTGAGTATAAGAGTGATTGACGTTTATACGAGAAAAGAGTTTAGTTAGGTTTGGATCAATAAGGCTTATATTCAATTAAAAACATGTTATCTACTGATTACTTTTTAATACTAATGTTCATTATACAAACATTAAATATTTATATATATATTTATTTAACGTTATAGTTGTTAAAATTTTATTATAACTCTTAGTTCTAAGTAAGTAATATATTATGTCCTTTGTTATTTATTGGCGATTCTGTTCAGGACATCATAATCTTCGATTTCATTTGTATATCTTGTAATATTTTATTTGAACATAATAAAATCGTGTAAAAAGTTTGACTGCATTATTGATAAAAATGTATATTACATATAACTTTGGTATGGAATCTTGATACGTAACTGTGAAGTCATAAATAGTTCAATTTTCATGAAATTTAAACAGTATTCTTATCACAGCGTTTTGATAATTTATCTTTTAAAATTGTATAGTGTTCAAAACACTTCAAATGAATACAAATAACACACTAGACAGTGATTTGTACATCGCGTCAAACTACATTCGACATTAGGTAAACGCGTATGGTGCCCAGCAACGATTTGTCTTCGTTAAAAGGGTAAAAATTATGAAACCCTTTGCATCTGCGTCGGCTGTTTGTTAATCCATCTCCGTCCCGATGGATTCGAAAAACCCCTTTTCGTCCTGAAATATTTTCCTTCGCCCATGCACACTACACACGTGTATAGAACACCCCTCCGTTTCACGTGTATACTTACATTTATATAAAATAATGTAATATATGTATATACAGTATAATCTTCACCCTCTCGGTGTAGTTAATTTTGTCGGCATATACGACCCCTGCGCACAAGAAGGCGTCGTCGTTGGCGTCGCTACCACCACCGTATTCAATGATATAAGTGAGGTGGTGGCAGGGGGGGGGGGGGGAGTGAAACTTTGGCGGATACCAAACGACCATTTCACGTTCTATGTATATTGTATATGTGCATGGGACGACGAGGGTCGTAAATTCGTTGTGAAATTATCGGTAGAGGCAGATTTCAGCTAAGTAATAGGGCGGCCAGGGATGAGGTGGTAACAGGGTGCACTTGACACGTTTACTGTTAGGAAATGACCGCGAAAACGAATACTGTACCACACCCTCTCCCATACGGCAACACTGCATAGACGCTTCTCGCGACCGGAAAACCCGCGAACGGATATTGCGAGTGGCTGTGACCGAAATTTCATTAGTTGACCGGCTCGCAACGAGGTTGGTTAGTGAATGGTGGGTGGCAAAAGGGTGGGATCGATGGACGAGGTAGAGCTCAACTAAAGCTTAGAGAATGCGTTTTTTGAAAACTATATTGAGTGGCCAAAGTTGTTGCTGATTTGATCGATTTTCAGGCAAAAGTTTATGGCTGCCGACCTTCGTGCTAATTTAAACACATAATATGTAGGTATACTCAAATCGATGAAATTCAATTAAGCTTTTATCATAAATCCGTTAGTTATATATTATATTGATGTATAGTTATATCCAATATTACATATTCTTACATTAAACAATTGTATTTCTGATGTATACGACCCTAACGATTTAAAAAAAAAATTTGTAGAGACATATATTTACTGTAAGCCTCAATATCAACCGACCAAATACTTGTAGATTGGTCAACTGTCGATGTTCGATATAATATTGTCATTGTTGTACAGTGAAATTATTTAAATAGTTTTTAACAATATATTATATAGACTAAAATGTATGATACATTATACTATTATAGTATTAACAATTAATAAAGATTACCTTGCTTTAAAATAATATATTTTATTGTAAACTTAAGGAATCCAAATTAGGTGCGTTATGTTTATAATTCTGTAAGAATAAAACTACATATTATAATCTACTTATGAATACTATACACGTAGTGCAAAGTATGTCTAACGCATTCTTCACAGTATAAACCCCGGTTATAAATATAAATATAATATATACGAAGGTGGTTAATGTTAAATTATACAAATTTGAAATAATGATTTAAAATTTGAATATTTATATAACAGTGTTTATAACTAGATTCGCACAAAAAAAGATTGAAAATCAACTTATGCGTCTCATAAATAATATGTCAGAATAAATTACAATAATTGATTAAAAATTAAAAACTCGTAAAAGCATTTTATTTAATCTTTTGATCTTTTAAATCTATTTATAATACATTTTAAATCAATTTAAAACGAATTAAATTTTGTTGTATTAAATTAAATACTCTAGCAAGTTGGTATGTTATAATTAGTACTTTAAAGCCTGAACTTTCAAATGACAATATTTTTAAAAAAGTTGCTCTTATAATTTAAAGAAAAAAATACAAATATTTTAAATTTTTAAAAGCATTTGCCGTGAATATAATAAAATGAATAATATTGGGTCTGAAAATAGTTTTATGGTCTCAACTCACGAATAATAATTAGATTTAGTTTAGAAGGAATGTTTAAATTCTTACCTATGGTATTTCACCCTCCTGTGACAAACTCCATCAATTTCTATGCGTACATTAATTATCTTCAAATGAATTTAATGATATGAGCGTGTTCAAAAAATAAATAAAAATAATGATAATAATAACTGTAGAAATTATTAAGTTAATAGCTAGGTATTGCTTTTGTAAATAAACTAATGAAATTGTATGATAACATTATTTTATGTGACTTTTTATTATTATAATTTGAACATTATAGCAAAGATAACATAATTTCTCATTTTATTTGACATATATTAACGACAGCACAGTATATTATAGTATGTTATAATAGTTCGTTTACACTGTGCAGTGAACTTGGTATTTACTTTCTCTTCATTTATAGTAAGAATTTAATTTCCATATAATAAATTACAAAAGCGAATACATTTTAAGACCTATAGTACCCATCTATTTTTAAGAAAACTAAATTAATTTAATCCGTGATTTGTGTAAAATTTTTAAAAGTAAGTACCTATTCACCTCAGCGTTATCCACACAATTTGTGTACATTCGAAATTACTAAAATCAGATAACATGGTTATAGCAACATGTTTAATGCCACTTTAATATGATATTATTATAAATAACATTAAAAAACATATTACTATTTAGTATGCTTTCAAAACGTTTCCTATAAAATGACCTTCTGGAAACACATTAGAGATTATTATGATATCCTACATTCCTTCCCTATCCAAATAAACTGTTTACATGAGAAAAAACGTTTAAACGTTCAACCATAAAAAATAATAATATACACAAAATATGCAATAAATAATTATCAATATTATCATATCATATAGAGTACATAATAAATCATGCAGAAAGCAATATTAATTAAGAACATAATGGTACGTTGTTTTGCTACTGTACCAAACTTACTATTTATTACTTATTTGTGAGTTTTTTGTGTTTGAAAACTTGAGGTTTGCCGGATATCATTATCACATTTTCGTCTAAAGTATAACTGAAAAAGACATTATAATATATACCTAAAAATATAAATATATATATAATATATAAATTATATAAACTTTAATAATTGAGTATGTTTTATACATTATGTAAATTAAGAATATCTCAATATAATAATTCAAATATTTAGAAAATTAATTTTAGAAGTAAAATGTATTAGATGAGTTAGATTTATGCCTGGTTTAAAGTTAATTAATGCTTTTAAACCTATAATTATAGTTTTATCCAAGTTATTAAAAAACCTATCATATTATCATGGTTATTATTTGCTATGGACGAAGTAGATGGGCCCACAGAATCGGTTTTATTTATTTATTTATGAATAGAATACTTAAATAATATATCATTATTAAAACGAATGTAAATACGCATAATGAACAGTAAACATATGTACGAACCTATAGGTAGATACTACATACAAGTATTGAACGTTTGAGAAACTTTAGACAATTTACCACCTAATATAATATAATATAATATATATAAAATGACAAGATGTTTATGTTTTAAATTTAATTTACTGATTTCATTAAAAGCTGCAAACATTTTGTATTTGATTTAAAAAAATAAAACATGAAAATAATTAAAAGTTAGGAACATAATATCAAGCCAATTGATTGCCATTAAGTGTACTATATCAAATGTTTATTAAGTGATTTGATCGAATAGATCAAATTATTATTCGATTATTCGATTAGAAGAAATACCCAGTTATATAACTCAAAAATACGTACAAAAGTAGTAATAACATCGTCTAGCCTGAGTTATATATAAAAAGAATACAACATTATATTATTATATTAATTCAATATTATATATAATATTATACGTAACTATATAACACATAAAAATAATTATTATGTTATTATGTCATCTTTAAAATTATAATATAATTTGACCTTATATTAACTCTTTTAGTTATTATCCTAAATGACTTAACTGTCCTAACTTAACCTTATGTGTGTATACAAATAAGTACACAAATAGTTAACATGATTTGTATATTATAACTAATAATAATTACCTAACAAATTATAAAAACAAAATATAGACTATGCTTAAAGAATTGTTGGATTATTTAAAAAGATAGCAGTTTCTATTATCTAAAAAGGATAATTATAGATAATTCTTTCAAAAAGTAACAAGATAAAATAAAACATACAGCATGGGTACCGAGATAAATTATTGAGATGATCATGTATAGATAATCCGGAACATTGATCGAAATGTATGTTGTTATTAATATTAATATAAAAAAGAATATAAACTTACCAAAGTGTTGGAAAATCCATATTCGTCAGTAACCAATATTATACGAAAACTAGAAATGTGGTAATAATCATTTTATCCACAAAAGTTTATAAAAATTATGTTAAATGATAGTTAACATTATAAATTATTAAGGTCTACCATTTATAATATCATGGCATGTTGTTATACAAGAACTATATTTAGATCATATATTATGTTATTATTTTAATTTTTAAATGTTATAACATAGGTAACAATTAAAATCACTTAAAGTAAAATGAATCAGTTTTTGGGATTTGAACTCTGGATGTTTACAACATATGCTTGCTTATTAACAACATTAATGTATAGTATCAATAGTTATTTGTACGTCATGTGAGAAATACTGATATTATTTTAAATATATTCTTCTGAGATACCGGATAATTATTAATGGTAGCGTGGATTTGATGTAGCTAAATTGTCTATCCAAAACGCCGTGTCCTATTATAAATTAATATTTTAAAAACATACTTACAGGTGAAGATAGTATTTTTTTGATAACTTTTCACATATGAGCATACATGTATATATATATTAAATATTATAGAACTGTCATATAGTTTGGCACTTTTCAAAATAATTGTGAAGTATCAAAATATGGAGAGACAGTAATATTTCCTGAAAACCAAATTTTGACAAAATACAAGTTTTCGAATTTATCTTATGATGTAATAATGAATAATTTTTGTAGACTTGAAATTTTCGTCAAATTGTTATGCCTGCAGTTCCTTAATATGATATCATTTTCAAAATATTTTCCTTTTTTAAATCTACTATATTTGCATTTTAAATTCGAATAAAAAATTGTTTTATTGGAAAGATTAAAAACGTAATACATGGCTTTTCATAAGTTGGCCTTACTTAATTTATTATAGACAGTTATATTTTTTATACTTACAAAATTTTATATTTAAATTAAAAATATCAATTTTAGTTGTTCAAATGTAATCTATTAAATGTATATGACATTTTTAACCTGTACGTAGACAGTTCTTATATTTATACACGATTAAAATCTCTAAATATTTCTAACAATTGTAAGCTATTTAAATGACAAACCTATCGATACCGTCTAATATTATAATATGCTACAACTTTTTCTTTTACAAAATGTATTTAAAAATACTATACTAAAATGAAAAAAATCGGCTCGGAGCGGCGCATAGGCTGAAACTAATCACGTTACTTGAAAAAAAATTATCAATAGTAAATAATAATGTAAATACATTATAAAATATCTGTAGAATAAGAGAGCCTCTCTTCCCAGAGAGCTCGTCTACCCACTCATAATTGTTTTTAGTATGAAATGGTTTATCAATATTCAAATTGAATACATACATTACAGTGATCTACTCAATGACGAAGTACATTAAAATCTTACTAACAGCAGACTCCATTGGTTTATTTAATTATTTACTATATAGACATAATATCATACTGAGTTAAATGTATATTATTATTGGTCACTGGAGTTATGAATGGATGTTGCTTGGAAGGATATGATAGATACTGAGTAGAGAAATACGCTATTGGCAGATTAATGATTACTTCAAAGGTTTATTTACAAAAGAAAACTAAATTTTAAAATACTTTTCCCTTTCGATAATATTTATCATGCGTTTTGTGAATAAGTGTCATAAAATAGAAACTATTATAATATAACACACATTGTTGTCTGATTTTATGAACTATCGTCGAATTTTATTTTTCATTATTATATTTTATAATATCTAATAATATCTATTTGTGAAGTGCATAATACCCCGGACTCATTTATTGTATGGATAATATTACGTAATCTAAATCTTGATGAATAACTCATAATATATACTATATACACTGTGGTGTAATTACATTATTCAGCTTATATTACTCACACTATCAAAGCGACTATATCGGACTTCCTATAACATATGAATGGTCCATTTAAGGGTTGGACGCTGCCTTTCTGTTTATACAAAACGACGTGATTTCATGATAGTACATTATTATTATGTTTTAATTTTTTTAAACTCTCAAATCTGGTAAAACGTGTTTAATCATAAATCACAATACCATATAATAATATGGTCTTTATTATGCGTACAAAACTAAGGCGTTGCTTAGGAACCGTTGCACATCCACTAGCCCACAAAACGTGCACAAAATTATGTTAATATTATTTGTTATTATTATTGGGCAAAGACGTATGGCTTACGCAATTAGGACAATATTATATCAGTTTCTTCGTTATCAGCTGTTTGTGGATCGTTCGAGAAATTATCTACATAATAGTTATTTTAATCTCTTTTCTATGATTATATTTTATTCCAGCCGTTTGAAGGTACGCGGATGAATGGTTTTCGATTTCCAAAACGCAAACTAAACTGTCGATTTCAATATTATACGGTGGGCCTATTTTATACACCTCTCTCTCTCTCTCTCTCTCTCTCTCTCTCTCCCCGCCATATCCTTTTTCTTTTCTATGCCGTTGGTGTCCAATTTGCGTTCGGACAGGAGATTACGTGCGACCGTGATTTATCGACGGGATTCTTTTACGATCCACTGTGCTTTACCACCGCATCGTCGTCGCCGATCCGGTGGGCGACCGTATGACGACGACGATAATAATAATAATAATAAACGCGTTGGCCGAAAATAAAAGTCCCTGCTCGTAAATTGCCTGCCAACGGGTCAGTGATGCGTGTGATTCACGAACAACGGCGAATATTAGGTAGGTACCAGATGTAATAATATTATCATGTATGTATATTGTATACCTATTACGTATTTTCCTGCGACGAATGTTCATTCAGGGCTGTAATGTGGGGGGGGGGGTACGTTAAATCACGCGTTTGTATGTAATATATTATAATGTATGTGTACTCGAGTTTAATAATATTATATATTATCATTATATTATCACACTGCTACGCTGAATCCTACCGGCGTATTAGACCCTCTAAGTCCTAAATATTTTATTATTATTGCACGCAGGTACCTATATAATATAATATCCACTGTCGTCTGATGTCCCAGTTTGTTTTTTGTCGATTGTTCGCTCTCTCTCTATCTCTATGTTTCATACTATACATTTCGTTTGCCTTATACATACACATTGTACTGAAGAAAAAACCCTTTATATGAAATAATAATAAAGCTACACCGTATTTTCTGTCTCGAGCAATTTGTATGTAAGTCGTGCATTATAAAAATCATACGCGTGGTAACGCCCCCGTTCGTAGGGTCATCCGACGTCTAAAATATTATGGACCCGTCCGAAACAATATCGTCTGCGCTTACAACTTTGAGCTGCAGTGCGAGTAGTGCCCATTTCTTCGAGTTTAATATGGTATATTCATTTCCATGAGTAATATATTATGTACGGAATATTATCAAGGAATTCATCGTCACAGCTATCGCTATTTCATAATGTATAACTTCCTATTATCTGGTATATTGTGTGTAAGTTGTAGGAGGTACATGTACTTAAGTGAATTCCGCCATTTAGATAATCACTTGATAATTATTATAGTTCACAAAACCTATCTGAGCTCAAAATAAAGTTAAATCAACGTATGTGTATTTTTCTTTATTTTAAATATGTATCTAAACAACATCATTTTTGTAGTTTTATTACGATTTTAATTAAAACTTGAATTAATATTAAATGAAATATAGCATTAAATTAATTTAACATTATGTATCGACATGTCATAACCAGAATAACAATACACGTGAAAACAAAACAATGGTCTAGTAATTTAAATGAAAAATAAATATTATATTAAAAATGAAAAAAATCAATCAACGTAATGTATAATTTACAATAATAATATATTACGTGTTTTAACTTTTAACATGGCATCATGATGGTGAAACATTAGAATCAATACTATTATTTTATTTATGACAAAAAAGTAATCTGTTTGGTGGCCACGATTTAAAACAATATTGATCGTCACTCGTTAATCGTTAACCATTTAATTTTATAATATATATAAATATGTAGATGATTGACTTAATTTATCTACTAAACTTTGAAACTCATTGAACTATAGTATACCTTTGTAATATTGGTTGAATAATGACGGCAATGTGTAAAATAATAAATTGTAATCTACAATACAATGCTTATGCAACACTTCAATTTCTTAACGCATGACCATTGACCGCTTGACCTTTCAATAACTAATTCTTAATGATTTAAAATTTAATACAAGTTTAAGATGAAAGTATTTCAAATATTTAATTTAGTTTTGAACTATTTATACCACTAATCTATTCTCTCCATTCTACGGTACGTTGGTATTTACATACACTTTAACAATGACAAGTACAACTATATAAAATAATTATATATTTATTATTTTATAATAAATGTAATTGAGTGATTGGTATTTAGCAACAATTTAGTTGGGCCTACATTATTGGTACCTAATGGACAAATATATTTCAATATTTTAATTATTAAAATATCCTTTTCATTAGGTATCTTAATTTTAAAAAACTTGTGTCATAACACCGTGGGTAAAAGTATATTGACTTAAGTAAGTTAATGACAATAATACATGATATAATATTACTATAATTATTAAATTATATTTTTTTCTATAAAAAAATATTTAACATACCATATTACTAATATAAAAATAAATTACTTACATAAACATAAATAAATTATAAAATATCTTTAGAAATATAACCCGACGACCATATTGTATGATATGCATTTTTGAAAAATTTGTAACACAAAAAGCAGTAAAATAGATAAAAAAAAAAATCTTTAGTTTTAGGTTTTATTTATTTATATTTTTGATTATTTCGTAAGCATTTAATAATAATTTAATATGGATTATGAAGTAAAAATGTAGTCTTAACAATAATGTTTGTTAAATTTGTGTGAATTTAATTACATAACATTGTTTCTCATATTTATAGTATTCATAATTGGTAAAATATTATATCAAAATAACATAAAATACGGGATGCTTACTAGTTAAGTGAAATTATTATTTAAAAAAAAATATTATTCAAATATTATATTATCATTATTCATTACTCATTTCGCTAATTTGTAATGATAATAACATAATACTTAAACTTGTATACATTTAAATATCATTATAACTTCAATTTATAAAAATTATGTATACGAATATACCAATTAATTATACTCGAGACATTCAAAACTGTCAAAAGTTAGGTATGAAATAAAAACTAGGTACGTCAAAAATCAACAAAACGATTTTAAGTATCTAAACTAGTTTCCCTTTAAAGTGCAATGTAATGTGGTCAGTCAGTAATAAAATATATACCTTAGTATTTTAAAAAATTAAAATGCCATTATGAGTGTACGGTGATATTTTTGTAAATAGTTTTTGGCACGGTTGAAATATGTCTTATATCCGTTTGACATTTCTGAAACAAATATCAGATCATTGAAATTATTATGACCGAATTATAATTAGACTATAGAGAAACCTCATATTATTATGTCAACCGATGACGACGACGCTGCTAGGACCATGGGACACATCATAATAATATATTGTAATTTTCGGATGTAATTTTATCAGCGACATGCGTGTTTCACTAAAATATAATATTATTGTGTTATCTCCGCATATTATCTGTTTGGGTGCGCGGCGACGTCAGGTCGGTCGTCTTGGAGCCGTCTTCGTGGTATAGTCGTCGTTGTCGTCGGCCGTGAACCTGAGAGTTACGATATATTATATACAAATGCACATATATATATATTTATATTATATATACGCACACATAGTGTTGTACTATACGATACGGCGTAGCCCTAATGAGAGAATCAAGTCACGATTTGAGGTCATCCGCCTCTTCTCCGGAGACTTTGAATTGTGTGTGCGTATGTATGCGTGTGTGTATGTGTGTGTGTGTGTGTGTGTGCCTTCATCGGGAAAGTAGAAAAAAAAAGAAAAATATATATTTTTAAATGACTTGTCGCGTACAATGCCCTATTTTTTTTTCATTTTTATAGCGCCGGTCAACACGATAATAACACGAAATAACGCACGAGCCATTTTTTTTTTTGTGGTGGAAACACCTACAAACAATACGCATCGTAGAGCATATTAGAATACTCTTGGAGCATACACACACACACACACACACGTCGTCTAATATGTATAAGCCCTCGGGACACTGCCGCCGCCGTAACATTATTAATGACGCTCAGCGCGTTGCAGCCAGCGGTGGTGGCGAGCAGTCGCAGTCGGTTGAAAGAGAGATGTTTAAAAAATAAAATAAATTAATTTCCCATCATCCTCCGACGTGTTATGTCTTACGGGTTTAAGGTCCACGAAAATATATTAAAGTTCCCTCGTCTGTGTAATGCGGTCAAATTCAAAGTAAAGAAAAAATCACTGCAGTCTTGTGTTCTTTATATTGAAAAATGTATATATATATATATATATATATATAATTTTTTTTATTCGTTGTTTATTAATAATGTTTTATGGTATATAGTATATAAATTATTAAAATTTGTCTACGAGTTTTCCGCGCCACTGATGTCCTCTTGTGTAATCGAAAACATGTCATCCCAAGCTGCTCTCGTTTTATCATTATATTATTATTATTATTTTTTTATTACATTCTAATATCGGGTTTCTGCTGAAATATGTTAAGTAACGAAGATAACTAATGAAAAAAAAATTGATTTCTTTCTTAATTTAAATTCGTCCATTTCATTATGTTATAATATATTCATTGAAATAGCGATTGTCATTATATTATTTTTCAGAAACTAAAACAACGTTGTTTCAATTAAATGAAAATAAACGATTTATATGTTAATATTTTCATTTAATTAATGATTTTTTTTTTTTTAATACGTTCAAGTATAAATATATAATCAATTGTTCAATTGTTCAATTTTGTAACATATAAATTAAAAACCATAGTTGTTAATCAAAAAGATTGGGTTTAAACGATTATTAATAATAGGTACACAAAATAAGGAAATATCGGTTGAAAACAGAAATAAGTACTAAAAAATAAAAAATATAATATATGAATTTAAAATTCGGGCTGCACTAAGAAACTCAAATTGAAAAAACAAAATTAAAAATAATTTAAAACAAAATCTTTCATTTAGTCACAATTTCCACATTTTATGTTACAAATCAAATCTTACAATGAAAATAGTTTCAAAAATATCTACAACTTGTTACAATCCTTGCTTTAATTCTTTAAACTAAACTACCACCTGAAAATCATCACAAAAAATGTATCAAAATGAATTCCTGGAAATGTACCCAAGATAATAAAATTGTTGAGACCTAGAGGTTGTCCTTTTATTACATTTAATGAGGCTATAATATGAGTGTTGTCAGTGAGTGGCTTCTCCAAATATTTTTCAATGCTACACCGTTTTTTGTAAATATTATACTATAAATGTACAGCGAATAAAGAAAATAAGAATACGAATTTAATATCCTCAACATCGCTACCATGTATTAAACTTACCATGAACTATTTAGCGCGTGCCTACACAGTAATTATTATTTTTTGATTCTTGTGTGTATTTGGTATTGGACAGAACCTAATAATCATTATTGCATTAAATCTACAGAACTAATAAGCTCATAATGTTGTTGATAATAACATAACAAAACTAATTAGTATGTGTTTCTATAATTTGTTAGGAAATGATATTACTGGCGCGTAAAATAAAATGCATCTTCGAAGGTTTGCCACGCAGATTGCACCCTAGTCCATAATAGTATGGTGAAAATAACATTTCACACGCGTACATATTTAACACAATTGGATAAAATAATACATATCGCAAGAAATTGTAATAGGTACATATAATTAAATATATATGCATGTAATTTATAAGCTAAAGTATAAATAAATTAACAAATTACGCAAAAAAGTTTATAATTTCTTACGTATTAGATATTGCAGCAGTACTGCACCATGAAGTCATAATGTATTATTTTATATTATATTAATATATTATGATTTAAATTGTAATTGATATAGCAATGTTCATACAATTCAAATATTTCGTAAATTAATTAAACTTTACGAATCACCTTGAATGACAAAAGTCGTATATTACTCAATAATAATCTAAAAATCTAATATATAATTTATACAATGTAATATTTTAGTACCTACTGTTGTAGTTTTTTTTAATTTAATGATCGTATTAATTTATTTCCAAGTGTTTAGTTACTTAACAACAACATGCGTTTGATATACTCCACAGAAAAATAATTGTTTTCTCTGCATAATCAGAACATGGAGTGTATGCATTCTTGACACAATATGACCTAAATTAATGTCATTAATATCGTATTAATTCATAATAATATTACATTGGAAGGTAAAAAGGAAGCAAATCCATACACAATTATCATATTATATACAATACGAATATACGATATACATACAAATCCATTAAACTTTAATTTTCACTGAAGTCGTAATATGCAAAAAACTGATTAAACACAACAATCGTAGTTTTGACAATGGATGGGTCTCGGGTCCAAAGCTATACATTAGAATAATATAACATGAAAGTTTTTTAATAGGAAACTAACAACTAAACCGTAATAATTATAAAATAATAAACCGAGTCAGTTATAACATCACTAAAATATGAACATTTCAAGAAAAACTGGATAAGATACAGCTGACATTGAATTTTGAGTAAGTATTAGTTAATAATTTACTATTATACCTACAGGTTATTATTAAAGTACTGTGAATTGTGTTATTATATTTTAAAATAACAATAAATAATTGTATTTGAAAAATGGTTTTGAGGGAAAATGTGTTATAAACCATACACATATCTCATATATATATACACTAGCTGATATTTCTTCAAAATAATTTTACTATTGTTGTTAGTTTATTAATCATTTGGGAAATACTTGTTCAAAGTCTAAACATGGCTGTCGGGAATTTGATTCGCATAATATATAATATGTATGTATTAAAATGTATTTTCACCATGCAATTTCTACCAAAGAAAAATGTTGAAAAAATCAATAAAAAAGCATATATTATGATCTTATTGTTTAACTCGGAAATAAAATAACGTAGCCAGAATCGTAAAAATTTAATCAGATGATCCTAAATCTTGTAAACTATTTAAAATAATGATGCGTGTACCTATAATAAAGCACATCTTCATTTTTTAGTTAAAAAACAAGTCAAGTTAAATAACTTTATTTATTTATTTTTTTAAAACACAAATACGATATTAATTAATTGGCATCAATGTGCAATAGTACATTTTAAATTTAAATTAATAAAAAATTATAAAACAATTATTGAAAATGAAGCAAGCACAATTAGAATAAAAACCATCATGAAAAAATTAACTTATATTATTATAGGAAATGTTCGTTAAAAAATAAAATAAAAACATTTAACCATAAGAGTATTATGTTACAGAACTTTAAAATATAATACCATATAATATTAATATTTTAGGCTCATTAGTATTCACGCATGGTGCAGTAACAAATACTGGTGTTTATTTGAGTAAAATACGTAAAATATAGGTTTAGGTGCGGTCTACTCGAAAGGTGGACGTTATAATATTGTTTTGTTGAAATATATATATATAAAAAATGATAATGATAACGTTCGTGTATTAAGTAGGTGCTATTTTATTATGCGTGTATTCCGGTTTCAAAATAAAAAGTAAAAGAATATAAATATCATTTTTTTTTCAAAGAAAATTGTATAAATTAATAAAGTTTTTATTTTTATTTTGACCAACAGACGTTTTGGTTACAAACACCATATTTACATCCTCTGCGAGGTATAAAAAATATAAATCGAGGCTGTTACAAAAAAAATATGTACATATTTATTACCTATATAGATAGAGTTATTTACAATTCAATATTATTCTATAATGGCCATAATAATAATATTATTTTTTGAATTGGCTTATGCCGATGACTTTCAGAGAGAAGTAACGCTAAATCGTACGTCCATTGGCGGTGGTACATTATTAAGGTAGTTATCACGCTACATAATAATATAGTAAATATATATATAAGGCTAAAATATACCCTTTTGGATCTTATTATATCGGTCTCGATACGCTCGACCAATTATTTATTCGTCACGGAACGCCGGACATCTCTAGCTCGGGAACGTTCCGACAACATTTATCAAAATTAATGTTTCCATTCGTTTTCGTAATCACGAGCACCGAAAGTTATATAATAACAGCTCACCGATTAGTTTAACCTTCAAAAAATATTCAACAGAACCGGTTGCACGCGCACGCGTATGATACATATTAAGATACTGTCATTTATCCCTTCCTCCTACAATAAAAAAAAAATATATTTATTATTTTTTCCGATCTACAAAAAAGAAATATGAATTTCCAGGGCGCCGATCTGTCGGGTATACACAGCGTTCAAGAACTGCAGCAAGAACAGTAGTCCCTTTTTCCTCACCTTGTTGTTGTCCTGCACACAGGTCATTTTGAATCGACTGTCAGACGACTACTTGTCTTATGTTGAAAGTAAAAACAAACCGAAATAATAATTATACATTCCTAATAAAAGTATAACGCGATACGAATAATATGGTACCTACATGTGGCAGCAGTAGAGAATATATTATTATGTGCAGTATAATATATTATATGGTGGCCTGTTATTAAAAATTAACGTGAATTCGTGATGTCCTCGGGTTCTTTAAGATAAAAATGTATCTATACACTGTATACGCCACAATAATAGCAATTACTTAGCGCATTGAGTTGCCAAAAGTTATTATTACTGTTTCATTATTTATTCACATATTATTATCCATACTATAAATAAATAAATACATCAAAATGCCTCAAACTATACACACACACTCGCATATCATAGTTTTTTTTTACTGGATGTTTATAATTCACTAGGATACAACTATATAAGTGTGTAGTGACACGAACGATCGTATTCTCACCCTGTAATTATAAAAACAAGAACCTTTTGGTATAATAAATGGTACAATATTCGTTATATCAAGGTTAGTATCAAAATCCAAAATTTTAATATGGTGTTTTTTCTCTAATGTCAAACTTAATTTTAAAAATACAGATTTTTTTTTAGTGTTAAGCAGCTATTTAAAACAACAAATACCTTACCTAAGCAGTAGCATAATAAATTAAATACTAACACAGGTAGTAGCATAAGTAATATAACATTGTACAATATTAAATCACAGTATGTTTTGTTGTTCTGGTAGGTACTCGTAATGTCATGGGTTGTGGGTTGTTTATCAGACAGTTTTCGTCTAGTATATTGAGATACACCAATGACATTTTGATTTGCCAGTATAAAATTGAGTCATTTTTAGACCAAGTTTGCACACACTCTAAGCACTCATTAGATATGCCATGATTTTCTTTGAGCCACATAAACAATGAGCATGTCATATTTTCATCACATAGTAAGTTGTCCCCATTAAGTTATGTCGACTTACCGCGTTTTGCACCAGTTCTACGTCTGATCAGAGATTTCCAAATCTGTCATTAGTTTAATAACCAGAGGGTATTCGGTCGAATGGCTGTGTAAGCATTGAGTTTTGGAATAAATTAGTCTCCACATTCTATTTCTCTACTCTGGACTTATAGTCCACGCGCCTTAAGATCATGACCGGGTGCTGGGCGGGTGGTGGACGATTTAGAGTGCGTTTCGAGCAGCTGGCTTCTGATTGTTTCTCAAAAAAACTGGTGGCCACTATACAGTGAGGTGAAGTGAGTTGTAGAGCTTAAAAAATACGTATGCGAGAGTGTTTACAGTTGGAGCGACCCATATACAAAAGTCGAAACAACGGCGACTTTGGCGAGCGGTGCGATGGAGGAAGTTGTTTTGGCTGCGCGACTGGTCATGCTCAGGAGTATACTTAGTGTTTTATTTAGCTTAACAGTTCGTTTTAAGAAGCTATTACGTGACCTTAGCCTGTGTTTTAAGTCCATATGTAACAAGCCAGGTGTCTATTTTTGTTCTTTCCCAATCTTACTTGTACTGATCGTATAATGTTGTATTGTGCTGTGGTAGCTAAGTCATCAGCAAAAAAAAATGTTTTGTGTTGTGGTCGTTATATTTTGAATAGACGTTGGTATATATATTAAAAAATACATTGGAGCTGGACATTGATTTTTGGTAATCTACTATTTGAAATTCTCCATCGATTGGATTTTCTATGGAGTGTTACAATATATTATCGGTTGCCGTGTAGTGTTTCTATGATTTTACAAAATATGCATTTTTTTGTCATCTTATACAATTTTTAAAGCATTAGATAGCAATTTTCGATGTATCGTACCAGATTCCAAATTTGACCATTACCTACATATAACTTTCTAAGTATAAAACCACAATACTTTATTCTACTTTGTGTTGAGGTGGTTAAGTTTCACTTTTACATAATTTCATATATTTTCATCGTTGTATGATAGAGCAAAGTTTCTGGGCGGTAATTTTTTAAGCTTGACGCTTATTTTTGACGTTTCAATAGGGACTTGGCTTTCTTCTATATTTTTGGTTGACATTCTTTGTGTGACATTTTTATAATTGTATAATTATGTGACTCACGATTTGGTTTTTGGTCTGAATAGTTGTATTTTTTCTGTATATATTTCGTCCAATCCAGTTGCTGTATGTTTTTCCGTACTAGCTAGCTACTATGCTTATGGTATTGAACCATAATTAACAAATTATGTACTAAAACTTTTATTTCTTCTTATATATATTTTTTGTTTTTTATTTAGTAAACAATATATTTATAATTTATAAAAATATGATATAATAAGTAAGTCTGATGACAAATTTAACAACTACATTTAAGATTAGATCAGGAAGATTCCCAGCGGTGCCACCTAAAAAGTTTAAATTATTATATTCAATTTTTTTTTTATTATTATTGCTTATTATTCAAAACATTTTGCCACGTCGCTCATCGTGTAACGTTTCGACGATTATATACAAAAATAAAACGTACCTATACGTACTGTCGTATATGCAGTGGAATAATGATGGTGATAATAATGGCCATTATAAATAAAACTAAACGGTTTTGAATGTAAGGAAACATTTATATTATGTTACTATTATTTATGTGGGTGCCTACCTACACGATTTGCACGATCCACGAAAACGCGTAATTTGAATACGAGACTTTGACGATCACGTGGCTGTTTCTCGAGGTAGTTAAATGATTCGCGTCCATAATAATTCTATTGAGTCTATAACATAACTTGCTGGCATAATGCTTGTGACGATATGTCAAGATTAAAATCCTCTGCACGCTGCAAGCGTCTTTCTATTATAATGAGCGATGCCTGATTGTTTGTATTTTCACTCGTATATTATAGTTGGTAATTCGTATTTTTTTACACGACGAAATAGGAATAAAAGTACCCAATACAAGTAATTACTATTATCAAAGACACATAAATAGTTCATATCTTTGTATAATTTTACATATTATACAATATATTTATAAATATATATAATATATTTTTATAGTGAGACATGTATTATTAATCATTGAACGTCGCGAAATATTTCTAATCTCGCATATTATATACGACCGCCGTGTAGTACTTTGCACTTATAATTGTAAATAAAAATCTTCATATTTGTGGACGTTTTAAACAAAGATCATAGAAAAAGCAAAGGTCTGACGATATCGTATAATATAGTTCTACAGTACTTATTTCATATCGATATACTATGATTAAATTACGTACATTTGATTGAAATTTATTGTAATCTCTTACACTCTCTACAATTACCTACGAACAAAATATATAGTTCAGTTATTTTTAAAGTGATGTTTGGACAAAATTATTTATGAAAAACACACTTTATGTTATTTTTGGACTCCTCTGGAATAAAAAGATCCACGATATTATGAAAATGATTAATTATTATAAATTTTCTAGTCATGATTTTGTTCATGTAGATTGCAGAAGGAGTGATTTTACGTCTGTCATGAAATATAAGATATCAATTGGCAATATTATCTATAGTTGGTACTTTACAAAAGGTTTTTTTTTATATTCACATAAGTTTAAAACTAACGGAGAATAATGGTACGATTTTCGGCGAACGAGTGACCGACCACTGTGATTTGTCTAGCTATTTTAACTGTTTGAGCTTTTAAATTGTTTCTGCCGGTTCTTGCCAATAATGTAGCAACTGTAATGATATTATACAGCTACTGTGTACTATAATTTATTGTAGACTCACACAATGTTAGGTATATTATATAATTGTAGTATAGACTATAGACGCAACATTGCTTTGTTCTATTTACATCGGTTTTATTGAAGAAAAATGATGAGCAATTATAGGTGGATAATGTCATAAGTAAATAATTGTTCAAGTATATCAATGATCATAGTAACGGTAATAAAATAGATTCGTAAGAATATATCTCTTTTATTGTTGTATTTTTTCTTTCGTTTTAGCTAATTGTATCGTTGTACTTTTTTCTGAAAAATAGCTTAACATCGTTACTAGGTCAGTTTGGATATCCAATTTTCTACCACTGGTTTCCCCTGGACCGTATTGTACGTAATACTGCGTGACGTTTATACACATGTGACTGAGCGGGAAATTTATTGCAAACCAACCGACTGAAACCTAACATATTATAATGTAGTAGGCATACCTATATAGCCGACAGGCAGAATTTTTTTCCCTTTTCTCATGCCTAAACGCTGGAGCGGGAAGAACTGCTGGCCGTAAATTAAAACAGACAGACCATTGTGACGCGTGAATATTTTAGCAATCGGGTCGGAAAAAAAACCCGATCAAACAGTTTGTAAACCACGGAAAACGTGCATAATAGGTTACGACGGAAGGGAAAAATCGAAGCACATACAATATATAATAATATATTATGTTATTAGAACGGTTCGCACGCGTACGTAATCTCTAAAACATAATCACTCGATTTATGGTCGACTAGATTTGGTGTTAATTTATGACACGTCTGATTTTGCAAAAAAAAAAACTGCCTTAGGGTAAAATTAAACTGGGCGGTCCTTTTTTTTTAAATTTACTGTGAACATTTTATGATAATGTTAATAAAAAATAGTGAAACGGACGACATGATGATCATAACGCGATACTAATAACACCTATACCTATACATCGATAAATAATAAATTTACACTACCTACGCATTATGATGATTTTCAGAATATAATTTAACTTTTATCCATCGGCCATCGGTGCGATTGTAAATTTAATGCCAAGCTAATTAGTCATGGGAATAATAGAAGTTCCAAAGTACCTCTGTGGTAGACGATCAAACTGTAGTCACTATTAATAGTGGTAAAAATGTCTCACACGTCCCGCAAGTAATATATTTTTTTTAATCACTACAAAATGACCGGTATTGATTTCCTTATAGATTCTTGAATTTTTTCTAATACATCTATTCATCCTATTCGATAAGACGTGTCAATTATGTTCCAACTTCTAACTCATCTTTTCCACAGTTTACTCCTCCTACGAGTTCCATAGTGTTACTGATAATAGCACAAAAGAGCTACTTCTCTGCTTAAAGGCCAAAACAAATAGTTTTAAGTCAGAATGTTCCATATTCCGTTACCACCAAATGCCACAGTATCCATATTAAAAAGTTACCTACCCCTGAATAATTTATTAACAGGCATCAAGAGGGGGGATATAGAAATTCTAAGAGGGTTTAAGCTCCCTCCCCTCCTTATTTTGGTCTATGAATTGGAACACTATTTCTGAGTGAGTTCTTGGTGAACACTCACGCCTGTTGTAGCCCATTTTAACTGTTTTTTATAACTATATTTTTTCTGAGTCAAAAAGAATTCAAATAAAATGTTTCCCGTAAGTTTTTATAATAGAATTTAAACAATGTTTAGATTTTTTTAAAAACATTTTAAATTTTTACACGATTTTGACAAAAAAACCTAACTTTTTAGGTAGTAGTTGAAAATGTATTAAATGTTCAATAATTGAATATTATTTACATATCTAATAATAAAAAATTAAAAACAAAGTTTCTCATAAGTAGTTGACAATGTAAACAAAAAATCTAAATAAGCACAATTTTTTTTATACATTATTCAAAGTTCAAATAAGACGGAAATCAAGAATTTAAACAAAAAATAACGATTTCAGTTATTTTGTTGCTATTTAAAAATGTTAATCGTGGGTACTTGAAACTTTTTAAATATATTATCATATTTTATACGCACAATGACATTTGCAAATGATCTGTCTTAGCTCAGAATCTTTTTATACAATGATTTTATCACTGAATTCAAATTTAATACATCCATTACAGTGGTCCATTCGACATATATTGTACACTAGAGTGCTACCCAGTACCCACTTTCTAACGTTATTAAGACATGAATTCCTGAAATACAGTTAAAATTTGACCATAACATAGTTTATAATAATATCTTACTTTTACAGTAGTTAATTGATATAAAAAATTAATTTTTATTATAATATTAATCTATATATTAATCTATTATTATAGACGATTAGCAAACCAAACTTTCCAATCGTGTTAATTTTTCGTAATAAATAATTAAGCATTAATTTACAGTATAGTTAAATATGATTATCACAATCTGAGGTTAAAAAATCGGACATGAGTACTCAACAGAGGCTTAGAGTATATTTTTTGGTAACTTAGAATTAATTATAGACAGTATACCTACTATCTATACATCATCAGTAATTATTACCTTAGTATCGTATATGAGTCTTTATAAGACGTATATCGTTGATATTTTATTTGCCGGTGAGCCCCAAGACCAAACATTTTAGCACGTCATTTTCCTCTAAACGCCATTAATACTACGCATTGATAAAATACAGACTAGGTATACCATTATTTACATATATCTATTATATATATGCCGGTACAAACATAATGCTATTTTCTCGTCTAAAATTAAATTATAGTTCGTAGCAGAAACAATCGTTGGGTCACGTCCGTTTAAAAGTAGATAGGTCGGATACCGGCGCCCATGCGGATGCCTAATTATTATTATTATTATTGGACTTCACAAGATTCGCGGCGGCGTACACTCGTCGCTAATCTTGCGGGCGCCGATTACCGGTCTTCAGATGAAAAACGATTTTTTTTTTTAACCCGATCGGCTTGTTGACCTCGTTTAATATTCGACCATTTTCATCGTGTTATTATCGTTTTCATCGCGTTCGTCGTATAAACTATACCAACATGTAATATACATCGAATGAAGTATACGTACACCTCCTATCGTACACGCCACGTAGAATATTATCATTATTTATTAATAGGCACTTACACGGATTTTTTCCCCTATTTACGACGCACGCGGAGCGGGCTGCGACGACCATACAGAGATAAATAATGAAGAGACTCAGAGAGAGGGACTTGGGACGAGTATCTTAGAGGATGACTGTCTCTCGGGCGGCGTGTGTGTCAGTCCAATTACACACCGGTGAACGGTAATAATTACGCGCTCGGCCACTAGACAGTACGATGCGTGCGGGGAAACAGGACGGCTACCGGTATTTTATTCTTATTCCATTTTATTTTTTTTTTTATTTCGAGCGCTGTTGTACAAAATTTTTTGAACGACACAGTAACTATGGTAATACTATGGTATTCTTGTAGATGTCTAATAATTGTCTATGCTTATTTATGAGAATACAGCCGATATTCAAGAGGAAGAAACGAAAAAATCAAAATAATTATAATTATCATTAATAAACCACCCAATACTTGGAGGCAGATGCTTGTCTATAATATAGGCGATACGCGTGCTAGGTGTATCTATGCTATATTATGTGTATCTATGTATAATCTGACCTTAATCAATTGGGTATAATACCTACCTCCCTAGATACCTACCTGCCTAGTAACTATTATGATTAGGGCCCGGATTTCAATGCAAAGTGCATATTTTTTTGGTTGATCTTACACAATGCTTTCCAAGAACATAATTCGTTTCATGTAACGAGGTTTTAAAAATACACATTTTATTTTGCATTTTTAGCATTATTGGGTAATTTTATTGGTTTTTAATGTATATTTGTTCAATATACGATAAAATTTAGCCTAATCAAAATATTATCTAAAGATTAATTTTTTTCTTTATATTTTAGTAGGCATTTATTGGATTTTTCATACACATTGTCAATCTTTATTTTCCGATTCAGTTTTTATCTTATCTTAATTTATTATTGACTGAGGAGCGTCACCCGTAAATTTAGTAAATACAATAGCCTTACTTAGAATTTGAATTTTACATACATTTTAATATATATTTTGGTATGTTTAGAAAGAATAATATTTCCCCAAAAGGCCAAAACCTAAAGTGTCAGCATCAAGTCATCATTTCAAATGTTCAGTTTTTTTTTAATAAAATAATAAATAATAATTATGTCTTATTTATAAATTAAAAATTGTGTAAAAAAAAATATATGGCATTTTTGTGGTAAAATACATTTTTTTAGGGAATTTTTGGCTATTTTTTAAAGCATATTTGTATGGTTTTAAGTGCATTTAAATCCAGGCCTAATTATATAACTAACCTAACCTAACCAAACATCCCACCTATCATGGTGGCATATAATTTTTTTTTTAAATTGTTTTATGGTGCAAATTATTAAGTGACTATTCCAGACCTAGTCGGACTTTAGCTAGCGA
Source organism: Nasonovia ribisnigri (assembly GCA_027563435.1). Taxonomy (NCBI): domain Eukaryota; kingdom Metazoa; phylum Arthropoda; class Insecta; order Hemiptera; family Aphididae; genus Nasonovia; species Nasonovia ribisnigri. The sequence continues at coordinate 211,878 of JANEHU010000011.1, read as the reverse complement.
GCTAAATTCATCAGTTAAAAACGAACTCTAAATAGATTAAAAGTTTATTTGTATTTTTTTTTTTTTACTTTAACACGCCCGCAATATTATGCTTAGGTATGGAATTATGGTACGATTGAGCATAATGTTCTCAAAACTCGCCTGCAATGTAATAGTTTTGTCAAGTTTGAAATAAAGTCATAATACTTACCCGTGCATATGGCATCGGACGGCAGACAAATATGAAATAACTTAAAAGAATCACGAATGTTTGGGGTTTTTATTCCAACATAACAACAATATTCATCAACAACTTTCGATTACCTTTGATAACGTTGCAAAATTTACCTCTTGCGCCGTTTGACTTTATTTACCTATACATATACTACCTATATAAAATTGTTTTGATTTCACTACGAGGTATTTTTTTAAAATAAATACTTGACATTTTAATTAAACTTCGACAAAGTTGTGTAATTAAAAAATATAAAAGAAAAATGTGAATACCTACATTTAAGCTGTAAAAAAAAATTGAGGTATTAAATAAAATAAACTTCAAGGCTATACACCACTTAATTTACTATTTGTTTATTTAGAAAAAATGTACCCAATTATAAATTATTTACTTCTAAAAGAAATCATTTTCTGTCATTTTATGTAAATGTGTTATTTTTATAGTTTTTACGATTTGTTGATCATAAAATAATTTATGTGAGCTTCGTGAATAAATAATAACATTTGTAATAATAAACATTGTGTACAATTTGTAACACTTTTATAATTTCAAATATAATGCAGAATTTTTTTTAAGTTATATAAAACAAAAACAAATTGATATACCTAAGCTTATTATAATTGAGACTTTTATTTACTCTTTCAAAGAACGTCCTACGAATATGTATAAATTGTATAAGTGTCCTGGCTGTTTAATAGTTTAAACATCGTTAATTTATAACGAGTTTTAATTATTTACGTACAAATTAAAAATAAACAAGTGTATATTTCTTTTCATAAGTAAATTATTTTCAATTCATTTATTTTTTTGCACTCAGCACATTAAATGAAAAGTCTTTTTTTTTATAAATATATTCAACGGTGTGATTATATTCATTTTAATATATTTATATGTATAGAAACATAATGCATTTAAGTTTATACATATGTAGAACCACATATTATTATATTATTATGGCATTTAGTTGTTTCTTTATGCATTTTCTGTATGCATATATTATATTAAGTATATATGTACCACGTATAATAGACGTTGTAACGTTGCAATCAATTTTATATAAGAAGCTTACATCGAGTGGAACGATTTATTGCTTTTTAACGCGCTTGATTACCGTTGAACAGAATCACCCACCTTTCAGATCTACTTATTATAATAATAAATAGATTTTTTTTATTTGTATTTTTAAATTATGATTTCGTATTTAAGTATACATATAGCGTAATAAAAATATATAGGTATACAATTTTATTTTACTAACCGTCGTTAAAATATTATGTTTATATACGCACTTGATATGTAAAATAAACTCTTGGGCTCTGAAATGAGTCATTTGGTACACCCACGGACTTTCATATTCTAAGTTATGACAAGCATACATAAATAATTTATTAATAACTGTACATCAACCGAGACAACAAGTCTTTATAGAAATGTTACAAGAAAACGTTTGAACACTTTAAAATAGGTACATTTATCACATATTATAATATCATATTATTAAAATTATCTGCTTACTATATTTTTCATGAAAGTAGAAAGTCATTTCGTATCCAAAAAATGGTTGAATCCATACATTTTACTAATAGTTTTAGTTCAACAGATAATTATAATAAATAACAAAAAACGTACAGACAATCATAATTACACGATGTGTGTATTTTTCTATTTTGAGAGCGTTTTGAGTTTTGTAAATGTATAAATGCATCATATTAGAGGGTTCGAATTACAAAAAAAATTATAAATCATATTATACATAACTTGTGTTCTCACGTGACTTTCGATCCGTGATTGTTGTTATGTTTAAATATTGTAAAAATATAAATGTTTCAGATTTCAAGATCAAAATGTAATCATAAACAACTACGAAGATTACGATTTTACTATACACAGTGGATATTCAAATAGTGTTTGTTAATGGTAGAGAACTTATTTTTTCTCTTTTAAAAAAAAAAAATAGAAAAAAAGGAAAAGGTTTGTATGCCCGTAGGGACATATTCTTCATTGCCGTATTCTCGTGTAGCTGCCTCTGATGGGATGGAAAAAGTCAAGTTTGTCGAGACGTAAATAATATAATAAAATATATTATTATTCTTCGCTATAATATTCGGAATATTACCATTTTTACTGCCTCGCGTAGTTTTTTTCACTCTAAACGAATAATTTTATCATATTTCAGGGATCGATACGCAAAAATAAAAATAAACAAAACTCTAAATTAATAAAAAAGACATTTTATCGAAACAAATATTAATTTTGAATACACATAAATATTTAATAATATACCGACAAATCTGTATAGTATTTAATACAAATTGCATTTTATATTATATAGAACACTAAAACCCAACTTCATACAGTATTATTATGACAATATATATATTATGTGAACAAAATACATTATTTACATAGTCTTAAGTTTTTCCAATGACTTATAATATTAACTGACAATAAATATTATTAATCTAAATAGCTGAATTTATTTTTTTTGATACCAATTTATTTATATTTTTTTTTGCACTTTTCGTGCTGGTTTGGATAGATTCCCGTATGCCATTTCATAAATTAGTTGTACCAGTGATGATGAAAAGGTAATTTAAACGTAATATCAATTTTATTGAAAGGTGGTTCACTGGTTCAATATATTATTTTAACCAGAAGTGACAACGGTAAAATACGGAGGTGTACAATACACGCACATGCATAATATAAATGCACATCAGTGTTACATGTTGCCAGTACTAGAGAATATTGAACAAATATTTTCGTATTTACCAACAAAACGGTTTTCCCCACCACTAATCCTCCCCAACTCAACTGATTGATGACGAAGTCTCCTCTGGAGTGGCGTGCGGTAAGTGACACGGAAAAATAATAAAGGAGAGCTGATGGAGAATCTTCATTTCGTGTGGAGTGGGTTGAGCATCTTTGCAGAGAGCGAGAGACAAGTATACGACTACCACGTCAACGGTTTGAAACTTATGTTAATGCACCCCTCGGACCTTTTTAAAAACCACCGTAACATCGTTTCGAATAAATGAATATTAATGCTGGTATATGGCGAAGCTAATAACTGTTGTACCAAACGGAAGAAAAAAAAACGTAACGTAACGTGAGGGGAAAAAAACGGATGATACTACTCGAATACTGCCATAGTGGCGACAGACGTTGCCCTCACTCCCCTTCGCTGGTGTATCGTAGTCGTGATTGGACTGAATTTCATTACGACGACAACGACGACGTCGAATTTTAAATAATACTTTCTGACGCTCAGGAGACGTCAAAAAAAAAAAATCACCGCAAATTCCCAAATATGTACGTTAAGTTAGATAATATAATAGAAACCAATTGTAAATATCAAGCTGCTTGAATAGCAAGAAATACAACCAATATGAAAATGTAATGCAAACTAATCCAAAAAACTATACAATTTGTTTGGAAATTGAAGAATAATAAGCTATTTAATAATTTGCCTTATACCTATTAACTTAAGACTATTCAAAATAAATGAACATTTAAATATGAAATTAAAAACCGTTTATTATGCGATTATTTAATGGAAATGGTCTAATAAACTAGTAAAATTATTATAGAAATTATTACCACTGTCTTTATTATTTGTTTAATTTAGCTGCTATAATAATAGTATAAACTAATCGGGAGCACTGCCCCCCCCCACTTTTGCTCCTACCATACGTTGTTTACACTAAGGGAACTGGTGTTGAACAACAATATATCAAACTATGATATTTGCAAATAAGCTTTAAATAGCGGGTAAGTGGATGTCGCTCTCCTGTAAAGTAGGTTACAAGTGTGTCACTGAAATGGATAGTACTAAATTTGAATTAAATTATATAATAATATTATCCCTGTACCTACATGAAAAACGAACGATTCTGAGTGGAGACAATTTTTCAGTTTAGGATATTTTATATAGTTAATATTTATTATTATTACGGTGACCGGGAAATTCAAATAATATTATAAAACTAAAAAAAAAATAAATAAAATCATTATTCTTGGTTATTTAATATTTAAATTAGTCCAAATTTTAACATAAAATAACTAGGTGTAAAAATACTATGAATTTATATATTTTAAATTTTTTAGTCACAGAATAACTTACTTACGTGGAACCTTGTAAGTTTTCAATCCTTATCTATTAAAGTTGAGCATTTTAACTACATTATCATTTTTAAGTTTTCAAATAAATACATTATGTCGAAATTCAAACTTTAAATGCTTATAAAATAAAATTGTGAGTATTGATTTTTCATATTTTTCAACTGGCATTGTAACAATGTAAGATCTTTTTATTAAATTTTCAATAATTTTAACCCAACAAATACAATTTTTTGACATTTATGGAAAAAAAAAATTTAATTTAAATGTCCATAAACCACTCAAAACGAGTCAAAATATTTAAAAAATTTAATCAAATATAGGAATTGATAAAATAAACATAATAATCAGGTGTAAATTTCAAGGATCTACAGTTATTCGTTTTTAATTACATCAAAATAAAAAAATGAAAAATGAAAACTTTTTTTGCGTAAAAATTCCCGTTTTCCTTAATTTTTTTTTGTTTCCCGTCGCTTTTAAAAACTATTGGGAACCTATAAACTATTTTACCTCCCAAATACACAAACTAGATTCATTTGTCCTTCGAACAAGATACAATTGAAGAAAATCGAAGCATTTATACTGTCCTGAATACAGACACAAAAAAAAACCCCTCAGAATCTAAAACAATTAAGAATTAGTTACTAAGTAGACATTTTCTCATATCATATGATATCTTTATATAACATATATATGTATAGTGTATACCATACATTATTATTTTTGTTTTAATTAAATAAAAAATGAAAATCACTTCATCAGTAAATTATTAGGGCATTTATAATTTTATGCTTTAAAAACCCTCCAAATATCTATGCAATAAACGTCCATAAACATGGTTATGAACAAAAAAATCCAAAAAAATACGCTCACAGAAATAAAATTGTGCACTTGAAAGTATCAAAATAAAACATCCATTTTTATTAAAAAAATTTAGTAAATTTCCGAACATCTCCATGTCCGTACACAGACCGACCGGACAACCACAACGGATGGCGGTCGTTCGATATAAAATATATAATAATATATTATACTTATTTTATCGTCGTCGGTGGTGTGAGTGCGAAACTAGTTTCCATACGTGATTTAAATGCACGTTAGCGTGCGTACGGGGACGTATTAACGCCATCGACGGAAATCTACGAGCGGTGAATACTAATTCGAACTGTTTTATTGTTATTATTTCACGTTTTACGATCGATTCGAACCATTTTGGCCCCATGCGGGATAACTCTTAATCGTCCGGAACGGCGATAGTCGTGAGATTAAATTTTCACAAGTCATAAACTCTACCTTGGTGTTCACTACCATTGTATGCGGTATGTAAGTGTAATAATTCTATTTCTTACTTTTTTTTTACAACGCTGCTTATCCATAACAGCTGCAGTAGCCACACACAAGTTCGCAAAACTCTATACGAACGAGTTCGCTACCTATAGGTATTATATTATTATCGTGTGTATTATACGCGAGCCCGTGGTTAATTTCAATACAATATGTATAGCATCCAATTAAAAATGTACGCTATTGCTGCTCAATACAGGAAAATAAATAAAACAATAAGTAATAGTTGAATATAAAATATACTTACGAAATAACATCAAATTATGAAACAAATTTAATAAAAATGCGTACTTCCGAATAATGAGTGTTTTCTATTGAGATAATCACCCTATATTATATTATGTTGTATTTAAAGTTCTCGGTTTTGAATAAATTGCAGCGTATTATTCGTATTAAAATATGATTTAGGTACATACACAGTTTATATTATTACTATATCATGAAACGACGAAAAGAATAATGAATCGATTTTGTGATTACGATTGTTGGAATTGGTTCCAATGCATTGGGATACAATAATTTATTCACTATCATTTTATTTTATTTTTACAAAAATTAATAGAATCAGTAACCTATTTTGGTTAAACGCTGCAAAAATTATGAACCCCAGCGTTATACCAGACAATATAAATTTAAACGCTAACGACACATTAATTGTGGTCGTAGACTATGCAGGGGGACGTATACAATTATATACTATATATATTACATACGAATAAACCTCCAAAGGCGCGGTCAGATTTTGCAATTCTCTCTATTTGTATTGCCGACGTCCATTGTGTTCGGGTCTTAAGATTTATATACACGTCGTGTTCTCGTGACGAGCAGAAATACGATAGTTTTTGTCACCGCCGCGTAATACGATTATTATAATATTTTCCCTGACGTTTTATTGGTAGTTGTTACTAATAATATAATTATAGGTAATACCAGTCGTATATAACTTGGTACCTACCTATTAAATAATAGTTGCGTGTGTCATTGATTATCTTGGATAGTATATAGGTATCAAAGTTGTACAAGAAAATAACGATATTCAGAAATCTTACTGTGGATTGCAAAATTGACGATTTTAATAACTATTCATTAATCTGTCATTTGTTAAATTCAGGGTTTGTAAACCGTAATGAAAAGTAACCTATACAAGACGTGTATAACACCCATCATATTAAATGAAATAGTTACTGAAACCCAGGAAAAACAAGGAAAATCCAGGAAAAAAATCCGAATAACAGTTTGAACCTAAAACTTGATAAATCCATATACGAAATATATTCTTGGTTTTAGCACTCAATTTACCATTGATTTGTGTACACCCTGACGGAATATTATATATAATATAAGTTCTATTATCATTCTGAAACTTGTTATTTCGTAAAATTTAATGGAATTAGTGATTTTAGTCCTATTTTTAGAAATACTAAAAATGGATACTTTGTAGTTATTTAAATTATTGTTTGTAATGATACATGTTTACTAGTGGGCAAGCTTAAGATGTTAGGAACAGTCTAATCATTGACATTTAAAGAAATAGAGCTACATTTATTACTTAGTTTTCGTCTTGAAGCTCAAGAACCACCCGTTTTTGTATACTGCAGATACCAATTTATTAACAGTAACAGATTCAGTGTGGTGACTAGTGAGCATCGTTGATGATCCTGATGACGATGATAAATAGCCATTTAGACTCATGTGTCCATTAAGGCAGAGACGTTCCGTTGTCTATTCGTTCTAGGTGTGTTTCTGTATTTTTGGTATTGTGCAGCAACAGTTATTATACTTACCTACACTATTCTTACTTTCCACAATTTTATAAACATTATTCCATATACTGACAAAAAGTATAACTTGTTTATGAACATTTGTCTAATAATTTATACGCATGACGACTTTGTAGCCTGCAATCTTGTAATAGAGTTATAAATTAATACCGATGTATTTACGAGTCTGTATCAGTAGATATGTCACAACACAAGTAATTAAACCGAGAAACGATAATTTTTCAAAAGATATTGCATAGGTAACACTGAAATAAATAAGTATGGTATTTTATGAATATATTTATAAGTATTTATCGCAGATTGTGGAAAAGAGTGGACTCGAGGAATTTTCCATTCAGGCGTATTAATAATTTCACATTTTAAACGACAAATAGTTCATTATTATGTAAAATCTGCGCTGTTACGCAATTCTATAATTTAGTAATTTATATCGATCGAGGTTATACAGTCTTGTTTTATGTTTGTTTTATGACTGTAAAGTTAAACATCAATATTTATTTAACGTTTTTATATTTAGTATTACTTTTTTTCTTCAAACATAAATGGAAAAGAACGTTACGTTATTTCTTTGTAATAAAAAGCAGGGGAAGAAATATTTCAATTAAAAAACGAGAATCCGTACCAGCATACTGTATTAAATTTCATTATAATGTAATTTTATATTGTGCCCTTTTAGGCATTGAATTCACGAAACTATCAACATTTAACATTGACTTTGAATCTACATCGTAGTAATAACGAATTTAAAAATATTTAAAAGTCGATATTCTATTTTGGAGTGTAACACTGGCCAAATTTAAATCAAGTATGGTGCGCTTATAATATTATATAGACGGAGCTGAAAATGATTGGTTCTTACAAATTGAATACTAAATCATAGTTTAAAAAGTTTTAAAGTCAAAAATTCGTAGTTCTGCTGGAAAAAAAATTTGAAAAAAGTTTTCACCACAAGATAAAAATGTTTTTTTATATCAATAAACGTATCAAATGTATTCCTAAAAACGGATGCTCTATTGTCAGCTATGTCCACTCAACGTCTCAACTCTTTAAGTAATCACTTTGAGATTTTCAACGTTAAACTTTATTATAAACTGTGAGTTAAAGATTTTGGTTTTACCTTATTATTTTTTATGTTTTGTTGCGTATATTTTTGCTAACATTTTTTAAAGCAGTAAGGACGTTCAATAAGTTTAAAGTGAATTATAACACTACGTTATTATATTAGTATTTAGATTTATAGTTTTACATTTATTGCGATAAAAAATATACAATTATTAGAACTTTCATGAAAAGAAGTAATTGAATAAATGTAATATAATATAAAAACACATATGAGAAAACTTGTCATTTTAAACTTGTTGCGTATAATTGCTGTGTAAAGTTTTGTAGAGAGTATTCAACTGTTTAAAAACATTTCAATGTTAAAATTAATTCTATTAGTGCACCTCAACATTAGAAAAACATATCTATTACAATGTTATTTTTACAAATTAACTTTAAGTTTATACTACAATAATAACAGTTAATTTGTTGAATTGCTACTCCGTCGTACTAGTCGTAAGTACTAAGCCGTAACGATTTAATTAACGTAAAACTTATAAGAAGAGTGTATCGAATACGAATGGTTGTCAAATCATATGAATTATTATTGTATTTGTATACTATATAACAAAAAGTCTAAAACAAATATTTTCCATTTCTTTAATTATTTAACAAATATTATTGGCGCCTATACCTACCAAACGAAATGTTTGGACTATACTAAGAAAGTTTTTTTTTGTTTTTCAATGTTATCAAGTTATATTTCAAGGTTTAATTAAAAAAAAAATGAAATCACAAAAAATACTAAAATTAACTTATACACACGTGACAAAAAAAAATTACATAATTTGCATTACAAATGTTACTGATAATTATTTAATTGACTTACAATATGACACAGAAATCGGAAAAAGGTGAACAAGTAGGTAATGCTCTGCTGTATAGTAGTTGTCGAGCATGCCATTGTAATGGATGTGTGAATTCAATGATACATTATTGTTGTATACGAATACGATTCTGAGCGGAGAGTCAGCCTTGGATACTTGTATAAATAATCAAATTTAATAATTTAAAAAAAAATTAATAAAGATCGAAAATATCTCATGGCTTTAAGTAGCATGACTTTCCGGTGAACTTTTTATTTTTGATAGAGGTATAAAAATTTGTTGAGAACCTCCTATTAAAATGTCTGATATCAGCTATGAGAAGTAAAACTTTTATGAATTTGAACTAAAAAATAATTTACAAAATTTGAAAAAATTTAAAAAAATTATCATTACTATAAATAGGTCAAAAAAAGTCGAAATTGTATAAAAATTTTATCATGTATGGAAATAAAGATTATTAACCAGAAATATGTCTTAAGATATTTATAAACTTTAATGGTGTATTGTTCTCGATAACAACTACATTATATACAAGGATGAAAAAATAAATATTATTCCTATAATATAACCATTGTAGTAGAGCGTTTAGTAGTGACAGTGTGTAATGTGTTCTGCGTTTAATTATATAAAAATAATATTCTAATAGAATGATAATATTTTTTTGCAAAAGGTTTCCTCGATCATCGTGGATCAAAGAAAATCTTTATTTTTAACGCCATCGTTTTGATAATTTAATGTGTGTAATAATAACTCCAATTTAAAATCGAAAATTTAAAATTTAAATTATTAACGATCTGCTTCACTGGTAGCAGATAATTTACACAATGATTAATATAAATACCTACACAATAAGTGCCCGAATAATAATCACTGTATTGCTGTAGAAAAGGCAATAATATGGTTTCGAATGATGTGGCAGTCTTAACAACTCGCTGAAGTCATTTTCTAACAGAAAAATATCCCGATATGAGTCAGTAGTGAAGAAATTATTCAATACAAAAATGAGAAAATATATAAGTTATCGGCAGGGTTCAAATTGAAAATAATGCTATTAGCGGCATTACTTAAACATTTAAAAATTAAAAAAAAATTTTTTATAACGATACAGTTAAAATTTTTTCAAATCAATAATTTTGAATGTTTAATTTAAATTTGGAACATAATGTAATACAAAAAAATATTCCTCGTATTGATAGCTGATTACATAAATTACTTATTCTTAAAATGAGCTAATACAATTTATAATAATGTATATTAGGTATATATTATTATATAAATATCGTTATGATTCGGTAGATTTAAAAAAAAATTAGTACAATGTCAAATTAATATTGTTGAAAAAATGTCTGTACCTACTGTATATTTCATGCATGTGTGTAACATAATAGTACTGAAGCAAATAAAAATAGGCTATCGAAACTTTTCTCCGCAAAACAAACGTCTAGTCGATGAATGTTTAAAATTATAACTTCGCAGCCACGCTCGGAGTTTGCTTCAATAATAAATAATATTACTTTCTATACATATAGATACGAACATTTCCAACTAGTTTAATATACATGTACAATTTACATTATATTACGTGTACCTACTTATTAATACTAAATTATAAAACATGCGATTTCTGTAATTTATTTTTGTCCCAATTTCACCATAATAATATTATGCGTACACGCTCATCTCGGTACCCATATCTATAATATCGATTTGTCAGTGAGATTTTTATGTTAGACACTTTAAGTTTTACGGTATCCAGCAGTCAGTTATATCATGGTTTTATCAAAAATGGTATGAATAAAGGAAAATATTGTATAGTGAAACATTCATTCACATTCAGTCCAACGGTGTCAATGGTTTTAATTTAATTATAATGTTATTACTATTTTTTAACAAAACTAACCCTTGGTTGCTCTTACAATGAAGCTGTCGCTACGCAAATTCACCTATTTGGATTTTATTTTTATTTTAATTTATTTTTACATTAAAACTTATTACAGAGTTGGGAGGGAAAAATCAAAATCTTAATTGATAAAAAGTGTGTTCGAGACAGGCAGCAAGAAACAGAAAACCTTGTAAGATACGATTATGTAAACATATTTTAATTAAACCTTACCCCGACTGCGGCACGGTTCTCTAGGGTTTCCCGTGCCTGTTACTTCTTGTTTGAAGTTATTTTGTGGAGAATATACTTTCCTTACCGGATACACAGAATAAGTTGAAATTTATGCAACAGAACTTGAGCAGCTGAAATATAAATAATCATTTGCGTAAAAATCTTAGTTTATTTTTTTCGGTCGTAATTGCCAGTATTTTTTTTTCACAATTATTATATTATACAGTTTTAATATTGTATTACCTATGAACTTCATAGATAGTCCATTTGAATATAGTATTATGCACCTATAAATTATAATATAATAATATATTATATTATTATAATCAAGCTTCAATATAAAATATAAATCGTATATTCTAAAACCATCCTTGGTTTTATACAAAAAAAAAAAAAAAACATGTATTCATTTGTGGTATAGACATCATAATAATATATATATTATAATCTTGATATTTAGTAAAAAGTTAACATATAGGTAATTAATAAATAAAATGATGATTTCCGTGAAAACACATTATGACTTTCTGTTATAATTGAATAAAATAGCCAATATAGCGTTCTGTCTATATTAAATTAAAATTGTGTAAAATTTTCATTAAATACTAATGCTAGTAAATTATATTAAAATTCATTAAAAATTTAAAAAAAAAAAATTTTTTTTTATTTTCTTAATGTATTACGGCGAGGCACAGAGATAGCAATATAATGAGTTTGGAAGTGAACAAACAGCATGACATTATCATATTATACACATGACAAAATGCGTATAATTATACTTGTTTTACTTATTTACCTATAACGTCACACTGGTGTACGTCCATATATGCGATCCTGGTCTGAGATAAAATATCTTCGTTAAAACTTGATGGACAACCCGTTTCATGTCAAATTAGTTTACAGCTGCTGTGGATACCTGAAAGCCTTCCGTCACATGCACCACACGCGCACAATCAAAGTTTTAGGAAAACCCTCGATTCGACAATAAACTCACTTGGCCGTGTCTATTATATGCACTGCACAGGTCATTCCATGATTTAAGAAGAGGTATTTTTAAATGTTGAGTACCTTAGCTAGCTAAAAAAGCACACCCATCAATCAGAAAATCACAAAAAATTTACAATATCCATCGAAACAACCACGGCATGATGATTATTATTATTATGTTACCTATTACGTCTTATTAGTTATTATTATTATCCATCGTTTTAATGTTTTATGATATAAATAGGTACTCGGCTTATACTCACAAATAATGCGTACAAACAATAACATATATTAGGTGTATTATATTCGATTGTGTAAAGCACTGTGATATCATTACAATTTTTAGATATATTACAGAAGGTAGTGACGGGCTCAAACGTAATTTAGGTATAATATTATTATTATATGCACTCTACTTGATAGTATATTATAATAATAATATATGATAATCATAAATGCACCTGGTGCCCTCGTTAAATATATTATACAATATGTCGATGGCCGTTGTTCGTCACTGTCGTCGTCGCGGGTAGGGTGCAAGAGTACTGCAAAGTATCAGAGCATTAGAGCGTGGTGACTGCATATATACAAGGCACATCACTTTTATTTGACGGTTGGACATCAACACTTCATTTAAATATGTCAAATATTCGACTTATTATTATGGTATACCGTGATCTATGGCGTTAATTTTACCGCGGTTACGTTAAAAGGACGTGTGGTGTGTGATACCACAAACACGTATAATACCTAGAATTATCTTCTAAGTAGGCTAAATTGAAGTTGAAATAAATAGTGGAAATTAGACGTCATAATAATATATATATTATAAATCCTGGGTTTTAAATGTGATTTCATACACTATTGCTATGTAATCTGAATCGTTTTAATATTCTTAAATCATTTCATAAACTTTTATAAGTATATATAGTTTAGCAAATTCGATTTTTGAAAATTAATTTTGTTCAAACGTGTAATCGAGTTCGGGATTATAGCCATTACACGTGATACATTAAATCGTATTATTTACCACTGCGGTCTACGAATTCAGACTTATGTATATTATATTACAGTATAATAGTTATATCTAAGGCCTATGTTTTCATACCCTGTAATTTAATAAATAATAACACTACCTACGTCTATATTGGTAGAGGTTTCCATGTGGTTTCGTTTGGGTTTTTTTCCATTCATTAATTTTGTTTGGCCTATCACTGACTGTCGTCGCCAACATACCTATCGAGTATTTTGCACACTATACTTTCAGAATACGTGTCCAGCTATTTACCAGCGTACACCGCATGAAGTATGATATATATACGTCATATTATACTGCTACCTATGTTCCTATAATATAATGACCCTCACGGTACTACACTTGTGTATGCATAGTAATAAAAATGTATCTTTCTAATTGGTGCTAAAACGGGTAAACCGATTCAGCCCTAACTAAAATCAGCTTAACGAGGTCGTAGTCCAAACTTCAAGCAAATAATTACCTAAAAGAACGCCACCCGTTTTTATGTGTTCATAGTCTCTATATTGATTCGTATAGGTACATGGATCTATTTCAACAGTACCATATACTCTAGGCTGTAGCCCATTTGCGCCCAAGAGCAGCCCATTTGCGCCCCGAGGGTTATGGACATTTGCGCCCAAAATAAAAAACTTAACACCCTGATTTATAGCCCAAATGCGCCCATTTTGCATGCAACGTTGCCGTTATTGTTTAAAAATATACAATCCTATGTAAAATCAAAATTAAAAAAAAAGTAATAATTTTAAAAATAATGTTAAATACTAAACAGTATACATATTATATATATAAATATAATTTATATTGCATTAAATTATAAATTTCAAATAGAAACATTTTTACGTAAAATCAAAATAATTAATGAATACAATTACAATAATATCACATATACATCTAAATTTTAAATATTATTAATTATCCATTAAATTAAATTTATATAGAACCAAAATAAATAATACATATTAGTTGTCACTGTTGTCAGTTGTCATTTAAGATTGTTTAAAAATATTAAATTCTACGTCAAAAATAATCAAAATTAATAATATAGGTACATAGTCAATAATAAGAATGTTAATAATACAAAAAATAATTAAATTATAATAATATTAAAATAATAATACAGTTATTATAAATCGATTCCCCGAAATTTATAAGAAATTTTTTTTAAGTATTCTATTTTATTTAAGTGTTTTCCTCTGTACTCATTCCACGCTTCATAAGTAAGTTGTATTTTTTCTTTTTCCTCTTTACGTCGTGGTTTCATTTTACCCTTCTTGATTTCATTTATTTTTAGATGTGATTCTACTTGTATAAGTTTTAAATTTTCAATTACTCTAGTCAGTGGAGGATGAGGTGAATAAAATTGGGAGTTAAAGTGCTTGTGAAATGATTCAGCGCAATTTGTGGTGTGTCTGTTGGAGGTTCAGCCCAAATTGATGGTGGAAATGGACATCCTTTAATGATATAGTTATTAAATACATAATCAGAAAATTCGGATAAATTTGTCAAATTGAAATCTGGAGTTAAGTTTTGTAAATAAAAATAAGCATCTACGATCAAATATTATTTTAGATTTTATAGTTACACGCCAATATACTCAATAAATGGCAACGTTGCACGATTTTCATCTGATCTGAATCGGGCGCATATGGGCAAATGGGTTGCGCCGATACTCTAGACCAGCGTTTCTCAACCTTTTTTTCATTTGCGTACCCCTTGACCTCTCACCACTGCTTTACGTACCCTCAATGTCAATTTATCGTTTATTCACACACAACACAAATAAGATATTATGAAATAAGTTCAATGATGAAAAATTTGGAAATAATATTTATTAATTAATTTAATTAGCATGTGCCATACAATGTATGTATATATATATAATATATATACATAAAAGTAATATAAACTTTACAATTAAATTTGTGATTATGTAAAAATGATTGACATTGTACTGAACAACATTACATAACCCGATTAGATAAAATCCAGTGTCCTGTGCCACATTATTAAATATTTCACAAATTACGAACCATTTAAAATACACCAATTTTATTTTTTTCGGACATTATGATTTTTTTTTCACGTACCCCCTCATACCTTCTTACGTACCCCAAGGGGTACACGTACCACAGGTTGAGAAACGCTGCTCTAGACAGAAGACAGGTAATATTGCTGAAACTATTTTACAACGCAATGTCAGAAGAAACCCTAAGCCGGAGAAAAACTTCGATTATTTGCTATTTCAATGTGAAATCGATAAGTATTTTTGATACAATTGCTTTGTTATTATACTTTGTTCTAATTTTTGGTGTAGAATTTTCACAACTTTACTAAAAATTTATTTTACGCCAAAAATTAATTCAGTAATTTGTAGGTATAATTACTAAGTCAACTGAAATTCATGATACTCACACTGCTGTTTATAATTAGATCTTTGATGTAATATGCATAAATTATATTGATAATAGTTGGTTAAATTGTATATAATATATAAATAATACCTACAATTTAAGAACTTTATATCCAAGTCACTCAACAAGATTTTATTTAATTAATTTAAAAGTCTTAAATAGGTACATACTTTTATGAAATACTCATTATTATAAAATATATTATAAATCAAACATATTTTCAAATTGTTCATAAACATGTACATTGTACAAAATGGATGCATGTTGGACAAATCATCATATTTTGATATTTTATATCGAATGTTTAATGGTGCATAACAATACAAAAAAATAATAAATATAATAAGTAATAAATATTATATACGATGATATAAAATGTAAAATCACAAATATATTCTATTACGTAAGAAACACAGCCATCTGATTTTGTAATCAATAGTTATTTTTGGGATTTTTTTTCTTTATATTTTTTGCTTTAGCATATAGGTATCTACTACCAACTATAATTCAAATTTTAACGAGTGGTTTATATATTGTATGTTCATACTGATACAGGTTTCGAATAATAATAATAATATGTTTTATCGTTTATATACGTGTATCGGGTTGAAACCACGTAGGTACCCTAAATGTCAGACATACTAAACTCAGATAACTAAATCATACTTAAACGCTAACAACCAAGTTCAACCCACAAACATGGTTATTATTAAGTCTGCAGGTGAGACGAGCCGATTACCATCGATATAAGTTGAAATTATATATTTTATTTCTAAAAAAAAATATTTTACTGATATTAAATATTAGAAAAAAATATAATTTTCATTATTTGCCACTTGATCTTGATGCATTGAGCTATAAATTGTCATGTATTCGTGTACTTCATTTTTGATGTATTTTTTTTTATGATATCCAGTTGTTGGTATGTATTGAGATTAATTACGGACTACTTGTGCAAATAAAATCAATATGAAATTATGACATCATTACAATATTATTGTGTACATGCTTTTTTTTTAAATATAATTTATATTTTTCAATTTAATAAAATGCAAGTTTTTGTTTGGTTTAACGTAATTGCATTCTTTATGAATTTAAAAGTATAATAACATTAATCTCATATAACATAATTAATTTGAGAGTTCATTGTTAACATTTTTCGATTTTGTACAAAAGTAATTTTTATAAAAACCGATATGATAATATTTAATGTTCTAGACAGGTTCTAGTACCTACCGAATATTTACTGTTATTACATTGCTGTTGAAGTTTCAATAACGAAATATTGTGTTAATAATTCTGTTTTGTTACAACACTGGGAATAATAAATAAACTTGTAATATGTAACATAAGTTAAGTACGATGAAAACTTACAATTTTTACGAGACTACAGTTATAACGATGCTTTAAATTTTATCCGTTTGATAGCGTATAGTATAATATAAAATAGATTCAAAGATAAATATGTTTTAATCTCTGGTGTCGAGAAACCCAAAGTAATTTTCTTACTGTCAACTCAAAGAATTGTTTATTAATATTTTCCTTGCTATGAAGCAAAATTGACGTGTAGAAATTAAAAATTAACACGAAGTAAAAAAAAAAAAAGAAAAGAGAACTACCTATATTATGACTATAATATATTGTGTCAGTGGAAGAAATATTCAAGGATTTACTAAGAAGGCTACACATTGCGTACTTGGGTGTATCGATCGTTTTTAAATTAATGACATTTGCGAAATCGTAATAACATTGTGTCGATAATAGGTAATATATTAGTATTTTGGATTTTGCAGTTGCAGTACACAATCCCAATGCACCTACTGTACACAACTACCTACGACATCAGTCGTCGTAACGGTCAGGATTTATTTTCATTTGTTTTCAATAACGAACAAATCTGAAACGAATGGGATACATTATTACTAACATTATTATTATTATCGTTATTGTTTGCAGCTCGCCTCGATACTTAATATTATAGACTTTGAGGTGCGTATTCCAACTGAGCTCGTTTGACCGTGGCCGGAACGGACCATACGACGCACGATGCGCCCACACGGCCTTAATAATTATTATACTATCATTATTACCGTGTCACGGTCAGGTTTTTTAATGGTCAAAAAATGAAATCGGAACGCCGCCGGTTTTGTGTGTGCATACTGTGTAAAATAATAATAATGTCATGTACAGCGATTGGATATTTGACCGCGTGTCTATACAAATTAAAACACTATTATTGTAATATTACCTACTTGAGAGTTGAATGGTGATGATACGTCCACGCAAAGGATCGTAATCTGTATTACTACATCAGTTTAAAAAAAGGACAATAAAAAACTAGGTATCTATCTCGTCCAGTGTGACACGAATGAGTCTTTTCATCGAGTCGACCCAAATGAGCTAACACTGTGGCTTATAAATATTAATAATAATTATAATTAATAACGATACGTATACGTGAAAATAAAACCACGAAAAAGATTATAAACAAGCTATATGAGCATGTGAATGTCAAATCAGATATTTGAAAGTGCGTCTATACTGCGTGGCGCTTTTGACGTGAATCTGGGGTAGAAGTTATAGTACACTCAAGGTCGAGTGTAATTATTTTATTCAGTAAATAAAACGTCTACTTCTAAGTTCCAGTTGGCGATATTTGTCAATGAACAATTATTTTTATTAATATTTGATTCGAACTCACGTGGTTTTTTTGGATATAATATTATAATGTAAGCAACAATTTGTATCGATTTATATTATATTTTTTTTTATCGTTTTAACAAACATAAAATATAATAATATGACGACACTTTATTTTGCGTGGAGTTAATTCGTACGAAGACACCTAACTACTTTTAAGTATAATATAAAACAACGACATTTCACATTATTTGGATCACATAATATTGTTATAGTTCCAAGTTGTGTGGTGTGTAGCAACGTGCAATGGAACACTATAATATGCAGCTCGATACGGAAATGTCACGGCCCGAGAAAACTTTTCATAATACCAACTCGTTTTATATTGTAATAATTTATAGGTGTACTGTGTTAATATTTATACCTTGTTTTATATGCATAACGTCGAGTGAACGAATACTTATAAAATATTATAAACAATTTTAAATTAAATAATACTACCTTATATAAAGTATAAGACGCACGTGTTGAAAGAGGTTATCCGATTGATTTTCTTTTACAACCATTTAAGTTATTTAATAACAATAAATAATATTTAGTTTAAGATTTATAATTTAATTTTAGACTCGTAGCAACATTTTTATGGATCAATATAATATTATACAACGAGTAGTCTTTTGAAATGTTTGTGCTCGAATACTTTTTATTTATTTCAGGGGTATTGAGTATTTTGAACTTTTAAGAATTCAATAATCAAGTACATGAAAAAAAAGAGTGTACATAGTACGGTACCTATACCTAAATATATTTCAGAAAAAAGTTTTTTTTTATTATAATGATGTGTGCTCAGGTATTTTCAGAACACGTTTTATGTTTAAACCATTTGTAATGTACCAAAATGTCGTGAATATAATTATTTTTCTGAAATATTTCGTACAGCACTCAGCACTGGGCCGGAGATACCAGTGGGTCACGGTAGTAAACGACTATGCGAATAATAATTTTATCGCCGGTCGGTATAGTCGTTGGGCGTTATCAGACTTATGGCAAACCCTTTTTGAAGCGATCGCGAATAGAACTGTTTTACGGTTTCATTATCTCGAAACAGATGCCCCGGAAGGACGTAAAAGCGACGATTTCAAAAGACAACACAACGTTGCCGACTTTTATCTCGCGCGGCGCAAATGACCGGTGAAATTTTTTTTTGTTCATTTTTTACTCTGCGCAGCTCATCTATGACGTGCATTTTTACGTTTATATATATTTTATATATTGTTTTTTACGATCGAACCTCAGCTAGTTATGTCATGAGTATAATAGTATATACATATATCGTTATTATTATATATGACAATATATATTACTCGGGAAACGGGGCTCTTCTCCCTGCAGGGATCCATCCCGTTTTTCTTTTTACGACCGATCGGTTTGGCCGGAAGCTGCACCGGCCGCCTCCAGATTATACGCTATACCGTTATTGAGGAGTTCCCAGGGATCTCGGTCGACCGGAGTTTTGTCGGACACTATATAGACGAATAGAGTCGTAAAATACACGTCCGATGCACGGCTGCAGGGAAACGACGTTCATAAACGACCTCGACCACGGAATCCGGAGAGAGGCTGCAGTTGCACACATTATATTATTATCTATATACAGTTATTATTATTTGTGCGGCAAAACGCTCAAAGGCCGGCGGCAGTGGCGGCGACCAGTGGATATTCTGTATACACCGCCACCGCGTCAGTGCCACCGCACGCACTCCTCCTCCTTTTTATTACATCGACACACACATCTATATCGACGAAAACCTCCTATGATAAACGTTTATGCGTGCATATGCGTTTGTGCTGTCCTCCATCGTGCTTTTATCGGGTTGTTTTTATAGCACTCGCGAGCCCTGCGGTGACCGTTTACGCGAAAAACAGCCCGGAAACCACGCCGATCTCGCGTGGACGAGACTCGCAATGCACTTCCTGTTCAGCGTTTCAAACAGCCGCCAACTTTACAACGGTCCCGACTATACATCGTTATGGTTTATATAATATATAGGTAATATGCCTATGTTATAATATTCCCGACGTTATAGAAAATATATATTATACTTACCGCGACTCGAGTTGTGCGGCGCTCGTATCTCGTTTGCGTCAGATACAAAGGATTTATAATATCATTATCGTGTCCTATACCGTACGATGATACCAAAAATGTAGGTACCTATACGTCCGCATGGTCCGCCGTATCCGGAATTCGGTACCGGTCGTGCTTATCATTTATCAACCGTCAACGTGTATGCTGATATATTACGCGAGCCTTTTTTTGCTGGCGCTTGTATCGTATTATCTGCACTGGGTCTGCCTGAACTTTTAAAAGTCACGCAGGTGGTCAAAAAAACGTTAGATATTTCTACTCGTTCGTCGAGAATGACCGTCTGGACGACGACCGCGGCAGGTCGGCGCGTGGAAACGACGATCACGATATTATGTTATGTCGGTATAATATTATTGGTTATAGGTATATAGAGGTATCATTGTATTATGCGCGTGTGTTTTATAATATTATCATGTTATATTATATTGTTGCGTTTTATGTGCCATAAATACAACTTCACAGGCCTGTAAATGACGATCGATTTCGACCAGGTCTCGGGTGAGAAGAATAATACGTACGCCGAATAAATCAGCTGCCGGTCCGATTCTTAGAGGTTTTACGCGTCTCCGTTTTTATATCGTCCATAAATACAAACGTAAATAAGTTAAAAACTTACCGCCTGACGAGTTTCGAAAGCAATCGCATAAAACACTACATGTCCGACGACTTCCACTGTTATATAGCCACAGCACCGCTTATTATTTACCGACATTTAATAGCCGTAGAAAAATATTAATACAGTATTTTTATCTTTTACAATCGTCCCGAGTGCTATTGCCCCTAAATCCTTCTTTCGAAATTCTTATTGCAGTCGAAAGAGCTAGCTGGTTTATACGGTTCGTGAGTATAATAATATATTATTAGTTGGAGTTTATATTTTTATATCTACGACTATTCTACTAGGATTATTGTTGTACATTTTGTAATTTAAGTATTTGAATCTTAATAGTTGTGACGTATTCTCCTCTTAATAGTTACTATAGTAACTTACAATCTAGTTGATACGTGTTTCATGTCGTTTCGAATGGCTTAGTAAGTTTCTTAAGACTCAAGTGCTCGCTTTTCTTCTTCTCTCAAACCTCAATAAACTTACAGGGATAACATTCAAGTTTCATACAGTCCGTATTTCTGAAAAAAATATCTTCGTGAATTATTGTTTCCACTATGTTTGTTTACAGGTGATAAAATATAGTTTTATTTTCAACGGTTCTTATTGATTACACGGTTATATATAAACGTACGCTTTTTTTTTGGTACATCACATTATCGACTGTAAGGTTAGTTTAGGTTTGGTAGGAAGTTAGCTGGTTTAATTAAAGGTGGATGAGGTACTGTTGTTGTTATATAGTACAAATAATTACGAGAGTGTGAAATATTATATATGAAAATAATTTTCAATAAGTATTAATCTCGGGTTCACACTGTTTTTGAAGAGAAATTATGATAACAAAGGCTCGGGACTTAATGCGCTAAAAAGTAGTCATGCAAATATGTGCATACATATGCGTTAAAAACACCATATTATGTGATATAATATGCAGAACAAATTGGTAAATATGTTAATATATTATGCAATTTATTGAAGAAAATATATTTATATAATATACCTACGTGATGTGGCTTTTTAAAAAAAATTTTTGACATTCCATACAATTTTATCGATTACACTAAATTGACTATGTACCTATTCAGAATTCTTATGAAGACCATGTGCATCACATTTCACGTGAATCATTTTTGAGTATAAACTATAAAGTACTAAGTGATTTTCCACACTTAAGCATAAATATGGCGCCGTATCCGTTAGAATTACAAGGGAGCATTACAAAAATAACCGTTGATGAATTGATTAACTTTGAATAATTGATTGTCATAGTACCTATATCTAATATTTTGTTGTTGAACTATAAATGTTTAAGAAAAAAAAAATTGTTTTCGTTAAATCCTTGAAATATGCATATAAATGTACTTAAAATAATAATAATATGTGAACTCGCACAAAAAAAAAAACAAAATATGCAAAATTATGCAATAAATATTTTTGGATTTGAAATATACGTACCTAGATATTGTGGATCGAATTTGTATCGAATCAGAATTTCAATATTTCTAAACAAATATGCAAATGCTTAAGGTTCCGAACTTTGCTCATAACATATTAAAAATGTAGGTACTGTAATATTACTCGCAAGGCAAACATTGAAATTGACGGACATGATAGGATAAAATATTAATCAATAATAGCTTTAATATTATAATCAAAATATTCCAAGATCCAGGATACATTTTCTGAAAAAGTAATAAATCAGAAAATTTTAAGTGGCTCTCTAACTAACCAGCTAAGTTAATGCATCTTCCAAAAAAAAAATATATAGTATCGAAAATAATGTTAAAAATAACAAATAATAGAAACCTAATTAATTAAAAACAAATACCTAATGTTAGTATCGAGCTCATATTTTTAAATAGTCATCATAATAAAATAATCAAACAATTGCTTTGATTTTCAATAAACTTACATTTTCATGCTAGAATCTATAATGAATAAAACTGTCTGTTTTTGTTTTGAATTACTCAACTCAAGGTGTAATACATTTTGTTTATGTGTAATATAAATCTCAAACTTACAATTTTTGAAATACCAAAGATTAATATAGTGACATAAATGGCACTCTATAATTTTTGTTAACATTGTGTACTTATATAGGTTTTTTTTTTTTAAATTTATTGTGTAATGCTCTCATTATACCGTATAAATATATAAGGGTTTGAAACCGTTCTAATATTGTATTTATTTGTATTTACTATTTATGATGGTTTTGGAAAATCTATTCAATACAGCAGGTATTTCAAACAATTTGGTCCAAACGAATCGTTCCAAGGATTTAAATGATATATTACAGTCGTGTAAATTAAAGTATATTATTTATAAATTTTAAATCATATAATAATTCAAATTTAATATATATAACTATTTTGGTTAACTGTAATATTATAATACAAAATTGTGCATCAGAAAATTCTTTTGTATTTATTTATTCAATAATAATAATATTATAAAATAAAAATAATTGTCAAAACTATCTGCTACTTTAGCTTGTACAAAAATGAGACACATATATTATGCGTGTGTCAGCTTTGGAAAATACCAAGACATCGGTTTTCATAAAATGTGTATATAAATATTAAATATAGGAATAGTTTTATTTTTCATTGATCTGTTGTATTTATAATAAATATTATGTCCAAACTAAAATGTCACAACAGTATTCAAATCGTGTCATTCTCAGATGAATCTATTTCCAGTTTTCACAATCCAAATTGCACTAGGAATACCTATAGTCGATCAATCACGGTCCATTCCATGTGTATATGTCGATTTCATATTGTTGTTATTATTATTATACGTAATGAGATTTGTAATTACTCAGACGCTTACAAAAGGACACGAGAGTTCTACAACGGTTAGCCCAAAATGAATATCGTTTGACGAGTGCCTTACTGTCGGCCCCTCTGAAAAAGCACCCTCTATAAACATTAAGGGTTGTCTGACACGTTTGGAATGTATATGTGTGTTGCACATGCATAAATATTATATTGAAAAATCAGTTTTTTTCAAAACTAGATCCATATCGAGAGGGCTATAAGTTATAACATATATTAAACTATGTATATCTGAGTACTTGGGTGAATCGCACGCACTAAATATTATACACTACATATTAATTATGGACAAAAAACTAATAAGAATACTTATTACATAATCTAAATTGTAATATTTTAGTAAAACAATATTTTTAAGAGTCTAACTGCCGTACATAGAATGGTTTCTAAAAAAAAAATCAGTTCCATTGAATATTCCATTGAATATTGCACAATGACCGTTCTGAAATTTAATTAAACTTTTATTGTAACAAATAAGTATTACATATTAAACATGTATACACCAGTTGTTTTACGTGGTAAAATATTCGCACTTTATTCGTCACTAAATCGGACTTCAAACTAGTGCAAAACGTTCTATAAATTATATAGATACAGCTATTATAACCCGAAAAAATTTTTTTTTTGTATTTGCATAATTATTTGACATGATATTATAATCAGTGCATTATACTATGTATATTATATTATAGTAATTTATTATTTTTTTTTATGTATACGTTTATAAATGGGATATTCTAACACCCACCTGCTCAAAAAGTTTTTTTTTAAATTTTATTATAACTAATAAATAATTATTTATAAAAGTAATTTCTTAACTGCAATACTGCAAAAATTTAAGTACGACAAAAATAAAATACAAATTACGCTAAGACAAGTATTTGCAATACAAATTCGATAGGTACTTAACTACATAAATTAAAGATAATATACGTAAATTTAAAAATATTAGGATTCTAAATAATGTTCAATTACAATAATAATTATGGTATTTTAGTCTTGATTGTGAATTTTAGTAGTGAATGTGTGAGACTGAAAAGGTAGATGAATAAAGTTTATTTATAAATATTTATCTATAAGGAAAGAACGAGATACATAAAACTGCTAACTAAATCTTAAAAAAGAAATAGTACCTATATTGGACATGGATCACGCTAGCTGGTGAGTCATCGGGGAATGTTTTCAGAATGAATGTTGTAAGATAAATCGTCAATCGGTCGTCATTATTTTGGCGACGTATTAAATTAATATAGTCATATACTTTCATAGAATATAATACAATATGCTCATTAATTAAATTGAACACATAATTTACTATGATAAACATCAAAATAACAAAGCTGATAAAAAAAAGTTGAGCTATACCACCTTATATTATGTATTGTCTTTCAAAAATGATTAAGCTTAAGTTGTTAATTTAAAAGTTTTGCATTTCCATAGTGGCAAAATAACAAGATATAATTTAAATTTTTTTGCATGCTATATCGTATAATAATTATTAGTTAGTTTTATTTATATGATTTATTTCTTAAGCCCAAACTTAAATAATAATATAACAAAGTCACTGACCACTGTAGAATAATATTTATCGAACGGTAATAATTGAACAGTGAAGTTCAAAAACATCCAAAACGTATTTTTATTTTTTTTTTATTGAACGTTAAAACACATAATGTATAATATAATATTATTATATTATAATTATTAATATCATAGTCCACGAGTTACGTGAACTGAAGCAGTGGATGGGTTGAATTTGCCTATATAGGTACCGAATACCTACGACGGCGAGAGAGGTGTCGGATATTGATGCATCAACGTGGATCCGGTGAATTCAACGCCAGAAGTGTAAACGGACATTTGTAATTTATTCATTGTGTGTACCATGAAATAATAATTTCCGATAACATTGCGTCCTGTGCAATTAAATCTGAAAAAGGGAATCATTTTGACTCCCTTGCCTACACCGTGAATCATTGATTATCATTCGGATTCAATCTACTTAACCAAACCGGAAGCCTATAGTTACTTTGGTTTACACTTCTTTCAGGCTTCGTAAAAGGTATTATACTTTCTAATCTACTCCGTGTCTTTCCTAGGAAAATTCGGTTAAAAATTGATATCAAGTTTTGTAGCAACATTATACCACCATACGAAAAAGTATAACTTTGAGAGTATTTATTACCTAACAACTTATTCTATGTACATTTAAGTACATAATTATATAATATAATATTATACTTTTACAATTTTGAAAATTCCATGCAATTAATATGAATACCTATTTTATACAAATGTACTCAGGTAGCTAAATTTTAAATGATAAAATTATCAACGCAAATGTATATACAATGTAACAAACAACAATGATATTTTCATTATTAGGATAAATATAAAAAAAAAGTCGAATAATCTTATACTTGACTTCCTATCCCATTAGAAATACTGTAAACATAAAAAATAAAACTATAATTTATTCAAATATTTATTAGATAGATATTAATAATTAATATTATGATAAATAACCAAAACATGTGTATTTAGAGCTTAGGTGTACGATATGTAAATCTAAATAGTTGTGTTAATAGGTGTATAGTTGGAAAACATATCAAGACATAATTATCATGACCAAACAATTACAAAAGCCATATTTATGCAAATCCTGAGAAGGTAACAAGTAATATTATGCCCAGAATAATATACCAAAAGTATTCTCATGGGGTCCTCAACTATAAAGGGTATTTTATAATTAAATAAAAAAATCCACGTGCATTTTTAAGTTTTTTATCATTGGAACAATAACTAAGAGTGCTACATTTAAATAATAGATGTATAACTCCAATAACGATTAAACATTGTAATGTATACAATATTTTCTATTAAATTATATATTTACAATGTTTCACAGTTTATGAGTTACATTACAAATTTCGTCATTTTATTATACTTGAAAATTTGTTCAATTAGATGTTCCATTTAAATACATATAATATGACATAAAATTATATAATTATCCAAATAGTTAATTGAGTTAGGTGAAGTAGAATATGAAGTTCATATAAATAATTTTAGTAAATAGAATAATTTATTTTATATGAACTTATATATACCAAATTAAATTTAAATACTTATTATAATATGGGTGTTATTTTAATATTATTTCCAAAATGATTTTTGGCTTAGATAGTAACTACTAATGACTATATAACATAACAAAATAAAAACATACAAAATTGCAGTGAACATAATAATTATTATCTAAATATATATTAGATATTTACGAATATATTAACCATAAATGGAAGGATAATCATTATTCGTCTACAAAGTATAGTGTTAGCAATTTCTATTATCTATTTGTAATCAGAATCCTTATAATTTTATATTAATTATCTGTAATAATTATACAATTGTTTGGAAAAAAAAACAATTTTAATTTAAATAATTGTGTACTGCAACAAACAAAATATATTATTAATATTCTTTAAATTTCATCTAAATAATAATATCTTATTAGTACATTAAATTTTTAATTCATGTATAAAACTAAAATAAATTAATAATATATTTTGTTATTCTTAATGCAATTTGGTTAATATATACCTAATGTATGAATCATTATGTATAATACTGTAACATGTAATTCAAAAATTATAAATTAATTTAATTCAACCTTCTAAATGTTAGCTCATACAATATGATATTATACTCGTTTCTGTCTTCTGTAAAATACAATTTTAAATTGGTAAATTAAAAAAAAAAGTCTAATAATTATTATAGGTATTATCCATAGATTACACAGGTAGGTACTTACAAGTTACATTACACATTATACATTTTATAATTCTTGACCTAACTCTAATTTTATCAAGTCAGTTGAAATGTACGTTTGAAAAACGAGGAGAATAATAATATGAACTATGACTTGTAAAAATGCTTTATCTTAATGAAATTCACCTCTGTGTAATCATAAAAGATATTTTCCAACAACGGTAATTTACAACACGGCTACCACAAACGAATAATATATTATACACGTGTCCATGGCATTGATTTTTTTTTCCGTTCGACTAGGCTGACCCTCTTGATTGTCCAGAATGATTCTTTGAAATCATCGTGTATAATTTTTTTTATTCTACCTAAGTGTATTATTATTTGAATACTACAACAACTCTAGTCACTTGTAATGATGGGTAGGACTTAGATAACACGTTTTTTTTTTTTTAATAATAATAATTTTATGCTTTGTAACACTATCAAATTTAAATTATTTATTGACAGGAAAATATATTAAGCAATTTAACAATTCGAATTCCTTAAAACAACACGTTTACGAGGCTTTTAATATAATCTATTTAAATATGAAAAAAAAATGATTTTATCAATCGTATACCTACAAAGACATGACACTACTGCAGTACCTTAACATCAATATTGATCATATACTCATTGATTGGATGAAAAATAAGTTATAAATTATTAATATATTTCATATTTGCGTTCAAGATTCAATATGTTCTTCACATCAATATTCAACTGTTCACATGTACTAATGCATTTATTTTTTAGTGGATAGTCGCCATTTCATTTATGATTACTCTTTTCAGTGAATCCATTAACGTTTTCCGCCTATTAGATTGTATAGGAAGGTATCCCCTTCAGAGTACCACTGATTCCAAATAAGATCATTATCCTTCCAACATCTGAACCACACTATCTTTAATAACATACACATAGACATGCCATCCAATATATATGATAATATCTCTAAATATAATAAGCTATTAACCCATTTTCCACATCTGCTGTTACTCACTATCGTTGTGTATACAATTTAAGTACCTATATTGTTAATTTGTTGTTTCTATGAACTTTTGAATAATGCCTGTCAGTGTTCAGGCAAATATAGGTTAAATTAAATAATTAAGATAACAGTTTAAAACACAGGGTGCTTGAATATTTTTAAACTATTAGATGTTTCAAAATCAATAATGATCTTATTAAACACTATACACAATCATAATAATTGTTTTAGTTGAATGGTTTTTATTGAAATTATATAAAATATATCATATACTTTCGGGTGATAAATTATGATTAATGTCACATATTATATTTTTATTTTATAAGTATATATAATCAATGTTGTTTATACATTTTAATTGTAAAATTACAGGTATCAATTTTTTTTTTGTTTGGTTCAGTTTAAAAATATAAAATTATAAAAATAAAGTATAAAGGTATATTTAATAGATACCAGATGGATTCAAAATATATGCTATTTCAATTTTATAAACATATAATGCTTTGTTCGTAAGACATATTATAAAAAATCCCTCACACTGATTAATTACTTTGAAATATTAATATATCATGACATGGAAAAAATGGAACACAAGAAATAAGATGAACTTAAATCATGAATATAAATTGTATTTCTCGAACATCATCGTTGTTGGTTGAAGTTAAACTCAGGTTACAAATCTCTGAAAATATAAAAATATACCCAATATTATATACGATATTGTCATAGGCATTTGGAAGAAGATTTCGCATAATATTTTTTGATCTCCCATTTTTAAAACCGTGGATCATCGTTCATCCGGAAGCGGTGTCGAGCTGATAATTTAGTAAAATTATTCGTATACATTAAGTGTATAGGGATGTATTTTTATAAATAAATTTTGTCTATAGGCTTTTAATAAAAAAGTTATTATAAAATATTAATAATTCAATAAATCAGTATTACATGTTAAAATATAAAGTTACTATAATTTATATAAGTTTGCCTTATAAATACCGTATATGGTTTTTGTTTATTTTTTGTAAGTCACGTGATACTCCTCATTGCTATATGGTTTCATATTTTGCCCACTATCGGATACGGAAACGCATGCATATTTGGTGGCTGAGCAGACGACTCTACGGGACGATACCGTGTACATATATATATATATATATCCGTCTCAGTCGTTTGTCATCAATCAAGCGGTCTAATCGCGTCGTCGCCGTCGCCGACGAGAAGGCAACCGAGGAGGGAAAACAGTAGAAAAAAAAATAAAAATGCTGGCTCATTGCTCTACGACATGGGAATGCGATGACGTTTTTCCGCGCCGGTCGGTGTATAGGCTTTCTCTGTATTATATGATAATATATAATCGGTAGGTATACCTACGTACCGTACGTCATGCTGTATACTCTGACCATGTACGACGCAGACAATAATAATGAATAATAATACAAATATTATTATTGTTGGTTTTCTTTGGCCCTTTTGTCCGCTGACTCGAGTGCTCGGCCGCCGGGATGACTATGGCGCGTACAATGCCTACAAGAAGGGAGAAACGCACGCGGGATCATTGTCGCCACCGCGTCCGAGTCATGACTTTCATATTGTTATACTTAGGTACGTCATATTATACTGATTCGAAGACGGCCGAAGAACTATCGTAGAATATAATAATTACTATTAAAATAATAAACCGCGTCTGGACGGACGGCTGCCACTCGAAACCGTCGGTGTTGAGACGTATTCTCGAAACTGTTCAGATTTTTCGGTGCAGTCGAAATCGCCCTCATGTGGTGAACGTGAAATAGCGTCCAATAGAGTTTGTATTGGCTGAGTCCTAAATCTAAGTATTGCGTTTAGTGTATAAATTCGATGGAGGCGATACAAATTTTAGTAATTATGAATAATAGTAAATAAAAACTGTACTACGTAATCGTTCGGACTACCGGATATTTAGTTGTTTTTGCGTTATCACTTTGCACTGGGCATAAGTCGGGACAAAATAGTATTCATCAGTGGGAAAAATTAAAATTCGTTTGTAAAACTTCGTACCTAACGAAATAATTCAAGAAATATTAATGTATTTTTATAAATTAAAATGGATTTAAATATTATAATATATATTAATACATACGAAGCATAACAATTATTGTATACCTACCTCAAAGCTTAAAATAAAATCTTTAAAAAATACTAGGATGTTAATGAATATGGAATAAAGAACTTAAATCATTGTCTGACATTGGAAGCAAAACGTGTATATATTCATTAAAATCAGATAAAAACCGGGAGTAAATCTGTGAAATTAATGGAAACAATGAATAGAAACAAAATATCGTAGTAATCACAAGATTGTGAAAACATCTCACTGTGATCATGACCATTAATTTAATTTACGATTAAATGAAATACCCACTCGCCTTTTGTAATAATATATCTGTTCCTCGCGTAATCTTCGTGTTTTCATTCTTTATTGACGTGATTATAATTAATAACTATAGGTACCATAATATTTGACATTATAGTATTTTATTCAATTTTTCAATAATAATTGTATAATTTATAGATTTTAAAAATTAATATATCCAAATTGAAATATTTTTTGAATAAAAAGAAAACCTACAAAGTCGATTTTATATAAAAAAAACTATATAGTATGTAAAATTAAAATATAAACTTATTATAATACATGAACTTCATATATTTTATGGCTTCACTTTTTGGAAATTGGATATTATAAATCTATTAAAACTCTTAAGTTATTATTTATTATAATTTTCACTTCATTATAGGTACATCAAAATATATTCATGAAAATATTTGTTTTGATCATAGTAAAATATAGGTCATACAATAATATTACTTGCAAGTTGGTTTAATAGCGTGTAAGTGAAATGGTCATTTTATTTATTCCGTAATCCAATACAATATTATTATAAATAAAGCTATTTTAGTGTGCGCAAAGATTAACAATAAAGCGATTATAAAATGGGAATGCAGTCGACAATAATTGCGTTTCATTTTACATTATCAGTTACAAGCAATATCCCTTTACTTTAAAATATCGTCGCAGACCAAATGAATTATGACGTCTTATTGCGGATATATGGCATACCGTTTGTCATTAATTTTCACGAGGTTCGTAGTCGTTTATTTCGACTGAACTAAATAATGCGAACAACTGCAAAATATAATATATTAATTCACGTCGGACACGGGGCAATGGTTTCAACAGACGATCGAGATAGAGACAATAATGCGCGTGATATATTTTAGATTGCGTGGTCCATTAATATAATATATTATTATATTTTGTGTAATAAACGGCGTTCTACCACAACGTGGTGTCGACTGACAACGAGTCTAAATGTTTAACGTCAGGTTACTGTACTATATTATATTCAATAATAAAAACAAACACTCTGTAGGAAATTTCGTGGTAGTTCAAGATTATCTTCTTGTCGGTGAACGATAAGTATTGTACAATAGACTGCATTGCATTATAACAAGTACCTACATAAAAAACTATGGATACTGCTTGAAAATAATTTCGCATACTTGCTCGCTCCCAGAGATGTAAAATTTCAGGTTTTTACTAGTCTAATGAAAACTTTCAAAAGAAAAAATGAAACTTTTCAGTTTGTTCTTTTAGACCTTTGATTAGATTTGTATACCTATTTCTCAAATAAAATTGTTTATTATACGCCTATACCTTATCAAATTATATAATAGTGATTTATTACTTTATTAGTTGCTATTGATTTATTTATTAAAATAAAATTAATACTTAATAGTATCTATCACTCTTTGGCAGGTAATGAAAAGTTTCACTTTTGAAACTTGTCATCCTTAAATCTCTGCTCACTTCACGTTTATTGCGTTTGTATTTTATACAAATTATAATTATTAATGGAGTATCGGCGTACAGCCATATTAGTTATATTAGTTATAGGTACAATATTATAAGTTATGAAAAAAAAATATATAATAAATGTTACACCATCTACCTGCCTATTTTTTTTTATTAATCTAAGACATTGAAATTTTTTAGCTTTAAAGCGTTTTTTTGAAACAGATTTTGGTCCACGGTCACTGCAGGAAACCAGACAACTCGGACAGATCTTTGAGTCGAAACGCTAATGCAAAATCAGAGAATGTTCATTATATGATATATTGCAAGAGAGATAACAAGGGGATTTTCAGTGAACTGACCGACCAGAATGCCGGGCGTAGGATGTGGTGCTCGACGGCGATAACTATGACACGCATCAGAAACAGCCACAAGATCAGGAGCAGCAAGAGGACGAGTCTGAATATCGGCCTTTGCCGAAGGACCACTGCAATCAGGGAAATGCTTTGAATACGTCACGTGTTCGTTCTGTAGCTGGACGATCGGCCGTTCGGTTTGGTCTAGAAAGCTTAGCTTTATATCGAGGTGTTCCGTGTGAGCCGGACCCGGAGATGGTGACAGGAGGAACTCTTGGAGGTGACGGCGAAACTGATCGAAAGGTAAGAAGCGTGGCGGTGGCAGTTCAAAAAAGCGTGACATGGCTTCAAGAATTCCAATGAAAATATTATTAGGTAGTGGAAACTCGTCAGATAATCATATGCTGAAAATTAACAATTTTGATTTTTTTTCATGAATCTTTGACATTGTCTTTATAATAAGTTGTAACACTCTATTAGTTCATAAATACTGTATACTTACGTATGCTGCCATTATATTTGTTACTATTTAGTTTTGGCACGGGTAACAACATTATACGCGTCCGCCGATGGCTAATCTGGCGTGGCCGGCTTTTGCTAAAACACATTATGTGGTAAAATCATTTCATTTCTTGCCACACCTCTTTTTACCCCCTTCAGTTTGACTGTCACTTCCGTTAGTTATTTTACCGTCACTTCCTTTAGTTATTCCACTATCATCGACTCGGATGTCACCATCTCCGGTTCCGACACCAACTCGGGCATACTCACCTCGATCTGCTGCCTGATCCTTTCTTGTCCGGTTCGCTCGGCTACTTGCCAACCACAGAACGAACGCCGGTCGGTTTCCGGGACGCGTACAGCATTTCCAACATACAATATGTTTCGGTAGTCCTTCGGCGGCGGCTGGTCTTCAAACTCATACTGCTAATCCTGATCCTTTGCCCGCGTCTGTGGCTGCTGAAAGTGCCGTCGCATGCTATATTTTATGTTTATCGCCGTCGACCTCATCCTCCCACATGACGTACTACACCGTGCTAACATCGCGGCCCAACGAGAATGTGGCACGGTCACCGCAAAAGCCCACGCACTTCAGTAGCGGATTTGATTTGTCTTCTAGTGTAGGAGGCAGTGCCCTTTTGGTTCAAAAGTTCTACTTTTAACTACTTAAACACTTAAATCTATATAGAAGGAAAAACATATATCCAATAGTTAAATGTGTAGGTTATAGTATTGTATTTTAAATTGTAATTATATATATTAATTAGTATTGTGTTTGTCGCATTTTATTAGAACCTATAAAATATACGTCGGAACTAATCGGCGTATAATAAGACACATAATATGTATAAAATAACAATAAATTTGGGTGAATTCGAATTATTTCTATTTATTTTTTTCCCTGTCGTTTGCGACTATTTCGTCGTCGTCTTTTTCTCATCGATACCGTCATTCGTGTGTCGTGACTCAAAACCCAGAAAGAACGTTTGCCGACGATACCGTTGGGTGGATGATTTAAAATTTCGAACTACATTGATATTTTCGTCCCTTCCGTATATTTCTGTCGCATGTCTGCCGGTTTTCTGCACACGGCAGTTGTCCCTGGTCTCGCGGAAACGCATTTACCGAAACGTCATTTTCAGGCCACTGAAAACCTACTTATATGCGCATGGTTCACCTCGCCTGCGAACGTTCGTCTCCCTTGTAATGTATGTCAGTACTTCTATTCTCTACAATTTGTCCACGTGTACAAAATATACATTTCCCATATTATGTTATTATTTTTCGGCCGTGTTTATATTATACATAATATAATATGTATTTCTGCAGTGGCAGTACGACATAATATTGTCACAAATTTTTTTATTTGTTTACCTAGCCGGCCACCAAGGTGGAAAATTGTTTTAACTAAATCCATCTTAAAATGAATCATCTGATGTTGATTCGTGTATAAACAGTATCATATAGGTACATAATAATTACGCCTAGGGAATATTTTGAATGTAAAATTATTAAGATATTCCCATTTGGTTTACGCGTTCTTATATCATTCCTCGGCAAACAGTTGAAAAACAGACGCTTATTGCGTGTATATTTTTACAGTCGTTTGCTCATCATCGATAATTTTTTAAACAACAATGAAGAAAAGTGATTAGAGAAATATTTATAAAAGTTCTTTCTTAGTTTACTCTAAAACAGAAGTTTCAACTATCAAGTTAAAACAAGAACATTGCAGTAACATCATGATTATATTCACACGTGGAACAATCAACAAAACCTAACCTATCTGGGCCCTCACGATGTTTTTCTCCCTTGACATTTTTGCCAAGCTTATTGTTTCGTCTTGGCTTCTTTTTCACTATCTAGAAATATGCAGTAATTTGTTATAATATATATTTTTTATGTTTCAAATACCGATGAATATACGGCCCAGAGTTCATATTTTTTCGACTCGGACCGTTATTACGCACTGCGACGACGAGGAAACAAATTCGATTACTTCATATCATAAACTCACAAAATGCCAGTTAGTATATTTTTTCCTACCCAATATGTCGAGACTCTCCCCTTCCCCCTTCACACAGCGCTTTACACCGAAATTCGTGTGGTTCTCTATTTTAACTTCGTGAGACGACGTCGACTGCTGCAGCGATATAATGTTTCATGGAACAAATATATCGCGTGGTACCTGTCAGTTATGAAATCGACACCAAAGCTCATAAACTTGACAGACAATACATTACGATACCGTCATGCATAGAGCAAATACGTACACGAGAGTTACTTAGTTAATTTTCGTTAGGGAAACAAAAAAAAATATTTCTGGTACCTACCTACTGTTATAACCCACGATCGGACGGACTTTTATATTCATAAGCTACAATCCATAGTCGTGACGATAAAACTTGCTTGCGTATTCTGATTTAAAACTATGAACTGAAAGATTGAATCAATTTAAAATGTGTTTCTGGAACTTTCTGCATAATATTGTTGAAATTGGGTCTCGGGGTCCGTAATGTTGATCATGAACCGGACATTCGTATTGAATCCACTTATTCCTCATCCACAAATGCTATAAATGCTTATATTGTCTCTAACGATTCAACACATATTCCAATATCACTTATAATGCCAAAATATGTACAATAACCAATACACACCGAACAAAAGTAGAAACCTCCAACAAAAAAAACAACACCAACATTTTTGATTTTTTAATTTAAATTAATATTTTAAATAAACTCTAAGGCTTTGTAAATAGCAAGACCTAGTCTTCAGTTTTTCAGATATAACCCAAAAATATTTATATTTAAAATAATTGTAATTTGTTTCTGTAAATAATGTACTTTAGGCCAACTGCAACGGTTCTCAAACAGTGGAACGTGGAAGTCCGCAAGATTGTAGTACGAAAAATGTATTAATAGTTTTATTAATGTTTTATTAAACAGATCTAATATTAATTTATGTTTTGTGTAATACGTACTAAATATATTATATACTGTTACATTTACCCTTGATATAAAATATGTATTGAGGTTTTGAATAGGTACTTCTATTAGCCGTTAGTGGAACATGATTGATACATAATCATACACATGAGTGGTATGTGAAAAAATGATTGAAAACCTCTGCTACAAATTATATCTAAAAATATTGATGAATATTATACTATAATAATAAAAAAAAAATTAATATAACTTTAAAACATACTCTGGTTATGGATCAAAGAAACTGATTTGGGAAAGCAAAGCTCTTCTAATATACAGTATAGAAATACATTGTCGTCAATATCGAAGACTATAATATAATTCCTACACCTGTAATGTTGGCACTTGAGTGGGGGAGTGAGTGTTCTTCGAGGAGATTTGCATTCTATGAGTTTTCGAGGGTTGAAAATGTAAAAATAACATTTTCACCGCCACCTACAAAATCTAATTACATTAAAAACTTACGCGCCCAGGGATTTATATTTTCGGTTTTCTTATCTTAATCCCTCGTAGTGGTGATGGCGTCGGTGGTGCCTTTCCCCTGTGAGGCGCTTGCAAAGCCAAACTCGAAGCAATGTTCGTCCCGGGAAAACGACGGGGTGTAACTTCACTGATAGGGTGTTACATTCAAACTCGGAGGTGACGTTAAATCTGAAAAGAAAAAAACACTTCCACTCATATAATAGCTCAACAAATCTAAAGCCAATGTAAAAAGTACAAAAATATATGAATAATATTATACATCATTTCATTTTCGTTTAAATATATTTGACGATGCATCTTAACTTAATTCAATTACTGTGGGATTTCAAAGTATCTAAAGGTCTATGTAAATTTTTAGTTATATAAAGAACGAAAATAATAAACAATTTAATGTTCTAAAATCTTTTCCAAATTCAGTTATTTATTTCAATCGTTTATATTCTATGAAATGAATCAATAAAACTAGCTTACTTAATTGAATCAGTATATTCGTATTCTATTGAAATAATTGTTAAATCATTTAAAAAAATATTTTACTTATTATTTTGTTCTTAATTACCATTAATTCTATTATCAATACTTTTCATTAAAACTTATTTGTTTTCATTGCAACCCATACAACTTGATACGAATCTAAACGTTACTAAAATAATCTGTTAGTGGTTTATAAAGCAATAAAATATAATATAATAATATATCTACTGAAATATATGTATTCTATATTAATAAGTTTACATAATATATACACGTTATACTTTATAATTTTAATGTTTGTATAAATAAAATGTTATTAAAAATAAAAGAATAGCGTCAAAAAATAGTAGTCAAAGGTAAGTGTAACAACAGATATCTAGTGATCAATAGATTTTGCAACAGTTGATAATTTATGACAATGTGTATTAGATAAATCGATAGAATGCTATAATCTAAAAAGGGTGAATTTAAATTGAATAATAATTTTCAACTAAAAATTTAAAAGTGATAAATGTTGTACCTACTTATTCAAGTTGGTTATTTTGTATCTTTTGAATTATTGATTAGGTACCTACTTTATTTTGCTTAAGTTTATTTGTGAATATTTAAATAGTACTTATATGTGAACTTTTTTATGCTAATTAACTATTGACTGCTTAATAGTTAAGGTTATTTGCAAATCTAAATACTATATTTTTACAATACAATATTCAAACACAATAGCCCCGTATCCTATCATTTGTCGAACTATTTATTGACTAAGTTTAAAGCTACTATAAATTAAAAACAAGTATCTAATTAAGTTTTGTTGATAGAATAACATATGAATAGTAAGTTAACATAATTACTCCGTCGACCCATAGCAATTGTAATAATATTATATTGTAACAATATTCACGATCAGATTATTGTCGGTGTAATGAGCAATGAAGTTTTATTAAAAGTGCAATAATTTATTACAATATACGTAACGCGATTTAACGATATCCACTCGTCGCCATGTGTGCAACTTCAATACATCGTTAATACTGCATGTGTATATGAGATTAGTATTCACTAGATGGAGCACTTTTGCCGTGTCTAGGTATATAATATAAAAATAATATTATAGGCAAGCGGGAATATAAACGTTTTAAGAGACGACCTCCATTATTATATTACAGCCGTTCGTTCGCTCGTTAGTTTTTTTGACAGCACACTTCCATTTATGCGCAGTCGAATTAAATTCCATTTGTTACATTATCAAGACACTTATTCGGTCACTGCAATGGTATTGATGCTGCATGATGGTTTTATAATATTGTATAATCATATATTAAAAGCAACGAGCACGAACGAGAATAGACGCGTCCACTAAAGTGCAACTATACCTAATATTCTATTATATTATGTGCGTAAATATAGGTATTATATTTTATTAATATATATTATTGTGTATACACATAAGTCTACAATAGCGATAAAAATAAATATTCATTCAAGGGCTCATACACTTATATTCCATCATTCATCGTTCGATTACTTGCAGATCGTATCGTCTAATTATTATAATATTATATTCACCGTACGCGTAAACCTTATACCAGAACTCACCTATATTACTCTATGGTGTATATAGTGAAAATTGACAAATATATTATAATAAGTTATCACGGTTTTATGATATCATCGCAACATTACGGACGTGTATTATACAATAACACACATATTATAGTAGGTATATGATAACCGATAGGTACACGCGATGTCGTGTGCTCGTGTTATTTCAAACATGACGAGAGTCCGTACGTGAACATGAACCCATGTGACTTATCACACTATTCTACGATATAAATATTATAATTATTCATGTTATGATATTATCACGTTATAACTCGTCGAAAAAACCAGCGTGCAATCGTCCGTGCGAGACTCAACATGTTGCGAGTTTGCGCGATCGAAATAAACATAATATAATGCTGTTAAATCTTCGTAAGTGGCCCGAAAAACCTGTAAAAACCATTTGTGAGTCTATAGCGAGGCCATATTTTTAAAAACACTATTTATTTTTAGGCTATAGTGCCTTGCCGCTTGCTTATATATACTGCAGACGCCAACGCCGCACGAGATCCATCGAATTGACTCGGTAATC
Organism: Nasonovia ribisnigri; assembly: GCA_027563435.1. NCBI lineage: Eukaryota > Metazoa > Arthropoda > Insecta > Hemiptera > Aphididae > Nasonovia > Nasonovia ribisnigri. The sequence goes on along the minus strand of JANEHU010000011.1, from coordinate 172,138 downwards.
AACGCTGCTACACGTATATAATACCTACTATTTACCACACGAATTACTATGTTTACAACGTCACGCACCAGAACTCACAGACGAATTTGTTTCACTGCATCCACCACTACTGCCACCCCGCCTCCATAGGAAACGTTTCAGACAACCCTTATTATGCAGTTACGATTTAGTTAGACATTCGTCTGCGTCGTTAGGGAGATCCGGTTTTCGAAAACCCTACTCGTCAAAAAAAAAACCTGAAAAGCCCACGTCATGTTATAGTTTCTATCCGCGATAAACTAAAAAAACTTATGTTCAATATATATTTTTATATTTATTTTATCTTACGACGGTTCATGATGGCGCTCTTATAATGTTAACTTTCCCTAGTGTTGTGAAAATTACTATGTTATTTTATCAAGCACCGCGTTTATAGTTATGTATAGCGATATTGGAGGTACACAAAATCAAAAACACAATCTGATCAAACGTTGTGTTGAATTGAACCGTGAATAGTATTTTTCTAGTTGAAATTTGAAATTGAAAAATAAAAATAAAATTCAAATATTGTGTATCCAATAAACTTAATATATGTCAATTTACCTGTTTTGATGTACAAACAATTTCTGAAATATTATACATAATAATACATTAATAATTCCAATTAAAAAAAAAACAGTGATGGATATTTCTATTATAATATAATAATAGTCAAAACGTCTTTGTTGTTCACAAGACATAGAGTCTTTTATATAGAATAAGAGAAACTGACTACCTACTGAGACAAAAAAATTCGTTACTGAAATATTTATTCAGCAATAAATGGTTATAACTTATGGTTACCTCCTTTAGTCCACAAAACAAACACAAACATAATTTCAATGAACGCTATATGGGTTTTCGGTTTTTAGTGTCTAAAGTATCACATTCGGTTTCAAGTGATAGTAATAGGGGTCGGTTATAAAATGATAAGTCAAACATTGTGAGTTGCTGCGGGAAATAAAGTTGGACCGTATGTTTTGTGGCGCCATTGCTTTTAAAAAATAATTAAAGGCCGGTTTTACTTGTGAAAATTAGTTTATAACTATTTTCCACCCATAGGATATTATGAAACAATGGCTCACACTTCTTAAACGAATTATACAAAACGAATGTCTGTATAGTTTTATGTTATTACAACTGCATTATTATACGCTGGGAAAAAAGATTACGGGGAGTGTACGAGACTCGTAAACCTTCGTCCAAATTCCGGGTCAGATGTTTTGAAATAATAATAATGACGTACACGGTATAATAATATATGTACCAAAATAGAGATGTATTAAAATATATCCTCCATAAGGTTATTTATGTATTAATCATTATAAATGTTTTAATATTTGACTATTTTAATGATAAAATATTAATAACATGTATAATTAGGTATTTGAGTTACACAAATTCCATTTTGAAAAAAATATGGTTACCGCTTCCAAACAAATATCAATAAACATAATATTTTCGATGCATTCCGATATTGCATGGTATGATACCATTACTATAATGACCAGCTATTGTAGGCATTAGCTTATTCGCAGTAATTCAACCTATTAGATTTTCCTAATAATTTGTATGTACCAGTTTTGTGTGATATAACAATAAAATTACACTAAACCCTATGCTTGTATTATGATCTATTCTATAGTCAAAGATATATATATATATACTGAAAAGTGATAATAATAATAATTTAATAATAGTGACCACGGATAAAGTTTTTAAAGTTTATATATCGGCCACAGGCTACGACAAAAGTAGTTATTTTTCAACACAGATAATGTTTGTAGTATTTAAGTAGAACTGTCGAATGCTCGATAATATTAATCTTCTATCATTTTCTACGAAGTTGACGTAAATCGTGTCATCGTTTGTTTTCGGTCACCACAGTTGCGCGTGTGCCTTATTAGGCGAGGAAAAAAAGAAAGAACACTAAAATGTAACTTGCAGTTCTGGCCACGTGGAAACTGTATAATATACCCATCAACGGTCAATCGTTCGCCGTCGATAGTGTTCAAATATTCCGATATTGTTATTAAATCGTATCGTCCGACACTGACAATGTACGATAATTGTATTTAATTGGCCATGATGTACGCACTGAGCAGAGTCACGTAATAACGTTTCATTATTATATAGTAGATACTATAGGTACCTCCTGTACATATCGTGTGTCGCGATCCCGGGTACCTTGAACATCAAAAAACGGGGATACCGAGGGTAACCAGAAACGCGAGTTAAAAAGTTTTGCAAAAATGCTTTTGAGCGCGATCTGCAATCGCCCGAGCTCGAAAATTCGAAACGCACCGGACGCGCCGTGAACGTGCCGGAAGTAGACCCACTCCCCTCCGCATCACATTGCCGCTGATCCCGTGGCATTTCAAACCCTTCAAAGACCCCGCATAAACGCAGTCCTTAGTCGTGGCCGATACACACACACACGCATAATATATGTAGTACAGTTATATTATAGTCGTTGCGAGCGACGGTGGTCGGCTATAGGATTCTCGTACCCGCTCGTAAACCCTACACCACCATGAGTCCCGTCCGTCAGGGACCTATGTTGTAGTTATAAATTGACGCCATAAAATGAAAACTCTTGTCCCTTACCCCCTCACCGCCACTGGCAATGCGTATTATATTACAGTAGCGTTTTATAAATGGGTAGTGCTGCAGAGGGCGGACTACGTCAAAATCTTAGGGGTGAAAGGATATGAATAATCTTAATATTATCATACTTAGGTAATATAAAAATAAACAAATAGATATTATACATATAAACATGATAATATGATATACTATTATGGAATAATAAATTATCATAGCATAATGTTACCTATGTAGACTGTATAATCATTATGAGTGTTTAATGGTTCTGTCGATGTTCATCCTTAAGGATAAGACTATTATAATATATAATTTGACTTGATTGTACAATTTATTAAATTATAAGCTCACTACTCTAATTAGTAGAAGTGCTTAATTATTATAATATAATATTGTCAGAACGGACGTTGCAGCTTTGCACCCACTGAAATATTTTGATGTTTTTCCCTGCTCTTTTGAAAACTATTGGTACCTTTAAATTCCAAATGCATTAACTAGATTCAAGTATAACAACCTACCTACATATTTCAAAATAAATATACATAAAATAAAATAAAACAATAAGCCTTGTTAAGAAATATATGTAGTATGTAATAATTAAATTAAAATTAATGAAACAGGTAAGTATATAATTCACACATGACGGAAACGTCGATAAATTTAATCAGAATCTTATTAAGTAAAGTGTTGAAGAATATGCGTTTTTATAAAAATCCAGGCCCTGGTTTGATAAATTCTAAATTACATTTAAATAATGCAATGAAATTAAATTCAATTCAAGTTATACACAATTTATTATTACATACTACATATATTTCTTAACAAGGCTTATTGTTTTATTTTATTTTATGTATATTTATTTTGAAATATGTAGGTAGGTTGTTATACTTGAATCTAGTTAATGCATTTGGAATTTAAAGGTACCAATAGTTTTCAAAAGAGCAGGGAAAAACATCAAAATATTTCAGTGGGTGCAAAGCTGCAACGTCCGTTCTGACAATATTATATTATAATAATTAAGCACTTCTACTAATTAGAGTAGTGAGCTTATAATTTAATAAATTGTACAATCAAGTCAAATTATATATTATAATAGTCTTGATATTCAAATAAAAATTGATAAAAGTTATACATAGGTGCTTCTAGATAACTGCAGAAAAGATTTAAATTGATATTTTGTTGACATAAAATTAAGTCAATTAAATTTTTCACTGATGATTAAAATTAAAATTGTAGTAGGGTATCATAATGTTTCGAGACGAAGTTAATCAAACAATCGGCCGAATACATTTTCTGATTTCTTTATACAATACTAAATGTATTATTTTTTACTAACAAAATTTTAGTTGTTTCATAATAAATTGTTAAAAGTAACTAATAATAGGTACCTTACAATTTCTATATGTATAGAACTTTTACGATTTTCCAAGTATATGTATGTAAAAATATACATGATATTATGTATATATAATTCATTTTTGAATTTGTGATGCTATAACTTGCTAAGTTATAACTTATAATGTCTAAGAATAACTAATTTAAATCAAATTTATATTATTATTATATTCTTAATATGTTATTAGTTTTAAATAAATAATACAAGATGTATTTATTCGGTCAATTGCATTAATATAATTATCATTAAACGTATTTTGTTTAAAATATTCAAACAAAAATATTATTGATGTACAAATAAGAATATGGCCTTATTATAAAAATTGAAAATACTTCTACCTACTTTTAAATATTATATAACATCTTACCTCCTTGTAAATTTGTATACCTTATACTTTTAACTTTATATCAAAAAAACGAGATTAACCGGTGGGCACCAATTTATAGCAATCAGTATTCTTTCATAAAACTATAAACTTGAAGATAATTTATCTACATACCATAGTGAAAACTTTGCTTTTAAGAATACTAAGGTTGCATTCAACTGTGTGTAATTCACTATTATGTATACGATTAAGGCAAGCGCTCTTAAAAAACATTTTATAGAGACAGATTGAAAATGAGTAATTTGTTTGACAGCAAATTTTTTTTTTCAATAAAATATTATTCTGTAAGTATAAAACACAACTACAAAAAGTGCTAAGTTTTTAATTAAGGTTGTTGAAAGCAAATCGCTTTTAAGGTATCGGATTTAGGCAATATTCTATATCCATCATGAGTTAGGTCTTACGTGTGACTGTATGTGTAGTGACTGATTATAAGTGTGTGTGAGTTCCCCGAACGCTTTATGTAATTAAAGATAAACTACAGCTAAAATTCTCGGAAATCAGTAACGTACATATACGCTCAGTCACAACTCACTAAATTTTGCAATCAAAAAAATTTCAACATGAAAGTCCCAAAAAGTGGAAGAAAAGTTCACCCAGTACCAAAAGCCCGATTATAATTTTAAAAACATATTTGAATTCCTTATTCTATCTTCTACGTTATGTAGGAAATAGATTTTTGATTTTTTGTATTGTTTAATAAGTATAGTACCAAATTAATTTTCTTTATTTTTCCAAATTTACCTTTACTTTAGTGTTACTGAAAATAAAAACTAAAAATCCATTATCTACATAACCTAGCAAAGAGAATAAGGAATACAAATGATTTCAAAATTTAAATCGGGCTTTTGTTGCTGGGTAAATTTTTCTTCCGCTTATAGCTTACCACATTCAAATTGTAGCACATGTATTAAATACTGATAAGTTAAATATATAATATATTCACACTTTTTAAAATTTAGTTTTAATAATGGTAATGCATTAAATCAATCTGTTGAAATAACTCATTACTCGTTTAAATTCAATTTATAAGTATCAAAGAACTTCAAAATAAATATTCTCCTAATGGAAAATGAAATTAAAAATTCTATCAAAATAGAAACAACTTAAAAAGAAAAATAATGATATAAAATTGTAAGGTATAGTTTTTTTTCTTCAAAAATGTTGATTTTCAATGACGATATTATGTCATGCAAAAATAATATTTTGAATTATTTTGAATAATAAAATTGTACATTGTACAATAATTTTGTATATTATTTTTTTAAAACTTTTCAATGTAATAAGTTTAGGCACTTAAATGAATCACCTTGTATACGTTTTTATAACGTATTGTATAATATCATTATTTTTATACAAAATGAAATATTATCAAACTAGAAATAAAAAGGTTTATTATTATTTTAAACATAGGAATAACCATTCATTAGCTGGTGTCTATGGTGGTTATAATAACAGGGGCCGTGGGCATGATATATTATTTTTTTAACGATCAGATTCCATGGCCATGACCTTGACAATGAATGAATAACCAATGAATAACTAAAATCGTTCCAATATATTAAAAATGTGGATCAAAATCGTTCGGTCGACTACTAAAATAATCTTTATTTAAGAAATTAATTAGCACTAAAAACTATTTTTATAAAGATAGACAATAAATATAAGAATTGTATGCTATACCTATAATACATAATATTTTATAATATAGGTATTAATTATGATTTAATGAATTGATTTACAATAATAAATTATGTAACGATGTTTAGAAATACTTAATTAACTTGAGTTAGAAAATGCTTTAAAATAGAATCTTAATTCGAAATAATCTCTTTAACTTTTAATAATGCATTCAGATTGTCGTCAAGTGAAAAATCTGCATTTCCAATCATCATTTTATTGTATTATGTATAGTATTTCAATCAAACAAGTATTATGATCAGGAATGGGATTGAATAAATCATACTACAAATGGGTATTTAATATTATGTTTGTATATTTTGAATTCCAAGAAAATTAAACTTGCTTTATTGATAAGTAATGCATTCAGTTTGTCGGTTTTCACAATGTTTGTACTTTTAATATTTAAAATTCAATACATTATATTCATTAGTATAAATTATATAATAATATTTTGCGTTTATATTAATATACTATACTATGATTGTACGTCATAATACGTTACTAAAATTAAATTTATGTTATACAAACCTTGAAATATGAATAATATATTATTATTATTAATTTAAATCTATTTCAGTAGATGTTACTTCCAGTACCTATGATAAATATGATGTATTTTTTAATCTTTTATTCAACCAAAGATTAATTTATGAGTTCTTAATAAAATAAACTAATAAACTTACCCGGTTTAATTAAATAATAATATTTTATACTTTTCTGAAAAACATCAGCAATAATTTGGCCATTTATATATGAACATAATATTTACAATGTTGGTTTAATGTATTATTTACAATATTAAAATTGTAGTACAATTTTGATTGGAGAATTGATCAAGAATGAGAAATATGAATACAATCAATATTTTCTTTTAAGAATACAACATTATCGTCCAAAACATAATAATTTATCACTGTCCTATTGATTAATGGCCTAAAGTCTGTCACTAAATAAATATATTTTTTCTTAATAATTTGAAATACATTATTCAACGGACAATTATTAAAAAAACTATTCACTATCGCAGAAGTAAAAAAAAACTTTTGTTGGGTTAGTGCATTGAATTTATACTATTTCATATTATACAAATACTACTCATACAAATATAAAATATTATTTATAGTAAGTTAACATTGAACTTAAATATATTTTGAATTTAATTCACAATAATTGACATAAAATAACTGGCAGTTTTACTCAAAACATAAAACAACTTAATTTTGAATTAACTATACAGTTAATAATAAGTTACCTTATATCATATTTATATTATAGTCTATACCTCTACAAAAATAATTTATCAAGAGAACGTTATAAATAACAATAAATATGATATATTATCAATTTATATTAATACATTTTAACAGTTATGTTTAAAGAGCTAAGCTCCTTTTTTAATGCTAGGTATGTACTATTATTTGAGAGTTTTAGTACTCGTTTAATATAAATCTCAAAAATTCGATCGTTTCACGATTTTAGTGTTTTCGTCGGTTTGGTAGTAATAATGACATCAATCTTTCCGAGTGGTTGCCAATTTGTCATTTATCACTGGGTAGTAAGACGTACGACCACATAAATCGGTTAATAATAATATGTCTGGCAACTGGTGGATTACTGAGATAAGAATAATATATCATTAAACAATTATTACACGCAAAAGGTACTATATATATGATGTACATTGTACATATTCGAGCACTATACCGTCAAGCATACGATCATATTATGTCAAATAAGAAATATTTCATTCATTGATATTTTTGGGGGAGATCATCTCAGCTGAGGTCTGGGCTGACATCCGATATTTATTATCAAAGAGTACATTTTGCCGTCCGGCTTCGAGGAATTCTGATTCCAAAACACACAGGCACACACACACCCGCGTGCGCACTGTAGAAATAATACACGATGGTGATAATATATAACAATAATGATAAAAGAAAAACGTGTATATACATAACATTATAATATAATATGTACATCAACGTTGAACAGACATCTTTCTCGAGCTCCACGCATGCCTGCGCACCACCTGTACCACCTGTTTCCTGTATACGCACTTATATTCAGAATTATTATTATTATATTATGTGTGTGTGTGTGTGTGTGTTTGCATACTATATAGAGATAGGCAATAGGCCTCGGAAATTTGTATTATGTTTTATTTTTTTTTTCCATTCATAAACTACACCGCACCCAACGTAGTCAACCCAACTCTCTATGGGTGGGTATCCTCGAATATGGTTGTGGTTAATGTGGTCCCGACGTCGACGACACATAGACATACCTACAAGAGTTAAAACAAAATAAAAAATACTAAAATATGATACCATATATTTTGTATACAAATAACATTGTGGCCGGCATAATTCACGGCCCGGTACAAATGTATAATATTTCGTGGCGGGTGTACAAGAACCCTGTATCATTATTTCGTTAGTTCAAGGCATGCCAATGACAAGGCGGCGTATAATAGTTATAACAGTAATATCATATATATGTTGAGCGTACGCACCTATATGTAAGTCATATTTTAATACAATATAATATTATCAGACGTTCCGTTTGAATCACGGCGTGTACACTATACATACGTCACTATACCAATATTATATCCATAAGTAGTCTGTAAGCTTTTAATAATAATAATAATAATAATATGTGATTTATTGTGTTCGCCATTATAACTATATAATATATCATATGTGTGTGTGTATGTGTGTGTGTGGCACTATAACATATAACATAGTATGTTTTATATTGGTTTAATACCGCACATTGAGTTTATTTAATTTGACGTAATATTTGTCGTACGTCTTCAACGGATTTCGATTAAAAAATCATTGAAACTTATGGAATTTTGAGAGAGTCTCACCCCGCTTCGCTCGGCAGCTCGAGTAAATACCACAAGGACAAGGTTTGCGTAACGATATAATTGAGACGAGCGCTCAGATTGAAAACGAGCGACCCGCACTTAAACATTATGTCAATAATAATTACGACAAGCAAGCAACTAAATTTTAAGTTTGTAGTTATAATGTGTATCACAGGTTTTGAAAAACTTAAGTCTCAAACACGTTGTGCTCTTATTCGCTCTGATAAAGTTTATTCCGTTTCAAAACGTTTAAAATAATTAATATTATAAGAGCTTAAGTCCAATAAACTTTCTGGTCGTATTTAATTTGTTCACTTAATAGCGCATACGTGTTCGATCATTTATGTGGATTTATCAGTTGTCTATTATCTATCCATAATATAGGCACATATAAATATCCTAATTATGTAAGTTCACATGCCATGGTAATGTGATTCTTTTAGACCAATCAATATTAATTTGATTATTATAATATCAAATTTTGTGATAATACTGAACACTATTTTATATTTACAAACGCTTTAAGTCTAAATCATATACTGATGATACACTAACCTTTAACTAGATAATTATACATAGTATTTAAAAAATACCTAACTTATTAATTATAACTAATAATTTCTATGTATTTTATAATTCAATTTATTAATAAAGCTATGATGTTGCTTTATAAGTATTGTACCTATTAAATTTTAAAACTGCATCTGATAATATATAATAATATATATGAATTATTATAATATGATATTGTACGAGTACATTATACGCCGAGGTATACACGTACTTAAATCAAAATCAAAAACAAAAATTGTTTTATTATTTTAATTTGTGTTTAAACAATATGTATGTGTATTCATTGTTGTATTAAAGTTCATAAGTGAACATGTTCATTTTTAAAATTTATAATATTATTATAGTACACACATTACCAGAATGTGTAATATTGTAAGACAGCAAAAATAAAACCCAATTTTTTTAATAATATTATGTTTTCATTATTACATTTATATTCTGTTTGTATGGTTTTTGTATTTAAAAGAGGTTTCCCTAGTTTCTAAAATTATAATAATTAGTTTACATTTAATGAAACCAATATACTTTTTAATGTGCATTGCGAAAAAAAAAATATAGTTTTAACGAAATATACTAGTTTAATGGTAGGTAGATAACTCATATTCCTACTCGTTCTCGGATTCTATTTACATATTACATGTAAGTATGTTACATAATGTATATGTGGAAAATAACATCCAACTATTTCTTAACTGTTTTACATTTTAATTAACTTATCAAATCATATCAAAATGCAATTAGAATATACGAGTAAATAGTAGTAATATTTCAATGCGTTATTTATTTATGAAGTATTTCATTAGATTTACGTTTAACTGCATAATTAATGATAGTTTTTGTACATTTTTAAAAAAATATGGATGTAATCAATATTTTTTAAGACAAAAGTATATCGAGTTCATCATTTGATGTGTATTTCTCAGTGGGCATAATATATATTAGCTATGTACTACGATAGTTGAATACATTTGATTTTTTTTTAATTCTATTAATATAGTTTTTTTAAGTTTGTATTTTCTAATTAACATAGCTAAATTCAGTTAATAGTTATAATTGTTAATAAGTATGTGATATTTAATTTAAATTCACGTTTATCCAGTATCCACAAAACACACCAATATTATACATGTATTAGAACATGTATTTTATGATCTACTGTAATACCTATAATGTATAATATATAAATATAACATTCATAAAATATTATATTATTATGTAGTTACATCTCGTAGCCGTAGGAGAGATTTACAAGAGCAATTACAGTCAATGGTTAGTTAAATGAACATAATGGTATTTTTTTAAATTTTTTATTGAAATCATGATTATCATTATATCCTTATAAACATGAATAATTCGCTGGCTACTTATAAGTTTATTTATATTCAGATGCTAAGTATTCGGTATACTTGAGTTTCAATAACAAATAATAAAACCATAATGAAAGTTTTTTAACTATTTGCTTAGTTTTGTTTAACTTAATATAAACATGAAAATTTATTTGTTATTAATTATTATGTAATGATATGATGGTTGACTAATATATTTTATTAAAAATTAATATTCAGTTGAAATTCTAGTAACATTAATAATATTATAATCTATATATAGCAATGGTCTACACATTTGTACAGTGGGTGACTATATTGACTAAAGCCCACCACATTATGTTACGTGCAGGCGGTTCTTTGTGCGATATTTTATTATACCATCGCGGAAAATTGTTTTCGAGTGAGGTACAATGCGTGAGCGACTTTGGCGAACACGAGAACTGGAAAATCGAAACGATTTAACATTGAAAAGACCTAGTCCGTTTCTCTTGTCGTCACCGTCATCGTCCGGATGTTGATCCTTTACCGCCGCTACGATCGTCCACTCGAGGAAACTGTAAAATGTCAGCACCCTAAACCCTGGACCCGGTCGACCGCTCCGGCAGTAAACAACACATGTACGTCTCTCTTCTACTTTTCCCTCCACCCACCAGCGACTTCTACCACCACTCCCACCACCATCCCCTACGCCACCGCCGCCACTACCACCACACTGCAACTCACCGTCACCGATATATACCTCTTAGTATTCAGCCATGTAATAATCGTAAATAACACGGAGAGGAGTGTCTGTTTCCATTTAAATCCACCCGGTTTAATTCCGGAAACGACCCTTAAAGAGGTCTGCGGGGAACCAATTACGCGAATGCCTGTTCAAAAAGTGACGTTTTCTTAATTTCCAGACTCTGCTGGTTGCGTGAAACGAACGACTCCACGTGATGTATTACTCGCACGATCGTATTTCATATATATATTATTTATACGCCCTGCAATGGCAACCGTAGCGGTCCTGGCACGGTGATAAAAATTATTTTGTAAATCCCTCCTACGTCTGGCAGATGGTAAATTTCTGCATCACTTTTTCTTTTTGCATTTCATCTCAGAGCGTACAAATTTCTTCTCCAGTTAGGTAAATAATAATATCCACGGAAATGAGTACTAGGTAACCATAGTTATGCGTATGGACCACACATGCCTGCGTGCACTTTATTGGTTATTTTTATTGTTAATGTATAGCATGAACTTAGGCGAAAACCCCGTACTAGTCTAAAATTGTTTAGGCCGTGTATAATTTGACTGCTCTGTGATAGGTAGTATATTTAGTATATTTGGACCGGTTTGCCGTTTGGTAGATAGTTCCTACACGAGGTGACCCGCGCACGACTAGGACCATCCATTAGTCAGTTGGTTGGGCAACGTTTAGATTTATTTTCTTTAACTTTAAATTAAATATCGAACTATTTTATTATAAAGACAAAGGTCCCCGTGAAGAAATAATACAATTTGCTTGTAACCAACAACACTTAGATTTTCTTCATTAAAACATTCATCGTTATTACGCCAATAATAATTGTTATGAATATATTGTTTTAAGCCTTGTGAAATCAAAAATCAAAAACAAATTCACAAAACGGTCAAAACGAAAATCAATGGCCCACGAATTCATAATATTACTTGTTATTTATATTGTGAATACAGAAAGTGCCATGACATAATAATATAATTATGGCACGCCGAAGAAACGTCTATTAATATTTTGATTTATTATATGTTTGTTGCCCACTATATTATAAGTTATTATACATCGGAGCACGTTACTCTCACATACGTTGTCATATCACTGTAATAACTGCAGCTGCACACTGAATCACAATAAATTCACAATTCTATTCAGATAATATCATAATATGCCTGATAATATTATGTTATACATAATCGGTCAGGTCAAATTATTGTCGAATATAACTTAATCCAGACATGCCTTTTTCCATCCTATTTATCGCCAACATTCTTGTTTTTCTACAGCCCATTTTCTTAAAAAAGTTGTTGACGGTTGTATGCATGCATATATAATATTATAGGTAGGTGCAACGGATATAGAAAGGATAAGGCACAGGCACTGTGCATAGGACATAGGTGGCATATGATGTATTATGCACTTGGTACCTGATGTTATACGTATATAATATAGGTACTATATTATTAGACGTCTTTATTACTGTGACATTTATTATTATTGTAATTCACACATACAATCACCGTACATGATTTATAAATTAAAATAGTTCGTTAATAAAGGTATATTTTGACAATGCGTGCCTTGCAGAAAATAATTAATTATTATTTAGATATATGAACGAATTTGTTGATTCTGCCATACTTCGTCATATTATCACGATATATTAATAAATATTATCGATTGCCATATATACATTTTCGATCACACTCTAATAATAAGCAATATTCAACTATTCTGATTATTTTTTTTCTTTATTGCAATACAAATCTATCCTATCACTAATCATGTACAAAATAATAATGATTTATCACTGCGATCGGTTTCGTTGATTTATATTGTATTGTATAGCGATATATGACTTGTCAAACTATACTACCAATTATACGCGCTGAATCAATATAATATTATGTATCTTAGATTTATGTTCTAGGAAGCACGTTTATAGTTTTCTCAAAGTAGCATTTGTTTTTCATGAACGATTTCAATAAAGCCTGTATAGTGCCTACCAATTACGCCATATATGAAAAACAAAGTATAAAGTAGGAACGTTCTGTTAATACGGTTACCGGCTGGCATTGAATGTAAAACGCTAAAAATAGTATAGATAGTTAAACGTTTCGTCTTCCTTGATATGATTGTTGATTTACACGTTATATATATCAATAAATTCTCAAGACTTACAATTATTACAAAAACTTAAGTTTGACATTAAATTATTTCTATTAGGCATAATAATTACTATTATCATTGAGTATATAATATTATACTCAATGGTATTATCAAACTATCGATAACCATGATACAGTAGCATTACACTATAAAATAGCAATACTAACAAACACAATATATAGATGCAATAATTTGTATTGCTGTTAAAAAATGAACAATAAAATACAGAATATTATCTCGCCAAGTTCGTCTCAACGAACAAGGTTTTTTTTTTAATCAGATTTTTATGGCGTTAGATTATGATATTACACAAATAATAAAAGTAATATTATATTTTTTACTTTATTTGCGCAAAATTGAACAAATTAATAAATGTTTCAATCACCCAAATGATGAATACTCATAGATCTAACAAAATTATATTCGGATGATGGCAATATTTATGAACTTATTCAATTTTGTGCAGTTAAAGTAAAAATAAAATATTACTTTTATTGCTTGTGTAATTTCATAATCTGACGGCATAAAAATCTGATTTAAAAAAAAAAAAAACATTGTTTGACAGTAAATACAACGAACATGATGATATAATATATTGTATTGATGTATTCCTTATATACGCGTGTAACATCACGTATAACATTTGACAGAAAAAACTTTTTGATATACGTATTTCACATACGCAATGCACCACGTATTCAAATTTTACGATTTGGTCTATGATTTAAAGTTTCAAAAACAATACACTATACTTATTATAATAATATAATATAAAATAATATGACTTTTGATATTACGCCGGAAAGATATGCAGTATACGGAAGTTGATTATTTTTAAAAAGTATCAAAATCCAATTTCAAACAAGCGATTTACAAACTATACAGCTATATATATATACATATATAGTAATAATTTAATATTGGGGTGAACGCTATCCCGGGGACGGTGTCAGAGGCGGCAGCGCAATCGTTCTTTTATCTCCGCAATTTCGAGGTCCCTTCTGCACGTGCGCCGGGGTTTTGAAACGGGTGCGTAGTTTGCCAACGAGTTGTTGGAAATTAGATTGCGATACGTCATCGTTCCGGACATGGGGGCAAAAAAGTTTACAAAAGGGTAAAAAAAAATACTCGTTTCGAATAACGCCGATATAATATACAATTTGAACGGAATGACGTTATATACTCGCGTGCAGCAGCAGCGTATACACACGCGTACAAGAAAGCCCATTTGCGCAAAATAATAATAAAAATAATATTATCAAGAAAATGCAGTGTGACATACGGTGAACGCGCAAAAAATTGTAAGGACCGTTTAACGCACATATCGCAGTAGGAAAACTACGAGACGTACTGTTTAGTGCACTAGTCAATACTGACGTCAAAAGCTATTAAGCAGTGTAAGTTCAAACATTAAGTTTTTTTTTTTTTTTAAGATACAACTACAGTTTGTCCGTAAAGTAAAAATAATATTATTTTTAACATACAAATTATGGTAGGTCATTATAATATAAAATTATCTTACGAGAAAACTATTGAACAGAAAAAAAAAAATAATTGACACAACTTTTTTCATGGGTTTTAAATTTTAATGGACGTACTGCATATTATATTAGCTTATATAAATTAAAAGACGAAAAGCAGTAAGTACCTTCACTCTTTTTTTGGAGTTACAGCTAAATGCTTTTTGATACCATTATTAGCACACAGTGTGCTGCACACTATTCTGTGTTAATATGCAGTGATGTAAAATACGTGTTCTAAAAAGGAAGAAAAGCAGTAATTCCAGATAACTTACTGCTTTTTGTTCTAGTATCCATTTTGGACATAGGTACTGCTTATTTGCTTGTGATCTTAATGAATTCATTTTCATACCACCTTCTTTCATATAGCTTATATTTTATCCACTTATATAAACTAATAACTAAGAAAAAACCTTAATTTTTACTGCGCGAGTTTACAGAGAATTAAACATATATCGATATACACCAAAAACTCGATTTTAACAAAAATGTAGTCACTTCTTAGAGGTTTATAACAGCAGAATACACGATATTCCATACTATAATATAGTATATATATGTGTGTGTGTGTGTACTGTGTATAATAAAAGGTACGCGTTGATTAGAAAATTACGCTGGACGCACTGTGTTGGCATCAATATTGACATTCATTTATTTAATTTTGGTCGGAACGACAGACGACGACGAAGAACTATATTATTACGAGCCAGCCGGGAAATTCACTGTTGAATTGTTTGAACTCAGTTTTGTATAAAATACAAACTAAACTAATTATATACGCTTAAACAAGTTGACTACGTTTTTGATAAAACTGATGATAAGTGGCGACATATTAAGTAAATAAACAAGAATAATAAATTATACGTAACTGAGCTTCAATTCACAGGTGATTCGTTATATTAATTAAACTATAAGTTAAGTTAATAGAAAATTAAGGTTAAACTCATCTGGTTAAAAAGTTGAAATTACTTTTACTTTAATTAATTAACTCAACAATATAATATATTACACGGATAGGTAATTTATGGGTATAATGTAATTGTACCAACCTATATTGTATTCGGGTTCGTATAAACAGTGCATGTCCCTATATTATGCTCGCACATGCATAATAATATGGTGTGCGGTTGAACGATAATGTATCCGCGTGCATTTCATAATAATATTAAATGTTTAATATTATAATCACTATAGTAATATATTCGATTTCTGAGTTAATGCTTTACGCGGTCGGGGGAAGAGCACCTGGAGATTGAGAAACTTCAGATGGATAAGGACCGACCACCGACGATGGCCAGATGTACGAAACTACTAATTACACTTAAAACTAATAATATATACCTATATAATGTTAATATTAAATACATATATATTATTTGCAAATATTATACGTTTATATTATGATATCGATTGTCTCCACTTACCGCACGAATGAAATAGTTACCATTCGGTGCTCAGCGGTAGGCATCTATGCGAAAAGGGTTGGTAGAAAATTAAAATATTTGATTTATGCTCAAAAAAACCTGCCGTTCATCCAAATGCTTATTATACTAAAAAAAAATGTTAAACCTTTTTAAAAAACAACTGTTACCACTTACCATCGTCTCTAAATTATTATAATGACAGAAAAAAAACGGCTAACTTATCCGCCAGTCAATACAAAACTATCTGTAAATATATCTATTAGGATCGAATGAGGTAAAGTGTACAAAAATTGTACCAGTAAAGATTATATTTTGTCAGACAAACGTTCCATGGAATCGCTCGCTTATAATAAACCGTCACTCTTCGTGCAACGTACAAAAAAAAACTATCAAACAAACCAACAACGTTATTACGATCAAATCAATTTTTATTTCCATTTGACTAATCCTCATAAAATATCTAAATGTTCGTTTCAGATTTTAACAAACGAAGTGACGGAAATCATCGTTTCCCGAGGGGAGAAATAAGTTACGTAGTTGAGAATTATAATAAAAGTACATCCCTACTTTAAGCTTTTAAAGGCTCCTACATAAATTTGAAGAACGAATTCTGGTGCTCAGTTGTCATATTATTTTCTCACATCCTCCCTAGAGCCACAGACACTCATAATCTTCGAATAAAAGAAACAAAGAAATAACAGGATAGTATAGAATACAATTATGGATGTGTGTTCGTTTTATCGACCAATAGAGCTAAAGCTAAGGACGTGTAATTGACATTTTAAATTAAAATAAAACCATCGTGTTAAGAAAGTATTCTGAACGTTATTCGGATTAATTTTAGTTTTGTAGGTTTTGATCAACCAATACTGGATATTAAGTAATATCGAGTTAAAATTTAAAATTAAATTACAATGCATTAATAATTTATGTTGAATTTTATAATGATGTACTTATTTTTATAATTGACATAATATAACTTATACTTATTAACACCAATGGTACAAATAAAAATAAAAGACAACTCAAATTCGCTTTCCTACAATTTTATACCTATATACATTTTACAATTTTACAATTTTACATTTCCCAGCCTTATGAATAACTCTTGTATTTATCAATATTTCTTTGTATTTTAAATGTCGATATAAAATAATGTTACTGATATTTTTAGAATGTTTAGTAACAAACTAATGAATATACTAAGAGTGTACTCCTTGTTTATCCTTGTATATTAAAATTTGGAATTAAAATTGTATGAAACTAACTATTTAGAAATGTATACTGTTGCTTTATTTATACCATTACATTGTGAAGATGTCAGTTAAAGCAAATATAGTTTATATTTTGAAAAAAGTTTTGAAACTTTTTGCATTTATGTATTTTTATTTTCTACAATTTATTGTGAATAAAATAAAATAAAAGATACTTTAAACCGTTATCGTATTATTCACTTTTCACTTTTCTGTAAATATTTTTAAACTTACCTAATTTTTAAAGTATTTTTTAAATAATTAAAGAATAAGTTTAGTATAAAACCAAATAAAAATTAAAATAATACTTAAGAAGTTTGGCTATTATAACAGGATGCTATTTCACTATTTAGGTTTGTACAATTAAACCAATATATTTATTACGCATATTTTATATCTTAATTTAATATTTTTCATAAGTGAAAATTGGTATACAGTACCTATATAGGCACAAAAACATACAATTCTGTAGTTTTATTGAAATATTAATGTATTTAATGAAATGTTAATTCTTGAAACTCAGGATAGTGTTTTGATGCTTGACATGAAGATTAAGTTATAAGAGTATTTATGATCTTTCCCAAGATATTTCATTATAACTGAATGTTTGTTGGGAGAGTGGACCAATACACAATGAAGACCAACATTGTTTAAGGTAACATGGAACATTTTGGAAATTAATGGAGAAGTTTGCAAAAAATTACTTAAACAGTTAAACTATATATTTTTTAACTTTTATTACCTATCACTTTAAGAAAATAGTATGCATTTGTTTTGTTGACCATGATAATGTGACAATTAGTGTCACTATAATGTCATTGAAAATATTTTATTTTGCTCACATACGAGTATTATAATATTATCAGTTAATCAAAATACTAGATTTCTTGATTCTGTTATCTGTTCAAATAACTTTTATGAACACGGGTTAAGTATATCTGTATAACGATTATGTGTAATATTACAATTATTTATAAAATCAAAACTTTGTTTGTAAACATAAACTGAATCATTCTTTTATAACAAACTGTAAATTATTTTTAAAATAATTGCCCAACATTCGTTTGTAAATAGAATGCATCGTTCCTACCCATTCTCGAAATATATCTATCTTTAGAATTAAATCAAATCTTATCGGGATCATCGTGTCGTTACATTAATAACTTAAATATGTCAACTGTTTTTCAGTTGCATCATATTACCTATATAATGTCCTAAGGATAAATACATCATCTAAACTCGGATCACGTTCTTCACATTTTTTTTTACGATCATCATGATTATTGTTTAGCTACTACGTGGTGTGTTTTGTGTTGAGATGTTTTTTTTTTTTTATTTGATCTTAACAGCAGAGTTTGTTTTTCTCGTACGTTCCGGTTTCTCTCTACCAAATATATTCTCATAAAATATATCTCATCTACTGAGTTTTTCGGGTATCCAAACGTTAATAATGGTGTATGAAACTTTAATCTAAGCATCTGTTTATGTAAGTATTTTTTTCTTGTCTTTGAGAAATAAAGTTTTTAATATTAAGTTTATTATTTATAGTGTTCCTGGTAAACACGTTAAATTTGCTGTAATATTGTACCTTATAATACAAGAGTATTTATTTACAATGTGAAAAATGTATGGTTATGTTGTAAAAAATATTATAGCAATATACCCTAAAGGACAAATAACGTTATAAAAATATTGTAGTACACATAGGTACAATTTATTTATTATTTTATTAATTTAAATATCTTATAATATTCTGAATAAAAAAATGTAAATAACATTCACGAGCATGGAGACCGAAAACATTAAAGTTTAATTTTTAATATAAACGAAAATTAATTTATACGATAGATTGTTATGAATATTATCAAAATATTGATCATAGTACGTATTAGTTATAAGTAATTTTGTACACACAATAATTCTTGTAAGGTTTATTTAAGCACAATTTCATTTTTGTAAATGTTCATATTTATTGTGAATACATTTTTAAACTATGAAACATAATTATCACAAATGTTAGTATAATTTTAGTTCCCACTACTTTCAACATTATCGCTGTAGTATCAGTGATTCCTGTTATAATTTACTTCAATATCTCGTGTCATTAATGACTTAGATGTTAACATTAATGTGCTTATTACTCATCAAATCATATTTCATGTTTACCAAAGTGCAATAACCCAATTTGAGTGTTGATATAATTTGACTATCAGTTCATATTCATATTCTCAATTTAGAATTATTCTAGCCTATTAATTACTACTCTATAAAAACTTTTTCTGAGGTTAACATGTTATGATTATTATACATTATATTTTTTCTTACAAAATAAAATAGAAAAAATAGTAAAAGAATACTTAGTTTCAAAATTCAAGTTTTGCTAAAATAAAAATAAATACTATTTGTATTAAAAACAACATTTTTATTGGAATGCCTTAAGGAGAATCTATGATATATATTATACAAGACTATAATCGAAGTATAGTATAAAATTAAATAATAATTATTAACTATAGTTACTATCTATTATGTTTATTCATTCAAACATTTAAAAACGAATTAGTATTTACTTTTGATAATAAACTACAATATGTTACATACGTCTTCAAATATTTCCAAGCATAACCCGTGTTTTTAGTTTTGTACCTGTGCTTTTTTATGATATTTTTATTTTCATATGATCTATGAGCATATTTCAATAATATTGTTATATATTACATTCTCATAATATGTATAAAAGTTGAAATATCGTAAAAAATCTAACGTGCAACGATACATACTATTGTTTAAGTTTTATAATACGCGAATTCTCTCTAATATTAATTCTAACAACACTGCAAATTAGGTTCTGCACAACTTAAATTTTATACCTTCGTTGTATACGTTTGTAAGACGGGGACAACATACATAGGAGAGGAATCCTCTTTATTCATTCAAATAAGAAGATAATTATCCAAACATTCATTAACCATCAACAAAATTAATTTATAGAATTATGTGATTAGTTTATTGATTAAGCTTAAAATAATGCACAATGGTTTATAGGCGCACTCGTAATGTGTATACTATATATAAGATACTTCAACAAATGTGCATATTAAAGAATATGCTTGATAATTAATCTTATAAGCCTATCTTATATAGATTCAAATAGCCGCATAGGAAAAAGTTTTTAGGGAAAATTCGGTAATTTTCTAAAAATGATACATTATGCATCGTATTTTGTACCTAATAAATTTTGAATTGGGGGACTTGGCAAATATTAAGGGGAATAAGTTTCCTCTACTCCTTCTATTTGTGACAATGCGGTATCCAAACAGTCGAATGTCAGACTTCTAGTATAATATAAAAAGTGATTTTGACAAGTCCTTGAAAAATAAAGAAAATACAAGTTCAAGAATTATAAAGAATATTGTTTTAGTTAAAACGGTTAATTAGAAGTTACCAATAACAAATTTGTTAAATAATTATAAATACATATCCCTACCTATTATAATAGTTATGTTATTAAACATATTATGTATGTATTTACTAGGTGTGTATTTAATTTACACAAACCACAAAGTGTTATATTAATATTTTAACTGCAATAATTTATCATTTGAAATATCACTGTTGATGTCAGGTCAACTTGAAAATACGTACCGTGCGAGATTAGTATAGAGAAAAATAATAAATTAACAAAAAGCTACAGAGCCCATAATATTATAAACACCATTCGTTTATTTAACATAACAACAAATGATCGATTTCTGATCATTTGTTTTTTTTTTTTACTGAAACACGATATGGTAAATAATGTTTTATTTATCGACGTACCCCATAAGTTTGTTTAGACAGGTTTTGGGGGAGTTTGCGGTCCACAAAGCGCCAAAACCCCACCCACTATATTTAGTACCTATATATACTTAAATGTGTTAATAATTATTATTTACAATATACACTGAAAAGCTTTTTTGTTATTAATCACGTTTCAACCTGTCATTTACCCGCACAAAGTGTACAAAACACGATCATACCCCTTGTTATTAATTTGAAGTTAATTTTTTGTGATTAAAAAAATAATAATAATAATAAAATAAAATGTACCTAACACTGTTTAATAAACCGGCTGCTATAGTATCATAATTGATAATAATATGCAATATTGTTATTATTTTATCGCTATAATATTTCCGCACATAATCAAAAGTTAGACAAACAAAATATAGAGGGCAAATATTTTTAATCAAAAATTTTTTCATATTATTTTTGCAAGCATTCATAAATTATGCTGTCGATTTCTATCGCTCGATGATAATCATTTACCCTGATGGTTGTTGAATTTGCGAGTGACTGATGCAAATAACGACTATAGTGACACGAAACGCGTAAACACCAGATGAGTATAAAATGTATAAAATGGATTAACCGATATTTTTGGCGAGGATACGGGCCATGGCAGTAGCAGCATTTGATAATCAACACAAAACACGTTATTATTATCATCATCATCATCATCATCGTCATCATTGTTATCGTCTAATATTGTTCGTGACAGTGAATCAATTATCCTTTCTTGGAATTTCATAAAAAAAAAAACCACAAACAGGTGTAGGTCGCATATATGTAACGTAAATAAACACGCTACTGATCCACTGTAATGGCGTGACGACAACGCGGTCACGTACATGTGTCATGAAAAGCCAACACCGATATAATATTATTATATCTGTTATACACCTATACGCGCCTATATACACGATTTATTTGACTTTCCAGTTTCCACAGGCCCATGTACTTGTATAATTTATTAGATCATCTTATAATATTTTTTAAAAAAATCTCTCTAGTAAATTTGTTCTATGAAATAATGTTTGTAAAATTATAGTTAAGTATCTAAAATAAAACACGATAATATCACGTTAGGTGTGATACTTTTGTGATAATTTATGAAATTATATAATAATTTATTGTGTATAGATGTGTGTATATGTTTCAATCGTCCGGTCCTCCGGTGTGTCATAAACTACAAAACGTATGCAGTTGACTGTATAAAATGAAAGGGGGACTTTGTCCCATTCCACTTAAACTCCTGCATATAGTAAACCTACTTTAAAACTTACAGATCTATATTATACACACCGACCGGCACGTACCGAAACATCTCCTTCACATGGAGTTGGTAAAATATTATTATTTAATAGATTGATTTATTCTCTGTGCGAGGTAATATTTTTTTTCAAATACCCGACCAAGTAATTCGATTGGGCGATCTGTTGTGTGTAAATCAGATACATGTAAGTACCCCCCTCCACCCCTCTATACACACACGCACCAACAAAATAATTTATCCTATATCGGTGGAACACAAGCACAGCGTCAAAGTGACGGACAATATATAATATACAAAACAGCAGTACTACTACCGAATATATAGGTTTGGGGATAAAGTGAGAGATACAGAGAGAGAGAAAGAGAGGGAGCAACAGAGAAAGACAGCGACGCGTATGGTTATTCGTGCACACACACACACACACACACACACACACACACACACACACGCTTAAACCAGAAAGGACGAGTAGGATCTTGATTAAAAGTCAAACCTCTTTTAAAAAGTCGTGTATAAATCGCCTTTTAGCGCCAGCTGTCTCGGTCTCGGACGCGATAAACGCGCCCGACAGCGGTGTTGTTGCTGCTGCCGCCGCTGCTGTTGGTCGCCGCGGAGACTCGTAAAATACGACACCACGCAGTAAGTGGGGATCCGCCTTCGGGTTTTATCTTTTTAGCTCATCGCAGCGGCGTCGAGTATTGCACTATATATTTTTCGCCAGTCCCTATAATATAAGACCAACCAGCGTATACACTGTGCCTCAACTCCGCGTCGATAAATCACTGCAGGTCCCGTTTTATTTATTATTTACTTAAGAGACTTAGCACTGAGATTATCGACAAATTGCGCCGAACCTCGGCGTGCGTCATTCGCGTCTAAATTGATTTATACGAACTCTCCTCTCTAACAGCGGAGTAGCGGACGAACGAAAAATAACGATAGCAAGAAAAACACCTATCCACTGTGCGCGATTACGTAAATATGATTTCTGAGATATTTTCATGATATAATATGACCACCATCACATCAGTCATATAATATAATATATAGAACATAGCCACCTACATTATACCTCCGTGGATTAAAATAATTACGAAATTTAATTTAATTTAATAAAGTTAGGTGTGTAGATTGTAGATATGATGTCGTCGCACATCGCTTCAGTTGCCTAAAATAAATCATAAACTATAGTAATTTAAACGCAGTTAAAACCTATTCATTTTTTTTTTTCTTAGTAGCAAAACAGCAGAGTTTGACTAAAATCTCGAATGCAATCAGTGTATAATCAATATTAAGTGTTATGGGAGTCAAAATCAGTTAACAACTTAAGAATTATTAAAACTGTATTAAAATATGTCCTTTTAACATACGCGATGTACTCAACGCCGATTACTATATGCTTATGAGATAGACGAATTATCATTATAACCTTTAACCCTGTTTAGAAAATGGGAAAGACACTTCAACTCGTGCGCTTAATTAGCAGGCACCTCCCATTCACCGTCGATATGATACTCGTAATTAAATTAAATTAAATATTACTAATCTATTACTAAATCTTAAGAGGAACATAGGCTTTTGAGTTTAGATTACTCATTATTCTCGGAACTCGCGGCTTAAGTTATTAATTTTTTTTTTTTTTTCACTGACATACAGTTTTTATTTGGCAATTCAATTGAATTGCTTGATTTACAAGGTTTAATTGACTTTTTCTATAATTGTCTATGGCTTTTGCATTATTAACAATCTAGTATGATAAAAATCGTATCTATAATCAATTAATATCCTTATAATATTATTTTCAACAATCACCATTGTAATTAGTAAAATATTCACTTACTGAGTACACTAGCTAACATATAATAATTGTATATTAAATAATATGCATTATATACTTTCTACTTGTCGCTTGATGCATTATATACAATATCTAGTCATTACATAAAAATTATATATTTTTCTTGTTCGGTTTTTGGTATTTTATAGAATTCTGGAACCATAAAATAGCTATACAATATATTAGATTCCTACAGCCAGTTTTTTTAAATAATAATCTTACATTTCTTCGTGTAATCAAAAAAACGTTTATAGGTGCCACAGTATTATATCAACCCACTATTTGTTGTTTTGTGGTTTTCGTTCGAAAGGTATTGATATCATGAGATCTTGAATCGGCGAAGTCCTACAGTACCCAGCTTAAATAACGACACCATCTCATTTATAATCTTATATGTGAATCGCGTACATGCGCGTGTATAATATTATTATAGGTTTTTTTTTTGACAATTTAACCTAAATTAAAATGCATTCTCCATCGAACTCAGTGCACGTGTCATGACAATAATAGGTAATACAGTACAATATGTGCCGCGTGCACTGCCCCGACAATTGTAAGTCGTACGTGTCACGTTTACATAAAAATAGTGTTTTTTTTGGTTGAAAACGTGATGACAACATCCAACACGACGAGGTATAAACGCGTTTTGGGGAAGTGATTATTATTATTATTATATGACTTACCGATATAATATAATGTGTGTCGTGAGAATAGATACATTTTGATAATGCTGAGACACCGACTCGTGCAGGATTCACTTCACTCAGAGATCATGTTGACATTTTTACGTTTTAATGCTTGTTCATGGTATCGCGCGAATGGTTAAAAATCACTGTTTGCGTCCGATAATCTACACACGATTAAGTAGGTATGCCTATATTTCTGTCAAAAATTCGTGGTACCTATCGCAGTTATACTATGTCACGACGGTGGCGTACATATAATCTTGAATCAAAAATATTATTAAACACAACGCATAGGTATAATATGAGTGTACTGTGACGGCTAACCTAGGAGCTATCACAACACTTTATCTTGGAGTATTCTATTTAAAATATACCATTATCATAATTGTATAGGATTGAAAATAATAAGGTTTATGTAAAAGTCTGATTCCTTGTGGAAGTTCCACAGATGTCATGTATGGAAAATGTTTATATAAAAATTCTGTGAAATCCATTGTATCTATGGTTACTAATTTTTGAGCTGTACTAAAAAAACTTAAATTATACACATTTTAGATAAAATTAAATAAAATTTACCTATATTAAATTTTAATATGAGCCATATAATTTGGATACACCTATGGATGGACGCTTATTAAAAATATTCATTTAATATTTTTTTTATATTATTATTTTTATTATCTTAAAAAATGTATATTCAATTTGATTGTTTTCACACCAAAAATATGAAGTGGAAAAAATAAAGGTAGGCAGTATAATATGATAAAATTGGTTTTACAAAAAGAAAATTTCGAAAAATGATAGTACTTTTTAAAAAAATATCAATCCAACTCATACAGCTAGCTGTGCACTAGTATGATTAAGTTTTAAATCTTATAAATATTTTCATTTCATAATTGGTTTTAAAATTGTTATGTGATTTACTGATTGTCGAATTCTTTATGTATTAATCAAATTATTTATTCATATCATTTATTCCAAATTGTTACGATTTGTTTAAAAAGAATAATTGTATTTTTTGTCCCATTATTATCGCGATAACAAATCATAACAATCATAACATATATAACAATATATCTGTCAATTAGGTTGCAATTTATTAAAGCGTTTTCAATCATAAAAAATTGCGGTCAGGCATAATAATGTATTTGTTTACAACTACCTTACATAGTAGTTACACAATCTAATCAAGATGACTCATATTTGCAGTTGTATTTAAAATATAAATCGAAAGAATAATGATAACCCAATGTTTACGACTAATACAGAAAACAAGTTCAAAATAAACGCAATTAATATATAACTATCTCCACGTATTAAATGAATACATCACTATCTCTATGCAGAATTATCATAGAGTTTTATTCGCCGATTTTTTTAATCTTTATCTGTGTATGTGATGGGTTTTTTTCAATCAACTTTATAGTAGATTTCAATTATAATCGTTGTTCAATAAATTGTATCATTGTTTGCCCTATATGCCCTAGTAAATATTATTAAGTAGGTATTATAAATTATTGTTGTTAAGACGAACTGTTATCAACACAAAGTTCAGTGTAAACATACACTTGTAATGAGCGACTATGTAACGAGTATAGAACCATATTTTGGTTACCTCGTCAATGTCTGCACGTATAATTAACGTTGCTATCAGAAGAATCTGAATAAAAACAATTGCAATTTACTAAAGATCAATAGGTTAATTGGCCTGAGTGCCTGACTGTGGTTTTGATATCTACGTTAAGCTATGTGCCTTTGAGATCACCGACCATTTATGACTTCGGAAAAGTATATTAATGATCACCATTTTCGATAGGTTAAGAAAATAAGCTATATATAGTACAGTGTTAACACCTACTTATTAACATATTATCTACCATGGACCATAAAATATAATATATTTAGTATATTATACTTAATTAAATATTCAAAGAATCGATAAAATTATAGTTAAATTAATATTTTTTTCAACAGATAATAATATTATATTGTTATACCATTCAAATAAAGTTTTATTATTTCAGTATAAAACAAAAACACATTAAATGCATATTTTAGAAATATTTCTGTCGGATTTGACCGCTCCGATTCGAGCAATTTTATGATATTATTGTTTTATCCTTATATTATAACAATTCTTTCTAAAACAAGATCGTGAATATTGTATCATCTTCGTGCTATATGTGTTTAGATACGCGTTTTCACCAAAATTGAGGCGCTAACTGCTAATATTACATAATATGATATCACGCAGTTTGACGTGGATAATCTTAGTCATTTTTGAAAATGCATTGCGTGCGAGAAAAAATTATACTATTCAAAAAGAAATCAAATTAAGATTTGTTTTTATTAATATATATTTTTTTATTTTTTGTTAAATTGATTGGGACGTGTAGTCAATTTAACCACAAAAGGTGTGATTGTTATCCTGTGTTTTTTTTTCTATCTGTGCGTATTGTTATGTGTTCTGAGCTTTTCAGACCACTCAAGGTTCACAGCATTGTTTGATCTCATTAGAAGACTTTAACAATACGCAGTCCCCTCTAGTAATAATATAACTCTATAAGACCGGTTTCGTTTTTTTTCCCACTCTACTTTTATTTCTTTTGATTCCACGTCTCTCTGTCTCACTCTCTATAGTTGGTTGTCGCCTTTTTCATTGGTATTTTTTCTATAATTTTACTTTGCGTACCATTGCGCCGTCAGTCGTCACTACGTCGGACTATTTTTTAATACCTACATTTATCGGTCGCTATAGCTATTACTTGGTAGCTACTGTGGAAGTCCGATCGGCTTAAATTAATGTGAACCGGTTAAAAAAAAAAAATAATAATACAAATAACCGCAGAAGTTTAAACTCTATTCGCTATCCACAAATACCGCCGATGACGATACGCTTGTAGATGGACTATACTAGGATAGAAAATTCTCGAGATTTTGAATGAAAACTCGATTAATAATATATATATATTTTTAAATAAGAAACTACCTATGGAATGTAAAACCTTATAAAATAAATTATCAAGAAAAGCAGGAAAAAACTAACGCTTTTTTATTCACAGTAAATAAAAAAAATGAATACTTAATAAAATATGTATTCAAGTCTAAAAATATGATTTATACGAGTGCGAAATCGTAAAAAATAATATTATGTAGTTCAATGAAACTCAAAATTAACTATAACATATCTGGCCTCCCAGGCTAGTCGTAAAATGAGCTATATAATATAAAACTATATAATATATATTTACAATATTATACATAGACCTACAGTATTAAGCGTTTAGGTACACAGACGCACATAAAATTTTGACGAGAAGCCCTATTTGGCAAGCAGATATCTTGACAGTAAGCTAGCATTGTGAGCGTATTTTACGAGGGTTAAGCACACTTTATGGGGAATTGCGACAGTCTCATACTCCAATTGTAAACTTTTATATTAAATTGCTACTTGGTGAACGGAAAATTGGTATTTTGTGTATTGATTTTCACTACATTTTCTGAAGATACGTTTAGTATAAAAAAATATATCCATAATAATATACTTGTCCCCAGTTTTCATATCTGTTTACGACAGGTACTTATATGTACACGTTTTTTGCTTCTCAACTTGTATGTGTCATAGTCTGGTGGTTAGGTAACAAAAATAAACATATTGTTTTAAAATATTAACCAAAAGCCTAAATACTTAGTTAGGTAGTTTTCTAACAGATAATATTAGGTATATTAAATACATAAAAAAAATAATTTAAATGTGGAATTGCCAACACATTTTTATGGAGTGTATAGACCCAATAACTGTTAGTTAATCAGTATTTGAATTCCGTATAAAGATTTTTATTTATTTTTTATTGCCATTACAATCAACCATAGCTCATATCTTTATATTATACTATGTCAATTATTTTTACTAATAATAGGCATGTGTTGACCTTTTTAGATTTTATCACAAACATCAATTTTCTTAAATTCTTTAAGGGTTTTTCGGAATTGCTTTGGACACAAAATATTTGAAAATTTACAATAATTGTGCAATTCAAGCTAAAATTTTTTAACTTATCTCGTCACTCTCTTATACCTAGGTATACTGACAAATGTAGAATTAAGTTGTATTATATTATTCTGAAATGTATGTTCTTGTATGTAAATATTACTACCTACTATTTCTGTTGTTGATAACCAACACAATAGAGACGAAATATTTAAAAGTTATAGATTAACAACAAAATAAATCTACCAAACACAGAAATATGTTATCCATATAATAGCAAATAAAATGAAAATTTAGAATACAAATTGCACAATATGCACAATCATACGTATTTGGTATAATATAATTTTGGAAATAAAAACGTTTAAATAAAAATGTTATAATAGTCGGTTGTAATGGACTAATATAATATTATAATATGATTCAGCGTTATAGTTAGTCAAATCTCAAGTCTCGTAGATTATTGTGCAAACTATTGATTTTTTTTTTGTTACATAATTATTTGAATTAAGTGAATTTTTCTGACCATTTGTAAATAAAAACAAAAAATTTGAAAACAAGAAAATATAATTTAATATTATAAACTGAATGCGAAATTTGTTAAAAATGTTTTATAATAATTTGATCACAAACATAAACATAAAATAGGAGAAATTTGTTTTTGAGTTATAACATTTTTATTATAATTTTCAGGTTTACTCTATCGTTTATAATCATATTCAAACGGTGATAAAAACATCTCTTATTGATACACGTCTATGCGTGAATTGAAATTGTAAAAATCTTCTATGATGCGTACGTATAATAAATTATGTACTAATTATGATTTCATAATATTATATATTTTTAAACATTATTCTGGAAATTTGAAGCTTTAGTAAAATACCTTCTACTATAGGAGGCTGCTTGCTGAATGAAAATTAAATATTCGTAATATTATGTTTGTTATACGTAAGGCAGCTGGGACAGTATTATAAAATAACTTTTAAATATTTTGATTGTAATTTAGAATATTAATTAGGTAGGTAGGAAAGTATATGCACACGTATCACATATATGTATCACAACTAATAAATTAAAATTTGATTAAATTACAACTATAAATTCTGTCACAATGAGCGGTTCGATTAGACAAAAAATAAAAAACATTCTGTATAATAGGTGAACGAAAAATTACGATATTACATAAAATGGTGTTACTCGCGCCCTTGGCGTCGCTGCGTAGCTACGGCGACAAGTTATTACGTATTGTTGTATATTGTTATTATTATTATTGTCGGGAGAGACGAGAAATTGGACAACCGGGACGAATCACATAATTTCCAAAATATATCGGCTGTATAATATAATATTATATTTTTCACTCCATCTCGGTCTCGCTTGTAAGAAACACGATACGACATTATATTATTATTATACTATGTGTTTATATACATTTGATTTTTATTATTTTTACGGTTACGACACATGTAGGTACAAACACATACAATATATAATAAATATATATATATATATATAAATATAAATGTATATATTGGTATCTTGCGGGCGTGCGCAAGTGTGCTTATTAACGGTTTGTCATTTTATAGAACGCTCGCACGCTCCGCGTATACATTCGATATATACAATACGCACGTTCCTACGCACACGTATATGATATACATTATGCTGTATATATATATATATGAATATACACATTTATAATATGTATATAGGTGTGTTTGTAATATGTATACGCCGAGCCACGCACATGGCCAAGAGCGGAATTAATGACGTGGAGCTGGTGGCGGGGTTGGGACAAGGTAATATTGTATCCGAAACTTATAAATGTATATAAAATGTATTGGGTACAATAATACAGTATGGTATACTATGATAATATATTAATATATTACAATGTTTGTACTAGTGACGGTAATAATGATTGTATTTCTGCAGTATAACAATATTCGTACGGAATTGGTTCGATACATTCTGGCGGTCGTTTCGAAACAGCAATTGATTTTCGCAACATCGAAAACATGTTTTTAATTATTATCATCGTTTTTCTCGTATCTTTTCGTGCATTTCATTCATGAAATCCAAATATACGTGAGCAATTTTCATATAATATATAATAATATTATAATATACAGGTAAAATTAATACCATTCACTGAGCTTCCTTTCAGAATACATTTATTTAATTACGATTTTTTTAGGAAAACTCAATAATATACTATAATTATTTTCAAATACAATGAGGTAATTTAAGAAGTGCAGCAATTTGGTGATGGAAACTTATTTTTTTCAATTTACAACCTACCTTTTTAACTGAAATTTATTTAAGTAGATATATATATATATTTTTAAATTTTAACGAGTACATGTATTATGTTATAATATATTGATATATGTACCTAAATGGCTAAATACTTACTAACGATAATATTCCTAAGTAATTTCAGAAAATATTTACAAATTTCAACACATCACTATATTAGTGTTTTATTAATACTGATAACTATTATTTTCAAATCACCATAACCTGCAAAACATCCATAGGTACCTATTATTATCTGTATTATAAGCTAACAGGTTTGGAAACATAATAGACATAATATTAAAAAAAAAAAATCATTTGCTTAACAATTTACAGGCAAAAGAGGGTTTCTCATTTTAAAAAAAGGTGGTATCTCCAGTCCCCAATATGACTTAAATTATATAATATACCTATTCGTATATAAGTATTTGAACATAAAGTCATTGAATATTATTAAAAGTTCCAAAAACCAGGTTTTTAATAAATTAATTATAAAAAGTAAACAATTGGGTGAGTATCCTCTGAGAATTACACTGTATGTGTACTCAAACAAATTACCTATTTCAATCCTCCGGGAAGTACGCTTGCAATGGCCAATGAGCATATTATTCATTTTAAATTTAATGAATGTTTTATCGAATTCTTAATCTATTTTAATGGGTAAATATTAAATGCTGAGTTCTCTTTGAGACCAGAAAAAAAGGATTTATTATAATAATATTTCATAAACTGCGTTTTATAAAATATCGATGTTTGTTGCGTAAAAACTGTGATAAAACTATTTTGCATGCTATTTAATCAATACCTACATAATATTGACTGTTTATATTTCATTATAAGTATTCACACATTATTGTGAGTAATATACAACCTACAAAGAAAAACTGACTTCGATGTCAGAGTACGGTTGCGTTAAACAAACACAAACGATTCAACGCCATGGTTTTACCACTAGGAAGCGCTACGTAATGCACTGCACGAACAACTATTATAAAGTCTAAGAGTTAAACGTGTAATAGGTACTCATTACTCGTATTCAGTGTAATAATAATAATAAATAATACATACATACATACATATTGTGTTTACCTTCGTATTGTTCGTGTAAAGCCACACAGGAGAATTAAAAGTTTATTAAATTTGTAATAAAATGATTATATTTATTCCTTTCCCTGGATAATTTTTATCACATTATAACATTATACGACTGTGCAAAATATTGACGTATGTACCATTATGAGAGTGGACTTACGAAGAACTGGACATTTTAATAAAAGCGGTTGCAATCAAACTTTGTTACGTACCGTGTACGAAAAAATCGTTCAACAAAAGTATGTAAATATTTTGTTATAACTAATATTATTATCATATCGTATTATATTAAAAACCCTAATTTTTATAGTGGCACTATAATATAGTACTTGGTACTGCAATTAGTAGTTACTAAGTATAAAAATTATAAACATAAACAATTGACATTAAAAATACATTGAAAAAATATTATAACTATTATGTATAGACTTTAATATTAAAGTCTAGAAGGTTCTACTTTTTCTTCTGAATTTGTATTCCAACAACGTTCATGCAACCCATATTCCTGTTGTCACCTTAATCAGTGGACAATTTACTTTCATAAGTGTCTGTAGCCGATAAATATAAAAACATAAAAATACGAATGCGTCTAAAAAAAAAAACAATATGTTTACATTTGGTTTGAATTTTCAGCTCAATTTTTAAACACATGTGTAATACACTAGTACATATTGACATAATATATTGGTAGCCAAAAACTAAATCATAAAATTGATCGTGACTTTATGGTTATGTAATATGTATATGTAACATACACAATGCTTACAAAAACTACCATTGAAATATTAGTAAAAAAAAAAATAGCATATAAAAGAAACCCTATTAAGAAATTCTCCGCCTTTTATTTGATAAATACGAATTTTCCCCTCTTAAAATGCTTTTAAAATGTATATTATAGCTAAATGGCTTGGGACAAACAAATCGTCACTGTATCGTTTTCGACATGCTGTGTTATATAGAGTAATCTAACGATGTATGACGAACATTGAACTTTCCGAAGGTTATGCTGCAATAGATATCACAGTATAGAAGAGGATAATATTTATATTAATATCGCACAATAGTGATACAACATAATAATAATAATATAGTATATTTCAATATATTTTGTGTGCTTAAACAATAATCATTATTGTAACGATATAATATTATTAATTTAAAATAATTCAATGAAAACATAATGTTAATTGTATACGAATTTCTAAACTGAAAGAAAATAAAGAAATAAGTGAGAAAATATAAAAAAGTAATGTAATGAATAGCGCACCGGTGTTCTGGAAACTTAAAAAAATATTGAACTAAACTTTTCATTCGATCTTTAGAGCTAAAATCAAATTAATAACTACTTTCGATAAAACTTTGGTAGTGATTGAGTAAGGAGAGGATTTGTTAGCTCTTTTATCTTGTATAAACGAAAAAGTCCCACCCTTTTTTTACCACCCCATACCTTTCTTTTGAAGCTTTCACTTTTAATAAGCAACTTGAATTATGGTAAGAAAGTGATCCCAGAAAAATTAACATTTAAAAGCTCTTGGTAAATTAAAAAGTTAAGGAATAGAATAAGGAAAACTGACAAAAGGCAATAATATTAATAATATTTAATAATATTGTTCAAACGTTTATAAAAGAACAGAAAAAATTTACTGAATGATTTTTATGTTTATGTTTTACATTGATGTGTGTTTTTTTATTTTTGAATACAAAATTTATAGTTGAAATAAATGCCTCCAATCTTCAATTTCGAGGATGGTAGAAAACTGAATTTAGTTGTTGTTTTTGAGATGATTCAGAAAAATTAAAAAAAAGAAATTAAAAAAATGAATATTTACGCAACATTTAGTTTATGACGAAATTGATATTATATTTTGTTGTAATTCAAAAACTTATAACTGCATAAACTTGAAATTTTCAACAAATATATTTTATAATTGCATTTTCTAAATATCATATAACTTTAATTATTTTTTCATTTATAAACATTTATAGGCATTTGAAACTTTCGATTCTATTAGTTTCTTTTTTTATAGGTGTTGAATATAAACGTGAACATTTAATACAAGATTTCTTATAAGTTATTCTTACTGAAAGTATAAAAAAAAAATTTAAGCTTAAAATATACAGATTAATTTTTTATAAGGTTTAAATTTGAATTTGTATCAAAGTATTCACAAATGGGAATTATTTTGCAATTCAAAATGTATCAATTTTTAATTTTAATACCAAGAAATTATAATTTAAGACAATATTCCTCATACGGTTTTTTAACTGGAATTTAAAAACCAAAATTCAGTGTAAAGCCACATTAATTGTTTAATGTGTGTTTGTAGTTGGCGCAAGTAAAATAACTTTTTTATTGTGTTGTAATTCAAAAAATATAAATCGTAGAAACTTTAAACATTTCAGTAAACCGTATTAATTATAATTTCCTACGCATAATATTTTTATTGTGTTCACATGCTTTTCTAATAACATGATTTCTGAGAAACTAGTTTTTTAACAGTAAAAACAGTAATGATATGTTCGATTCAAGAAAAAAACCCAAATAATTAACCAACGTTTCTATACTGCATAATGTATTCCGTTTAGATAAATATGAATTAAATTAACCTATCGAGTAAAGTGATAAAAAATAATTTTAGTGTATTATTTTTATGACATAACGTGTATGTAATTATAATTTATAATAATATTAATTATTATTATTATTCTCATAATACTATTGATGAATTATAGCTTGAGCGTTATTAAAACTAATGTTATTTTTTGTTTAATGATTCTTCGAACTTGTATATTCTATTATTTTTTATGCACGATTGAGTCAGGCGTATTTTGTGTTTTAGATTATATTCATTATAAAAATGTTCAGAAAAAAATAATTGGAAAAAAGTTAGAATTTTAAAACTTGTAAAAAACTCAAACGCCCCTAACCTTATCTGAGTTTTATATAATATTATGATCTACGCATATTTATTATAACATCGTGATAGATGGGTTTTATAGTAACCATTAAATGGGTACATAGTTTTTCATAATTATTATATACAATCGGTACAACAACATACACTAGAGATACCTACTTTAAGTTTAAAAATCACCTAAAGTGTATTAAATCTGTAAAAGATTCGATTTATTAAGATATGAAAAATATTTAAAAATCATTATTTATATTATATTATACGACGTACATAGATGTACTAGAACGTAGTATCTTTTTGAGATATAAAATACACCGAAAATTAAACAAATTACAATTTAAAACTTTTATTGCTTGTATACAAAAAAAAATAATAACAAATAAGAAAGTAAATTTATTATTACGTAACCTGATATTTATGATATAATAACGATTATGTATTGTTAAAATATTGAAAATACCATTTACAGACAATAATTCAGTAAAAGTCATATTATCACTTGTATAGAAACAAATTGTGAAAATCTGAGTTGTCAATGTTTTACAACCATTGTTATTATTTTATGTCCGAGATGACTATATTAATGTGTTAATAAGAATAGGAAGGAAATCCTAAGAGGACAAAAAGTTTTTGTTGAAGAAGTTCGAGATATCGTGATTACTTTGAACAGGTAAACCTACATTATGTGGTCTAATAATATTAATATGTAGATACAAGTATTTTCGATCGTCGTCATACGCGCGTGCGCATCGGCCGATAACTCGCGCTTTCCAGTTCACCGAACGTTCGGGCGTGAAGGCATACTACTGCAGAGGCGAAGACTAGCTCATCACGGTTCACCAAATGCAATCCCATCGCTTGTGGTTGTGTCGTGGTGCGAGCAAAATTCCGTCACTTTTATTATTATTATCGTCGTCATCACCGTTGTTATTATCGCCGTTGCCTGTTGTTGTTGTAGTTGTTATGTTGTAGGCACCCAAGTCTCGTCGACGGTAGCGTGAAAACCCGCAACAATCGTCGATCCGGTGGGTATAGCATAATATTATATATCGACGCACCTGCAGCTGCAGCACACCCACGACGCCTTGTACCAGCAGAAATGGTGGAATAATTCCATATACATATATTATATACAGTATGGCAGGTAGATACGCATGAAATGGTGTGCGCCGCGATTCGAACCATCATGATGAAGGTAGGTAACCAAAAATGCAAATTTGACTCGTTCCAAAATCACCTGTTCGTTATGGAATGGTAGTTTTCTATACATATCTATATAGACAGACAAACAATAATATTATATTATAATATACCTAGTCCACTCATATGAAGTAATATACCAATACCGCAGTTGTGTTATTATGTCACAATAATATGCCTACCTACCTAACAGTGTAGACGTGTTATTATTATTTCGTACCTATAGCTGCTCCAAGTCTATGATTTAATTTACGACATGGTTGTTTTATAATATAAATTATTAATCAAGAACGGCATATTTTTCTCATTTCGTGCCAAATGTTTTTAATTCTATTGCTTTCCCTGTTCCTGTACGTACAAATGTACAATAATATATTGCTATTCATGGTGGAAATTCAAGGTAAGCCACGGGACTGAAAAATAAGAAATATTTTGATTTTCGTCATGAAGAACTATAATATAATATTTTGTACCTACTTATATAATATTATTATGGGTGATGGTAATAGTGACAAAGCGTGGTGATATAATGGCTGAACACACATGAAATCAATAAAAAAAAATTGTGTTTATGTGTTACACGGCTGACGGTAATCGACAATCGATTATCGGGTACTTTTTTCTTTTACTACAAAATATATTATATTATTATACTTGTCAACAAAAAGCTTTTTTTAAACATTTTTTCTATTATTCGCATTTTTGATTTTACAATACAATTATGTTACTTTTGATTTTAAAATCTAATTTTTAAATTTTTGCTATACTTATACATTTCATTAATCCGTTGTAATAATACTATATTTTCAACAGTAAGTTGCAGAACACAGTCGACCCATACCCAGTATAATATAATATTCGTTATTTATTTCCATTGTTGTTTACACACTTGATACTCTTTCAGATATTTCCAGAAAAGAATATTGCATCGCAATGTAAGTATGTATTTATAATTTAATTTGAAACGGAATATTATTGTACAATCACCACTATCGTCACGGAATCTATCACATAATTCTTATCACAGAGTACCTATTACATATTATATCAGAAATTACCAAACTTTTTTTAACGTGAACCTAATATTTTAATATCAATTGAACATTACCAAAACAATAATGTGATTTCTCGTTGTTATAGTTGTATTTATTTTTCTGCGACACTCCATAAAAACACGCGCCCTGACTTTGGGTCTGCTGTCTTTTATATTGGCACGATCTGGACGTGTTTCTAATTTCTATGTATGTTGATTTTAATTTAAAATAATTTATTACCCGTTCATTAAACACCTATACGTTATAGATCAAATGTGACGTAATAAATTTATAGAACGATTTGATTAAGGCAATCATTTTATTGAATATTATATCGTGATAGATTGAAAACACAGAAAATTTTTTCGGGCTATGCTACATAAACACGATCAGCTGTTTTTTCTAGTCGTGCCAGTAGATCTAACCTCTACAGAACTGTATTGACATGTCATAAATCAAAACATTTGGATCCTTACAACAAATTTAATGGTACGCATCATCAATTCGTTTCACTCTAGAGATAGAATAACAACACAGAACTGACATATTATGGTAATAATAATATGATTATGTTATTGCGTTTTGCGATAAGTTGAACGATGGAAATATAGAGATAAAGAAGTCATTATATAAATATAATTATAATATAATATACACATAATTATATAGTCAGTTCTATTTACATAGATTTTATCAAAATACTTAATTCGAAATGTAACCATATTGTGAATTTTGATTATAACTCGGCTGTCAAAGCTTTGCAAAAATACATTATTTTTTACGTTAAACTATGAATACCTATTTGTGTAAGTATGTACCCCATTATAATTTGTTATCGTTATTATTGAATAAATTTTATCTGCTATTTATTTTATTTCTAAATATATATTTTTTTTCAGAACTAACTATTTTAAAAATAATTGTACCTAACTTATGATAGTAACTATATGTTGTAACTAGGTAATCTAAATTGTATAGGCACCCCTTCTATCTACCGTTAAAAATTTATAATGTATTCGCTCCTGTAATCATATTCAATATGTAGGTATGTTATTTACGTTCAACGAAGTGTGAATTTTTTTTTGATTTTGATTTTTATAAGGCAACTTTCCACAGAAGGGGAAATCATGGGGCCCGGTAAATTAAGTTATTATTTTTAAAATATGATTAAAATCATAATAAAGGTATCATCAATGTTTATTCTGCGATATATTGTATTAATTATAAGACCACAATATATTTAAAAGATGGTTTGGATACTTGCAGCTCCAGCGTACTATTAAATCGGGTCTGGTGTACAACAAACAAACATTTTATTCTAGACAATTTATTAATCGTGTCGAAAATTGTTTTTGATCCTTTGAAAAATATATATAATCGTTAATGTTGATTCATAGAAAGTGTAGAAGTGTAAACGAATCGGACGTTTTATTGATGGAAATATAACAGCGGACACACGAGAGGGCAAATAATCGAGTCTGGTCGGTGTGTGATGGTTGCAACTAACTTGCAATGAAAATGTACTTTGAAAACGTGAATTTACTTTTATCTTCACAATCGGATACGACGCGTGTATACGACATGTTGAAACCTAATACACCAGTCCATCTAACAACACGGTCCCCTCTAATACGTTTCCTTTTTTTTTTTCGCTTTCACCCTACCGCTCCACAACCTCTACCATCCACACGTATATTATATTAGGTATATCGTATATAGTGACGGCCGCACTGTGCGCAGAGGCTGTAGCTTAAACCAGCGAACAATCGATTCGCAATGATACCAATCATAACGATACTACTACAACTACTACAAATACTAATAATCATAATAATAATGATAATAATAATAATAATAATAGGTACATGACATAACACAGAGACACACGTACGTATAATAGTAATAATAATAATAATAATAATAATATCCTGCAGCAGTGAGTTACGTGTACGACGGCAATCGTAGTGTACGGTGGCGGAGGTTTACGTCACGGATCAATTAATATTTGTATCGTAGAGCAAGGGCAGCTGAGCGAATAGACGACGACGGTCGTCGTATAGTGGCGGCGTCAATGTCACTGGAACATATGGTACGTCGGTAGCGGCGGAGACAACAAGGACGACATCTGCGAACAACTATTTTATAAACAGAACTATTATTTTTATTACTTATATTATTCAATTAATATAACATTTTTTTAATAATATTATAGAAAATATGGTCTTAAATAAACAGGTATATAGTGGTAACTCAGGCAAACATCGAAACGCGTCGAATGTTTTTCTCCGCTTATCATATTATTATTCTTATATTATTATTATTATTATTATTATTATTATTATTCTATTATTATTATTAATTACATAGAATTTATCCTATTATGAAAAGCTATGTTTGCTTAAGTGTCCTACATACCCTTTTATTTTGTCGTATATATGCGGCTACAACCACTTTGCACACATTTACCTGAAATTGTTTCCTTCATATGTGTTAGTATATACGTGGGAATCAGGACCTGTCTGCCTGAGTCCAATAGGCAAATAAGCAGTGTTTGGAAAGAACGTCGTTCATGAACGCACGTTCACGCGTTCACGTTCATATGTAGTGAACGATACGTGAACGTCACTCGTTTTTTGCTAATAGAACGTGAACGTGAACGACGTTTATATTTTTAATGAATTTGATCAATTTTTAAGACGTTCAATTTATTTACCATTTAATAAATATTATATTATGTATAAAATAATTAATTATATTATAATAATAATATTTTCATTTTTCCCATTATA
Source organism: Nasonovia ribisnigri (assembly GCA_027563435.1). Lineage (NCBI taxonomy): Eukaryota > Metazoa > Arthropoda > Insecta > Hemiptera > Aphididae > Nasonovia > Nasonovia ribisnigri. Next base: position 131,231 of record JANEHU010000011.1, on the reverse strand, counting down.
ATTCCTACAATATTTGTTTAATTGCAAAATATATAAATTAAATACGTGAAATTCCAGTGTCCCCGGCTAGAAATACAACATTAATGTTATGATTTCCATGAATTTGTAATAAACCTAATCGGTTTATAATGAATAGGTAAAGTGTATATCTATTATGGTATAATAGATATACGTTTATGGGTTTTTAATTTTTATATTGACTGCAGGCTAACGATTCATAAAAAAAAATTAAATGAACGCGACCCAATGAACGCGTTCGTTTTTTAAAAGAACGTGAACGTGAACGCGTTCGTTTAAAAAAACACGAACGTGAACTTGAACGAGTTCCTTTTTTAACGACTGAACGTGAACGTGAACGAGTTCATTTTTTTAGTGAACGTTCCGAACACTGCAAATAAGTTCACTAATCATGAGTCCAATAACCAGCCCCTACTGTAGTAATTAACAACGATAAGTTGTTGACACTAAATCTCACCTCAGTTGATGACGATTGCAAACTTACAAGATAGTTCATTGAAATTAACATTAAATACCAAACATATTATCAACTTCCTGAAGACAAACACGTCATTATACGTAATAATTAGTAATTTTTCCAGTTCCCACATCTAACTTTAATGCCCTAAAATATTTAAAATTCGTCATCATTACCTTAGTAACACACTTTCTAAACAAATATAAATTTCTGATTCCAATATTTGCTGTACTAGTTGACCATTAAAAATAACTTTTTTCTGAAGATCGTCTACTTAATAATTAAACTCTGATTATCTCTGTTGAAAATCGAAAAAATGAATAGCCAAACTCTTTGTTAAAAGTTAAAACTATCAAAGATTTCATCATACAAAAACTTTTTGAAAACAGCTTCCTAGATGTGTTAAATTCTCGGGGGACCTTTACTAAGTACCAACAAATATGTCTCCACTCCTCCCAACTTCGTTATTCACTTTTATATCGTGACTGAGTACTTTAAAAAAAGCACACGTACCTTGGTTTATGAATCTGAAATCACTATTTTGTAACCAAATCTAAAATAGTAAGTTTATTGTCCAACACGAATGATATTCTTTAAATATATCATGGTTAAAATGTAAGTATATGCGTATACATATATTATATTCCCAAACTATTTTTTATGACTTAGTTCGTATTATACAGTATTTGAATTAAAAATCGAGACAAGAAACAAAGACTTATTAATTGGGTGTCGAAAACGCATCGTGCTATGCTTAACTTGGCAATAGATAATGGTGTAAATCATTAACGATTTCACAATAAATCACCATATGAAAAAAATAAAAAAAGGACATTTTGAGCAGAGTTGGTCTGTTTAGGTCATTAGGTGTTAAGTGTTTATAGAATGATTTTAATTTGAACTGATTGTTAAAATATATTTTATGCATATTATTATAAGAATAGGTTTTTTACACATATTATACATTGTCATAAATACTATATTAGTGGTTTTCAAACTGGGTGCCGCGAGCATTCACTAAGTGTGCTGCAGTGTTCTGAAAAATTTCAACTGTTTGTCCAACAATTAAAGATATTTGTATCAAGCACACATTTCTCATTGAACGTACGTATCAACTACAATTATTTTTTGTAAAATTATCTTATATAATATAATTATAATTAATACGAATTTGTTGCCCCATCAAATACACATTTTTAATTAAATGTATATAATTATAATTCAAAAAAATTTTGTCGATCTAATTATTTAATGGAAACAAATAGGTCAATGTGCCGTGAATATATTTTGAAGAGCACGGTGTGCCGTGATTAATAAAAGTTTGAAAAACCACTGTACTGTATGATAAACTACATCGTATAAGTTTTTTTTAATTTTGGGTACGAATAAGAGATTAAATGAATACCCAAAATGGCTAAAACTATAAATAAACCTAAAAATTACTTTATCATAAATAAATTTATGACGTATATAAGCCAATATATTCTAAAATACATTTATAGCATTAACTAAAAATTATAATTGAGGATTTAAGCTATGAAGCGTCCAAACGCCCAAAAACGAAATTATTTATTAAGATTTACGAGGTGTTTTATATATTATGGACAACAAGTGTCTATAGCCTATACTGTAAATCTTACTTTTTTCAAGAAAATTGAAGTACAATATCAAATTTGGAAGATTATCAATCGTTTGGTTTACAAGATACTTTTTAGTAATTATTTTACTTGATACAGTAATACCTAATCAAAAGCAAAAATTATTACATAATAACATTTCTGCAGTCTCAATTAGTATTTTAATGGATAAAAGGACCTGGGTGCCTGCATAGAGTATTCTAAAATATTGTAAAATTGTATCGTTTGGTTTACAAGATACTTTTTAGTAATTATTTTACTTGATACAGTAATACCTAATCAAAAGCAAAAATTATTACATAATAACATTTCTGCAGTCTCAATTAGTATTTTAATGGATAAAAGGACCTGGGTGCCTGCATAGAGTATTCTAAAATATTGTAAAATTGTATCTGTAATATGCATTTTAAGATTCAATAACAAGACTTAAACAGCTACAATACTACATACTATAATATTTATAATATGAATCAAGAATATTAAAGTTCATTTGTAAGTACAAAGTTAAATATTGATTAGTAATATGAATAACAAGTTAACGCAAAATATTAAAATCTGTAAATACAATATATTTATATTACATATACTGTGTGTATTTTATATCGTTGCACAAATGGTATTTTAATGATTATCGATCAATAATACAAGTAGGTACAATTTAAAACGAAAAATGTTCTCAAAGTTTCTTTATATTTAACATGTAAGTTTTATGACAATTAAAAATGATTAAGCACGCAGTTGTTTCAACAGCAAAATAAATTTAATTTTTTAACTACTATTTTAATGGTTTCTGGTAATGATTTTTCTCAGAAAATGATAATGTCAGAAATTTAGTTCTCTACTCAATCAACATAATTATTATCAACTCAATATTCCCTGTCTAAAGTTTATTAATTTAATATGCTTTAAAAATGATTCTTTTTATTATTGATCCGTAATTATTGAAATAATTATTGACATACCGTTCAATAGCATAAGATACACTCTGTATAAATATAAGGTAAAACGTTAAAGCATTTATAAAGTGTGCACGCATTGTTGGAATATAAACAACAATTAAATTACCTAGTTAAGTAATTTTTGGTTACGCGATTTTGCGTGGTTTATGATGGACTCACATGACACAGGTATGACGAATCATTTGGGTGCATTGTCAAAATACGAGTATAACTGTTTTAGATAGCAAAAGTTATCTATTGTAATTAACATAGACTTAAAAAAGAAAGTTTCAATTAAAGTGTAATGAAGATGTTTTGAATCTAACATCTGCAACAATACATAAAAGTATTAAAAGTTTTAAAGTTTTAGTTTATTTTAGGTTAGTATATTTTAATAAAATGTAACCAATGCCCAAACTCGAAATAATGCTCACTCTTCAAAAGATGTAACTGATGTTTGATTGGATCTAACACTCTAATCTTCTGATGTAATAATTAAATTATTTGATTAAAATTATTTTCAGGAAAGAATCTGAATTCACTAAGCTCGTTATTTAGATGAGTAATTACTAGGGATTCCAATCCTAAAGGGTATTTACTTAAGTACTTAGGCCGGCCTAATAATCATTATTTTATTACGTTTAATTATTTTGTTATTATATACATATTACTACATTGTGTAAATCATTATATTTCATTATATTGTAGACTTAATAATTAATTACACTCAATTTAAAAAAATGTATGCCAAGTTAAGTTTCATTTGTTCATAAAAAACAATGTAGTCACATTTATTATAAAATACAGTTTACTATATTTTTACGTTTAAATAATCTGAATTTTATAAGGCAGTATTTAAAATAATTTATTTCAACAAAGTAAAATTTAAATAACCACGTTTTAACTCAATAATATAATTATTGGTACACACAAACCACTTTCAATTAATTTATAGTGATGTGATTTCATAATACTTACTACATTAAAATAGTTTTGAATAAAAAGTTGAATTGTGTTGATACAGTTATTTTTATTCATTATTATATAAAATGTAATATATTGCTGACCTTAATTTATAATAATACCTACTTCTTACATATAATAACTTATTAAAACACTAATTTTTATTTATAAATAATAATAATGTATTATTTTAATTAATAAAAACTAATGTTTGTTTGTGCGAAAATTAGAATATTATATAGTAATAATAAGCAATATAACATTGAAGTAATAATAATAAAAAATATTTTTGGTATTTTAATTAAACACGAGTACAATCCAATAAGATTAAATAATTATTATTTATTACATTGAAGTAATGATATGTTATCAAATCCCTCTCACTCCATACCTATTTGTATACTATATTACTCTAAAGTAATTACGTAAATTAATATTATGAATAAGTGTTCAATTATCGATAGTAATTGGTTTTTGAATACCCACCCACAACGAGTAATTAAGAAAATAAAAAAAACAAATCATTGTAGGTACAAATAATTGTACCATTCATGAATGCCAGTTCGTATATTATATACCAATACCTACCTACTTACTACGCTTGCTTAGTAAGGGAAAAAGGAAACCTGACAGGTGAGTGACGGTTTGAAATAAAATACTTTTAATTTTTCATAGAGTGATGGCGATTATATAATCTGCAACAGCTAATAGATTAAAAAACAATTATTATAAGGACGTTGCAGCTACACTACGATAATCGGTGATTTCTGTAATTTGTGGTGTAAACTAATTTTACTTCATCTATTTATTTTAGTAATCAAAGAAAAATACCAGATCGTTATTTTTACTGGGATAAGAAAAAAAGTTTTACTTTTAGTTAAACAAATATTTATGAGCGAAAAATTAATATAGTTAATTATTTCAAAGGTAGGAAAATAAGTTATTTAAAACATTGTATATTATTATAATAACGCCGTACCATAAAAATATGCTACACAACTATTATCGAACAAAATAAAGACATCACTCTGCGATTAACGAACAACTAAATAATTAGTATTAACTATAATTTGATTTACTTTATACTCCATCCACTGTGCATAATCAACCATGGTAAACATGTGATTTGAATAATATACCATTATTAAACAATTGCGAACTTTCAAAGTACTTAATATTGTAAATACGACGAAATTAATTCAATTTAATAAAAAGTATTGTCGCTGTTGTTATTCATCTGATTTTGTTTTAGTCAAAATATGTAATATAATATATTATATTGTAATCTAAATAATATTATTACTAAAATTGAACGATTTAATGATTATCTACCACTAAAGATTTTGGAAAATCTGTTACAAATATGTGTCCATCATCTTCCCAAACGAATTCAATGCATCACCGACGCTGTTAGCTCTTATATTACAGTGGTCACTTAATTATCGGAGAAGTTTACTTTGATTCGTCGACAAAATTTGATGATATACTATACTGGTAAAAACTTCATTGAAAGCCGTTTGAAATGGGGTGGAAATCTTCTGAGCTTATTTTTCCACTATTTAATGTACTTGGCGTGGCTAATATTCAAATGACTGACGATTTTCAAGGAATACAAAACAAGAAATTGTTTTCTAGTCAAGTGGTTGACATCAGGTATTATTACCGTGATGTGTGAAGATTTTTATTTAATATTGTACATATGATCCAAAATATAAAATATGTATGACATTATTAAAGCATTATGACGTAATAGCGAAAACCACAGATCAGAAAAATAATTGTTACGATAGTTTCATTCTCAATTTACATATAAGTAGGTATAAATTGTTAATTCTTCAAAAATCCATTAATTGTTTTGAGTGTGTTACCACTTTTATAGAACTATTGTTTTGTCGTAAAAAAAAGGTTGAGAAGCAATGTTCAGCTAGTTCATATTATACATACAGGTATTGTGTTCGCTTTTGGACATTTGTATCTCCAAGACCAAACGACGAGTAATATAGCTGGCACCGGATCTCACACTAGCCATTTGGCCACGTAAAATGACGTGACCACTGTAGGTCATTTAATATTACATAGGTACTTCAGCGAATACCATGGTATACGATGACACGTGCGCTGGAAGGCGGAAAAAAATGCATTTAGACCGGTTTGACAGGTATTGGTGTGCGAAACCGTGCAGACGAAAATAAAAACAGCCAAAGCCATAGTATTATATATGGATGTGTCGGAGGAATAATAATTATTTTCATTTTTCACTTATACATTATTGTATAAGGTGGATATATAGGTAGGTATATCAAACAATTTAGTCTGCTCTAATGTGTACTGCACATCCACTACACTGCGGATAATATCATTATTATTTCGTGTTCCAAACAACAATATTAATATAACATACGATAGCATGTTCAGAAAATTATATGATAGAGTTTTGATAGCTGGGTATAGACAGCTGAATAATAATTAATCGGAAGGAAAATGTACCTGTAGTTTTTTTTTTCACTAACGCGAAACAATATTTTTCGAATTGATTAAACCATTATCATACAAACCAAACTGGAAAATTGTCTACGATAATTAATGGGTATTAAAATATAATCTATGTAACGATAATATTATTGTGCAACGCTGTACCTACGTGTTTTTACTTGGGATTTGACTGTGTTGAGCGTATATAAATGACAGTGGAGCACAATATTAGGATTTTTATTTTTCCCTACACATAAGGAGAATTAGAAAAACAGTACAAAAATGAGGTGAAGAACGAATTCATGTGTAAGGGAGGGGGTAGTGATCATTATACTCGAGTTGATTACGAAATTTCTGTGAACCATAAACTCGCTCATTAGAGGTGTCTAACGCAATAAATTGTCACCATTTGCATAAAAATGTACCCGAGTGAACGAATTTTTTTTATGGTAGCTTATAAAAGTTTTTTTCTCCATCCACCCTGTGTGCTTTATAGCTGTAATATAACGTTTTTATTTACACCCTCGGTAAAGTGTGAAATTGCATTTTTTTAACTGGGTAAATGTGAGCTCTAAACAAGGTCAGTATAGCTTTCCAATGACCCGAAACCCATATTGAACGTGATTTAATTTCAATATTCATTACAGTCACTGTAAACTTCAAAACGTTTGTAACACATTGTACGCCAAATTTTTACCAATATATGTAAATATATTATAATCAATGACTAATAAGTAAAACCGTGTATTATTATTTTTATATTGGGAGCAATCTACTGGTTTAAATGATGTGTGTTCTTTTCTGTGTTTTTCATCACGCTTTGAAGCAGTACAAATCAAACAATTTTCAACTAAGAGTGTGGTTTCTGGTTACAATTTGTATCTAGTTGGTTATTCAGGGAGTCAACAATTCAAAGTACTTTTCAAAATATTTGGGAAAAACCAAAATAATATTACAGAATAATTTGAATATATTTTACGCAACACAAATTTTCGACAAAATAGATTTTGATTTTCGTTGTAATTTAATAAAAATAACTTTAATCCATAAATACTTCTGTTACCAAATATCTACATTAGCTTTTCTAGAAATTTAATTATATAGTAATATTATAACACTATAATAATGTTTTTAAATTGTTTGGTTATTTTTCAGCTGTTAAAAAATTTAATCTATTAGGCATTTTTTATTTTTTTTTCGATTTGTAATAAAAGTTGATTTGTAAGTCAAAATCTTAGAAATGTAATACAAAGTTTCTCATAAATTGTTCTCACTGTAAATATTTTATTAAAAATACAAGGCCATAATTATTTTTGACTTGTGTTTGAATTGAAACGTTGACGAAAATATTTGGATATATTAATGTTTAATAACGATGACTCTTCATACTATTTTTGTTATTTTGTGGTGATTCAAAAAATATTAAATGTAATCCAAACATTATAATTGGTTATATATAATGTAACTTTCAAAAATATTTAGATTACTTTCATTCTATTTATATACCATAGTGCTTTGCACACCTTTTTAGTTATTAAAAAATGTATACCTATAAAATGATACTTATAATATTATACTGTGTGATATTTTCTGCAAAAATCAGTTAACATGACTTATAATTATAGTGCTATCAATAAATTATAAAATACCTTTATAAATATAATTAATATAGAAGCAGAATCGTTTTTTTTTTTCATTTAAAATGATTTATCATTGAATTAAAATTTAACATATCTTTTACAGTGACTTCATCAACGATGATGTTTATGTTCAAACATAGTATACTTTAGCATAGTGACACCCCTTGGTATTGTATGTAATATAATATATTGTACATAATTCCATAACTTAAAGGAGTGAGAAAAGTATTAAATACAGTTGATGGTATTTAAGGTATTAGCATATATAATGTCTTGTAAATAATGTCGCCAAACCTTAAAATTATCATTTAAACATATTATTATACATTTTTAAGTTAACTAATTTAAAATATTTATTTTTATTGTATTTCTCATGCTTTTGTGGTTTGGTAAATTATATTTCGAGTTTATTCAAAATATATACATTCATGAATACCAAAATTACGAGATACCATCTATTGAAAATTCGGAGAATTTAGCAAAAAACATAATGACGATTCAATCTATTTTTATGACTTTTTGACAGTTGAATTTAAATTTTAGTTGTATGTGTTGGTCCTTGGTAGTATTCAATAAGTATAATATAGCAAACTGAAAGATGTATATAAATTATTTAGCAAAATCCACTTAACGGGGTCAAAAACTATTCACATGTAAAAATCGTTTTCATTTCTTTAGAACTCGGAGTGCACAAAGAACGTTTTTATTTATAAATATTTTGTAATATCTAATCAAACTTTTAAAGATCGTTTAATATTCATAAGCCGTTGAATGCAATCGAAAGATTCACAATAGGAAAGCAATCAGGATCACTCGACGTGAACACGTTTCTAGAAGTGAACATGGAATAACCTTCAATTTTCTCTTGCAAGTGTATCGTTATTATTTACATAATTGGATAATTTTATGTCTAACGTACTGGATATACACACTACAATATACAGTAATAGCAGAGCAATAAATACCGGATGTCCCACCTGAAGCAGGACATCCGTTCTTTGGGCGATGATTTTTTTTTAATTTTTTCTTTTTCATACGACTGCTGATACCATTTTTATATTACGAACGCGCGTCCACTGGAACAGAACTGAACTGAATCGGTTGTCAATGGTGAAAATTCAAAATGGAAAATGTGACAAATCGGTTAAGTAGAAGTGTTAGTAGGTAGTGTAATGTAAACACGGCACACTAACTCGCCCGATGCAGGCTGTAAAGGCAAAATCAAGAATTAAAGTACCCAATAATATAAAATTATTATACAGTATTATGAATTATTCAGCATCTCATATACTCACCACCACCGATGAATTAGGTGCAGAACATCTATTTTGACATAATTTGGTATACGGCGTTCCGGAACGGTTTTATGGATTCTTTTTAACCTACCGGACATAAATCCTATCCACCACTTATTGACTCACATAATATATTTCTTTATATTTACATAAAAGCACGAGATCTACAAACGCAGGTAGTAACATAAGTTTTTATGTACCGATAATTCCGTCATCGTGTTCGGCCGTTAATTTCACCTCTAACTCGACCGTAAAATACTATACAGCTGCTACTATATAGGCGAGTGTTGTGTGTGTGTGTGTGTGTGTGTGTGTATGTGTGTTGGTCGCTCGTCGTAACGAACGAAAGAGATATTTCTGTAAGCGTGTGTAACACATACGTGTTTACATATAACACTCGTGCACTATGTAGATAACTTTTTACCACTGGATAATAAAAACCCGTATTTTTGTATAATATAAAAATATAAAATGTCAGTTCTTGAAAACATAAACCTAACTAAAGTACTACACGGCGGTTAAGAGTATGGTTCAGTCATATTTTGATCGACCATTTGACACACGATAACTGTTTATTAATTATTTCTTATATGATTCACAGAGAACAGATATAATTATTATAATCCTCCCGAGTTCGTGTGGGGCATAACAGGTAAACCATACATGCATTAATATGTAAGTTACTATATAGTAAAGTATATTCGAGTTAAAATAAGATATCATGTAATCAACATAATATTTTTAATCATTATCACAAAATTAGATCAGCTTTGGACTGACAACTAATATTTTTATTGTGTTTAAAATTTGTTTGATTCGTGTGCTTGGATATATATTATGTAACATTTTTTAAGGGACTGACATTTTAAAGACATTTAAACAATGTGTGTAAACAAACATATTTAAATAAACCTATGGGAACCGATGTTTTGTCCCGAGTAGGAACCAGAACACGCCCTGACTACACATCCCGTTTTATTGAATATAATATTAAATATTTCCAAATTTTGGAAGTCATATGTACGATTTTCTGATCTCTGTCTGAAATTTACATGTTTAAGTTTCATTTTCTAAATTATGATCTTAATATAATTACCTAAATAATTTAGGAAATAATTGCCATTCAGGAATTTGTAAAAATTTGAATTTTTTTGAAATTTGATATAGCATAGTATGTATGATATATTATGTATCATGGGGAACCACTAATCCCGCTGAGGGTTACATGTAGTGTGTGTGTGTGAACGCAGCCATGGAGAACCACCGCCGCCGTTCGTCCCGGAGACGAATGATTGATTAGTCTAGTCTCGCTGCGCGGTGTACACGCATACACGTACACGAACCGTGTAATTAATCGCCGGTGTTCTGGAAGACGTCCATCTCGTCGTCGTATAGGGGCGAACCTTTTTTTCTTCTTCTCCCCGTCATCCTTGGAAACGTAGTCTTCCCCGTCACCTCGTTGCCCCCTCGTCATCCTGTATGGTACGTTAATGTGTATTATATATAATAATAATACAGTACAATATAGGTGTAGCTGGTATATTGTGATAGTCGTCGCGGTCGTCGTTCCCCATTCATGACGGGTATTTTACGGTCAGGGTTGCACCGCCGACGGACCGACAGACCGACCAACCAACGAGACGAGACTAGGATCGTTCACACACCGTGGATAATAGCCGTGGTCGGCCGTGGAAATGACGAAAATGTAATCAAAAAGAAAAAAAAACCGAGTACGCACGTTCACTGTTGTAGTACCTTCGAAATAGGTATAACCTACCTATAATGATATGAGAATACTCTGACCTGGTCAATAAACAAAGTTTAGTCGTATTTTAGGAGGGTTTAATTTTTTTCGAATAAATGTTATCTATACAAAAAATAGGCAAACAAATTCACATATTCTGCAATCCCTTATATAATTATTTTAATTTTTTTTTATCCCCCGTATATTAAATCATAAATATTGTAATTTATGTAATAAACTGCTGTTACATAATATAATAAAAATATAAATGAAACTTAATATTTCTACGATAGAAAACATCAAAAATGTCTTTCGGATAGCTACTATATAAGGGTATATTCCCGGAACTCCCGATGACAGGTGAGCTTATAAGATAAAATCTGCTGACTTCAAAAATAAATCAACTAATAAATAAATAAAATAAAGTAAATAAATAATAAATAATGAAAAATTGTTCCAATATGACGACGTGTTATTAAATAATAATACTTGTATAATATATGAAATATTTTAGGAAGCTTAGAAATTATTTGAGCCAATTTTGGGCGACCAAGCCACGAAACCCCTCCTCGTGTTTTCCATGAACTGGTCTCGTATGACAGGCTCACCAGCCGGCAATTTTCACGTCCAGTGTGACTGCTGTAGTAATTATACACCAATACAGTTTTCACACCAAAAACACGCACACAATAGCCTTCGCACGAAATTTCTGAAACGTCTGGGACACACTATTCACTGTACCGTACGTGTTTCCATTTGTGCAATGCATACGATATAATATATTTATTACAATATACGATCTACACCTCACCTGGGTTAACATTGTCCTCTAACGATGTAACCCACCTGTAAACTATATTCCTTTGGAATTCGAACTAATTTCTATAGTTATAGGTATAGAAGTCGTTATTACCCACTCATATAATTATATATAATCATACAGGTTATTGAGTTACACAATTTGGAATGAATTCACTTGTATTTACTGCGGTAATGATATTATCAATAATACCGACTTATTATATTATTATACACAGTGTAACGGAAAGACCTGTCAAATGAAAAATGAAAATTGATAATAGTTTAACGTAAAACAATATGACGCTGGTATATGGATTATAAATAATTTAACATTTACTTACGTCTAAAAATTCTTAAAAAGAATATTTAATCAATTATTTTTTTTATTTTCAGTATTAAAAAAAAATGTATACTGTTCGTGAAGCGCAAGTGTATATAAATACAATGAAAAAAAAAGGTTTAAATATTGATTAAAACAAAAATTATTTCATTTGTCACGTAATCCTGTTACACGCCTATTGTATAGGAGGTTTAAGTCACCAATGACTAAAAATTGTTCAATACAACACATAAGCACTTCAAATACATCAATAATATTGACTTCTGAGTTATTCTTTTTGATGATTCTTTGACGTCCATCACGCTCCGAATGTAAATTATTTCGTACGTCAATAACAGAAACGGCTTTGGATGCGCTCAAATAAGACAGTATTCAGGACTATTACGTCATCTCTCTTTAGAGACGACATGCAGTCTAGTTGACGTCTACCCAATATTTTCATGCGTGGTTTGAATGTGGTAGGAGGATGGCAAATATGGATTTGTAAGAGTGAGATGCACAAACAGAACGATAGCAAATAATATGATAGGCAGTTATAACGTGTGTTTTTTAATCTAAAACGAATTAAATTTTTAATCACCAATAATAATTAAGACGAGCCTTATAATTTAAATAATTGTACTCAATATTAATAGAAAATAAAATAATTAAATCGAAGAATCATAAAAAAATTAAGTACGTTCGGGAAACAATGAATCATTATATTATACTACAATAACAAACGTAAAAAATTTATAAAATAGACAATTATTTAAAAAATAAAAATGCAGAATTCCGCTGATTACATAAAATGGTTATCATTATTAATAATATATTTGAAGGATAAATCCAATGAATGGCTATACCAATATTTTATAAAACACGAGGTTTATAGAAATTATTATTAATATTTGTTTTTATATCAATAGCCTTTATAACATACTTATTTATCATATTATATAATATCTATGCATCAGCAATTTTACGTCACACTTAGATTTATTAATATGTTTACTATTTATATTATTAATAATTTATCTAAAAATGGAAAATCAAAAATTACAAAACTAATATAATATTTACAATAATTTAGATAAATCCTTAATTGTTTTAATTGTATACTTAAAAAAGTTAATACCTTACAGGATATTTCACTAACAAGTATGTAATTTTTAATCAACTCCAACTAAAAATTTGATTAGTATTTCAGTTATATTTGAATCAACATCAAATTTTATATTTTCGTTAAAAAATGCAATTTATAGTTGTAAATATTTAAATCATATAGGTTTTGTTAAACAGACAATATTCACCATTATAGCTGTGTTCTTGTTAAATATGAAATATTTAATTGAAATTTAATATTTCAAAAAGTGAATTAAAATAATTTTTTTCTTATTGATCTTCTACACAAATGAAAATAATACGCATTTGTATGCATAGTTCCGAGCCAACATACTCGAGTTCCTTGACACACCGTTTTTGTTGCACACTGCACTGCTATACAGGATATGCATATGGTGAAATATAGTTTTAATTTGAGGCTATAATGCATCGTAGGTATAATATCTGAATAATTTGAGATTCTCTAACATTGAATTATTTGCATCAGCCGCTTGCATTGCAGTTGCACATGCGTATACGATGCAAGTGTGTTATGTGTGTACAATTCTTGGTGCTGCCGGGTGAATCGGTTGGTGGGACGAGTGTGGAAATTATTATTTCAATTTATTATTATAATATTATATAGTACTATTGTATATCATATTATCAAACGTTAGATGAGGTAAATTATTATGATAACTATAGGCTCGACGTATAAGCGTTACGACGGGCGTACCTATACAATTATATAATGTGAAGAAATAATATAATGTCTAGTTGCGTGGTCATGGGGGACAATTAAGTACTTATAAATCAACCAAATTATATTGCACTACAGCGGAGGGAACAATCTCCATAAAAGTGTCCGCCTTCGGACTCTCGCCGGAGACTGCGTACGACCCAAGCGCTACTGCTCGATGCTGCTGCTGCAGCTGTGCAAGGACGACGTCCGTTCAAATACGCATCTCGTAACTGCAGCCAGTTTACGATGCATTATACAAATTATGGCATAATAAACATATACAGATGTTTTCGATTTGAAGACACCTGCACACAGCCATCGTTCACACACCATATCCAAATAATATTACTGTGCTACTAGTGATCGGCATCATTGTTATGATTTAGGACACGAGTGTATAATATTATTAAGTATGTCAAAATCGGTATAACAGCGTACCTCGGCGGTCCTATGGATTTTAGAATATTGTAAACATTAAAGCAAACATAACGTATACTAATCACACCTGTCTGATAATAGTAGTGTGGTGTTGCATCATTATAGGTAGGTGTACTATTTAGATTTTAGACCAATATGTTCGTCCGTCATCGTCATCTTCACGACCTCGCGGTACTTTTTATTATTATTATAATATTCTATTAAAAATTCGATTTCGATATTATAAAATATAGTATCACCTAGAATTTTTTACATTATGGCACAATATTATTATTATTATTTGATGATCTTTAATATACCTATTTCAGATTCTGCGCGTGGAACAGTTGGTGGTTTTGGAGTGAAATATTATTGTTTCTATGTAGGTACCTATCCTCCACGGAGCGGCGGCGACTCTGTCTTGAAGGTGATATTCCATTTACATATTTTTTACATACCTACCTGCAGATAAATTAATATGATAAACTCTGTTATTTCAAAATAGTTCAAACAAAATATACTGCTATGTTTTCTAGCCAGTATCTAATTAATTATATTGTCTGATGGATCCAGCATATTAAACATGGACAAACGCACGTCATTAACATTTCTCAAGGTTTAAAATATGTTCTAAGAATTTTCGGTTAAATAACATAAATGAATGCGTAAAATAATTATACCGAGTATACGTTTCCCATGGTATCAATATAATTTATTATTATATTATTACACCCGCCTGCGGTACATCAAAATCGGCCATTGTCAGCAACGATTACATCATTTTCGCTTTTTTTTCTTTACAAATATGTTTATGTATGCGTAACTGTTGAATTTAATCGCATTCGATTGTTTAATCAACATATTGTATTTATATATGCGCTCTGCAGGTAATTAATTCAGTAATATTTAATATCTAGTGAATAATAATAATATGTTACACAGCACCGAGTATGTTGAACGTAATAATACTTATCGTTTACTATAATAAGATAATAAAAAAAAAGCAACAACGTTCTTACGTATTATATAAAACATATTTATAATTAATACTTCACCAAATGACACTACAATACTTCGTAAACCGTGCTGATAATGTTATATTATAATGAAGTATCGATCCGTTTTAGATAGATAGCACAAAATACAACGTATATCGGTCTAGAATGTATATTTCGTAGAACTATGTCCAGAATCAAAAGGGATTTCGGATATTATAAAACCATCAACCCGAATGACCCGAATGAATGCTCTTAATTACGAATAGGTATGACCGGAATTTCGCTTTATGACTCCATATTATAATACTAGGCCGGAATTGATCGAAAACAATAATTAATTCTTATTTATAATCATTAATCACTCTATATATAGTTACAGTTGAAGTAAATAATAATCGAAAACAATACAAATTCTATAACCCATATAATATGTAATATGTTGTTAAATGTATCAAATAGTTTTAATATGTAACAAATAACAACAATTGTAATCATTTTAAACCGCATATCAAATACAATAGTTCGTTTCGATATAGTCAGTTAAGTATTACACGCGTGTTACAGCGTATTCATTTCGATTCCGTATTTTTGTTTGGCTTAGGGGAGTGGATGGGGTAATAAAAAATGATATAGCCAGATATATTAATTATTGTACGTATACATTTCAATAAAATTGTGTAAGTGGACTCAAATATTTAGGTTAAGGTCCTCGAATTACAATAATACTGATACAATACATTATAGTGCTCAAGGATCCAATGTTTGTATTTTCGAATTATTTAATAGTGGTTATAACTTATAATGTCGAAAGACGTAAGTGATATATTTCACAGCCACCATACACGATGGTCACATTTTAACAAAGTCGAAACGAAGGATATTCGAGTGATTCTTAATTTGTTGGGGTAATCGGTCAATTGCCTCCAGAATAGTAGGACACGTTCTTCATGTTAAAAATATCTATTTTCGTACCTACGTAATCAATCAAATTAGACATTTAAGATTTTGAAAACAAATTTAATTTCTCATATTGTGTTGTTTAGGTAGGTAATATTAACAACTTTTAAACAAATTTTGAAATTTACTTATCAAATTTTTACTCTAGATTTTGTATATTGTTGAACAATAATTGTAAAAGTAATTATTACTTTTGTCTTTTAAGATAAATAAATGAAAAAAACATACTTGTAGAATTAAATATTTTAAGACGTTAAAATTCGTTTTCAATATAAAAATTAAAAAACCTATAATTGTAATAGGTATCTAAGGCTTGAAAATATAATACATGATGCCTCCGAAAAAGTTTATATTACTGGAATGAAAACATATTTTTACTTAAATCCACATGTTGATCATAATAATATAATAATAAATTATGAGTGGTAAATTTCCAGTCAAAATTATATGGATTTGATAATATGGAAAGAAATTTTGTAAATTGTGTCACTTCGATCTGCCAATGAATGACACTCCTACCGACGGGTGCAAAAACGGTTAACGGTGGTGTTTGTTTAGTTTTTGGAAATTTCGTAACGGGAAGTTAACTGCAGTATATAACAAAATATAATAGAACATAAAAACTATTTTATCGGAACCGTCGCTATTGCCCGGGTATCGCACGTGCGCCGGAAACGAGTCCTCGAGATATCCACTCGAGTTTTACTTTTCTATACTTCGCCTGGCCTCGCGTTTTTGTTTGTTTTTTTAAATTTTTTTTATTATTTTTATTATTTCATCTCCGCCTATTCCGACTCAATAAATCTGTCTACAGCAACGTCGACACTGCTGCTGGGTTACGCTTGCCGTGTTATGTCAACTGCGTTTAATTTATCGGCAAAACACACGCGCGGAACACCGTGTGGACGCCGAATCGTGTCCACCCAGAAGAAGATTTTAGTTGTGGACTGCGTGTCGCATGTAGTTTCGACATAAGAAACACACACGCACACGCATGCGCACGCTCGCGCGCGCACACACACACACACACACACACACACACACACACACACACACACACACACACACGCGCGCACACACACTTCACACACACACACACACACACGCGCGTCAATTACTATTGTACACAGACGGTAGGCACTGCATGTCTCTCATTCCCTCGGCCGTGTAAGCACTGACCTTGGCATACCGCTTTATATATCACCACCGGAAAAGATTTTCGAAAAATACGTAATAATACCGTAAACTACAGAGAAGGCATTATAATTATCTCGTTCAATTCCCTCGGCCCATTATGGCGTATCACACCTAACGATAATATTATTATCCGTGGTCCCGCATGTTAAAGGTAGGTACTTTTACATAATATTATGTATAAAGGTATAATATATTATCATATATGTTTATCATTGTTTTTTTTACCTACTCTAAAATTAGCGAAACGTTTTCAATGTGATTGTATTAAATTATCTTATGTTTCCCCACCTGTTTTTCTGTGTCAGTTTTCGTGACGACATATGTAGATTTTTTTGGTTTTTTTAACAAATATATTATCCACCGATAAAATCAATTAAATTAAACAAAAAAAAAATAATATACAATAGACACAAATAAAAATTAATGTATAATGTCGTATAGTATAAGTATAGTGATAAGTAGCTGTAGGCCTGTAGAAATCACATAAAGTATGTAATTAGTCACTAATGAAATCATGATAGAAAAGAGAAACAAATTAACTACCTAATAAATTATACAACGCATGTGTTAGTCTGTTAAATTAATATTACGTTCCGAATAATGAGTAAAAACTGTTCGGACACTAGTTGATTATAATAATATGTACTGACACAAAATAAGTATTATAATCATATTCAATAAATTTAATGTGTTAGTTATATTAAAAACAAATAGTAGGTCCCAAATTGATCTTATTAAATCTGCATCTATAAGCTACAATATCGTCAAACAATATAACTTTATCTTAATTTAAACTTAAATATATACATCATGATGCACCTTACAATTTCACATTTTTTTCTTATCAAATAAGCATTAATTAATGAAATAAAAGTAACACAATTTTTATAACCATTATTATTATTATTACTATTATTATTTACTGGCTATTAAACAATACCGATATTCTTATAATATCAAATATAAAAAAGTTAAAATTATCTAACCTTTTATATGGTTTTCAAATATTCGGTGTATGTAAAATAAAAATAAATTAATAATTTTTACTGAAACATTACGTTCGTTTGCATAAAAATATATTAATATCGCGTTTCACCAGTGGTTATAATAATTAGTAATGATTCTCTAGCATGATTTTATTGAACTGCATGGCCATTAATCTAAATATTGGTCATTATAATATCAGGTTACATAACTCGACAGATGGTTATTGGCAATAATAATAACAATAATAATTTTATTATTATAGGGTACCTTATTATTTTCATCGATTTTGGACTAGGTATGGAAAGAGATCGAATATGACGCAGTGCTGGTAAACTTGTCAGCATTAAAACTTGAACACTTTATCATTATCAACAACATGATAACCTTAATATACCTACCTTCAAGTAGATATTTTATGTATTTCTATCATATTACGTTACAATATACTCGCGGAAGACTCTTCCGGGGTCCATAGAAGAGTACACTCGACTTCCGAGCAGTGCATGAAAACTAATCGAGGTTTGTTCTCATGCCCGTCAATTTGACATTTCAATATACTCGAGAGGCGGGTGGAGTCGGTCCAGACGATGCACACGATCGCTGGCTGTGTATGGCTAATTCGTCTCACGGAATTTAATCATAGAGTTCCATGAATCTCAAGGACGAAACACGGAAAAAAAAAAGGTTCACATCATTATTGTGCGTGTATTGAAAGATGTATATTACGTCACACCTGAAATGGATCAATAAAAAGTCGTGTGCAAGGTCTGAAATACTTTTTTTTCCACTAAACACACATGATGAAATACAGAATTTTAATTGTATAGGTAAGTTTTTATTTGGATTTTCGAACTTTAAGTGGGCAGATACTGAAGTAAAGTCATCTCTCACCTCATTATCGCGTTATCTCTCTCTATTTCTTCTCGGTTTCATTATTTTGTATCTATCTATACCTACAATTATCACGCATTTCAGATATCTATATTTTATACAAACAACACTACCCCGGTACGGCATAAACACTATATTACGAGTCCAGAGTCTCGTAATGTTTATCAAACACATAGGTAAGCAAATAGGTAAGCAAAAACAAATAAAACCCGTTGGTCAAGATTGAGAAAATATAAAATTGCAATGCTCAGAATACCGATTTTTGTTGCATAAGTTTATTAATTATAATGAGTATATTTCAAACTATTAAGTACTAACTGCACTAAGAATTAATTTAACATTAAAAGATACCAAAGGTACCGTTACTATTTTGTTCCACTTCAAAAATAATAAAGTTGTATACGTGCAACGTTGAAATTGTTATGCTGAAGCGTTCTTCGAATGCAACTTAACTAAAGGCACACACAACATTCAACAATGATAATTACAATAAATTTATTGAAATTGAAAAGTCTGAAGTCTTAAAAAACATTTTTTATGTGGTGCTTTGTGTAAAATAGTATCATAACACAAATTTAAAATTTAAAATACAAAAGAACATTATAATATTATGTGGGAAATGTATGGTTGAGTAATCTTTTAATTACAAATATTTTATTAGATATATTATGTATGGATTTCAGAATTTATTATTTACTTTAGTATCATAAAATAAAAAATAAAATTCTTTAGTTAATAATGAAATACTTAAAATTAAAATTACTACGGAATAACTGCAGAATATAGATCCTATATGTAGTTATTTTATTTTTATAATAATGAACAGAAACATTAACATTCTAAAGTTTAATTATTCATAACATAATGTTCTGGAATGTTGTAATTTAGTTTCAATAATTTATTACATAAAATGCATGATTAAGATTTAAGGTTAAACTGCGTTCAAAATATCTCAACTTAAACTTTAAATTTTATCTAAACTGAACTTGTGAGAATTTCGAAATCTGTTTAGTAATAAATAATATTGTTTTTTCTTTTTCAGTTCTCTGATTTTATAACAAATTCTTATAGTTTCTATTAAATAAATATTGAACATTTGAACCAAAAGATTGATTTTTGTACAAGTATCAACACTCATTTTTTAAAATATTGTTTAATCTAATATATTTTTTTTATTATTATGATTATATTGAATTTCCTAGATTCAGTTATACGTGTTAATATATTTAAGAAAAACATAATATTATAAATGTATTAATACAATATTATAACTTCCTGCACATCTCTAAATATTGGTGTAACTTGTTGTAATATGTGTTTGGGTATTTTAAATTCACAATTTATTTAAACTCGTATTCTCGTTTTCTACGAAAATTACAATAAACTATAATATTAAACTAAATTTCATTACACATCCAATATTTTTCTTAAATGTTATAATAAACATATTTGACATTATAATCATATTTATACATTTTAATCAGACATTTTAGCGCGTTTTAGTTGAACAGGGCACAATTTTTAAAGTGTTATGTTATATCATACTCGTGGTCTAAGGGTAATGTGCATACTTTCCATAATATTATATTTTCAATAGTTGTCATATTTGATTACTAATATCACATTATGTTGTAAATAGTGATGTTATACGCATTAAATAATTCCATACTTTATTGATATTTCGATACCTACTAAACACTAAAATATCAACAACATCAACAACAAAATGCTAGGATTTTTATACCATATAGTTTCAATGTATATCAAATTGCAATACTAAAAAAAACATTGTCCATGTTATAGACAAACGTGATTTTTGCCAAATTTTTATTTTTATTTTTTCATTTTTATTTTCGATTATTTTTTTATTATTTTCAATGACTAATATAATGTAAGTATACAAGCGTTTAGTCCCACGTATCACAATTATTTTGAAAGGTAGGTATACGCTAGTAGGCTAATTTAAAATACCCCCAAAAACACCTGGTTGTAACGAACATTTGAACGATTGGGAAACATAATATGATATATTATAGGTATTATTGAGCCTTAGGTCATAACGAGATGAGAATACCCATATGAAGGCATGAAGCAATATATTGTAAAATTAGAGTATTATGAAAACGTAATTGTTATTTTTTTTTTGTAAAAATAAAAATAATAATGATAAAATTATATATTATAGTGCTTATACAAACTATGAGAAAAAGTGTTAACTTTTTTTATAGTTACTAGACGTTTTATTCATTTCTGTCTACCACTAAAGATTGTTTGCCTCTTGCCAGTTACCTATTCACTTCTTATTAATTGTAAGTTTATGCTAAAATTATGTTAAAATTATAATATTTTTATTTCATGATGTCCACTACTTGGACACTTGATACCTCATACATAATGAGGGACTCTTAAAAACCATGTCGTTTTATTTGTAGGTACTAAGGTAGCTAAAAGGGAAACTATCGCTAGTGTAATCTCCACAGTACCTACATACAAAATAAATTAAATTATTCTTAATTAACATTTTATTTAAATTACCAACACAAGCATTTATTTTATTAAAACTAAAAAGGTAGTATTAAATCGAAAATTTATTACCGACGACGAAAGTACAAAATTGCACTTAAACATTATAATTATATGATACATAGCTTTTTCCGACAATGTGCTGCACGCAATAACTTTAATTTTCTTTACGTCATTACGTGCAGGGACTATAATTTTTAGGTTATAGTAGGTACGCGCAATAGGTATAAATTGTGCATGTATTTTTAATTTATGATAACAGATAAGTACAATGAAATATTATTTTCTATAAGAGTATATTATAATTTTCAAGAAATTAAATTTTTCCTTCTAATAGTTGAATTATATTACAATTAACGAGTCTAAAAATATACTTGTAATTTAATACCCAGCTGTTATATTCGGGTAATGAAAAATTTTTATTAAATATTTTCACATATTATTTTATAAATATATAATAATAATAAATTATTTATTAAGTAAATAAGAAAAGTTACTATAGTGTTAGTATACAAATGGGGTAAATTTTACTACCTACACCCAAGAAGATCTATAAAAAAAAAACAATAACACATTACAGTTTGGTGTAAATTTTGATTTTAAGTATTTAATTGGTGCAAACAACAGGTATACGCTAATTGACACAGTACATATTTTTTGCATACTAAAATTATAGTTTTATAATAAAGTATAATTTATTTAAAATTAACTTGTACCTAATAATATTTACTTAATATTAGTTTATTATTATACCACTTCATTATTAAAACTATTTTATTTAATGTATAATTTTACTCGATTTTCTCGTAGTTAGAAGAACCCCTTTAGTACTTACGATTTCAATATCATCAAAACTATATTATTGAGGTTGAGAACGCATTAACACTGTACCGTAGATCATGTACTGTAACTTCGGACAATTATGTTTCCCTTCCAAATTCACGAAAAATAAGAAAATATAAAAATATTGGATAGGTAAATTAAACTGATTAAACACAATCCTGAAGATCTAGTTCGTAACTATGTAATTTTAATTCGATGGGTTTTTTAGTGGAAAAATCATTTGTCCAGTCATTTACTATATAATCAGTGCAGAAAATAGGGATAATTTAAAACTGATTGCACGAAATGTGAATTGTTGTCTGTTCGTGTTCGAACTTACGACAAGGTCACCTAATTAGTGTTATAATCGCCAGACACGTATTAATTGCACTGCTATTCATTTGCACGTGATTAACCAAGGGGAAGCCTTGCACAACCATTATAATGAACTGTTTCATTTTCAATTTCGTAGTGTTTTGTTGCGACTGACTTTGGAAGTTGCCCTGATGAAATTAACATAACATAGATTATATATATATTATATGCTGGAAGCCTTCTTAGAATACGCAATATAAAAGTAATATTCGATGGAAATTTAAAATACTTAGTTTCAATGTCTTATATTATGTGAAAACTTTATTAATTGCATAGACAATACGAATAATCGTAGATTTAATATAATACGTATTGTTAAATCCACTGTATTAGTAATATGTAGATAATATCTAATACGTAATACAATTTGAAAAATATACATACCACTATATATAAATATATTCAAAAAAATAAATAAATGTAATTTTTATAATGATTTCGTCGCATTTGATCAGAAACTTTATTAGTTATATACCTCATAAAATGTTATAAAATTATCGTAGCCGACTTATCTTAAATGATTTCGATTCTAAAAAAAAATGTTATCAAATATAAAACTTATTCATGACAAAACTTCAGTAGCTGTAAATTGTGTTAAATATAACAATTTTAAAGGTCCGTTACATTATCACCACCATATTAAAAAATCCAAAAACAATAAACCAACGATTGTTATTCCATTTGAAATTTGCGGAAATTTGGTTTTTTGAGCCATTTAGGGAGGTGTACAACAAATGTTTTTTATTAGGAGTACAAATAGAATAACAATCGTTGGTTTATTGTTTTTAATTATTTTTTAATAAGGTAGTGCTAATGTAACGGGCCTTACTTTTATGATAACTTTATAAAAACGAACTAACTTCACTAATAATTTCCTATAGTGATTATACTAAATTCATTTTCTTTTAAATTGATTCTAAGAAATCATTTATTGATATTTATCGATCTTTATAATTTAACTGAACTATTATTTTGCCATTGATTTGAATTTTGACCCTTAGCCTGAAATGTTTACAGTTTACAGAACAACTTTAGGTACTCCGTACACCTTTACTATAGATATACTTGTAACCTTTATAAAATTCGATAAAAAAATATTTATATAAATTATAAATACAAAGGTATCAGTTTATTTATGTATTTCGTGAGGATTTGGAAAAACGTTCTGTGCTATATATTGAATCGTTTCACTAAAAAAAATAACCATTTTATTTTCACTAAAAAACTTTAGATAAAAATATAGTGTCTATTTCAACCACTATAATATGTACGACGTGTGTATGCCATCAACAATTATTTTTTTCATCTGGTCATCGTGGAAATTTTGAGAAAATTCTGCTTGAATTTTTACATGTACACAAGTTTAGCTTTATTTTATTTGACCAATTCTGTACTTACCCATCAATGTATTGAATAGTTTATACGTACCTATTTAATTTTAATTCCGACGTCACTGATGTAGTAATGTGTAATCAATATGCGTACCTATGCATAGACATATCTTATTCGCGCACCGACTTTCCCTTAATTATACTATTGTTTTGCATCGTCGCGTTTTGGACGGCCATTATTATTATTATTATCCTACACATGAACACCATCCTGTTGTCGGATCTTAAACGGGTTTTTGTTCGGCTATTCTGTTTTGTTGTGTGTTTTTTTTTTTATATTTATTTATTACTATTTTTTTTTTATATTTTTTATTTTTTACAAGCCATAAAAGTATTGTAAACACGGCCCAATAGGATTTACGCTGCGTTGCCGACGGAAAACAAATACAGAACGACTCTCTTTTATTATTAAGAATTACACGACTGGGATACACCACTGGCTAGATGTCCTGCATACAGTGTTAGCATTGAAATCAACCGAGCTGGGTGACGGTTTTTTTTTTGTCCGGCCGTGTAGGTTTCTGCACAATATAAGACGTAATGATAGGCAGAACGTTTATTTCAGAATTTCGCCACCATCGACGACGTGTAACCGTAGGTGGGTACAACATGGGACAATAAACATGTAATTATCACACGTTGTGTATAACCCGCTATTATTATACAGTGGATAGATAATATAATATTATATTATAATTACGTAATACACTTCATAAACGTTGGAGCTTATATGGACAAACTGTGGTCGGCCATAATCATGACAATCGACAATATTCGAACGAACTATACTAATATATTACTCTAAATTATTAAACTGTTTATTGGTTACCTCGTGATTGAATATTCAAAATAATCACAGGTTAAATTATTACTGTTGTCGGTTTTTTTTTTTTTTATTAAATACTCATCAATACGTGGGTAATTGTAATTTTTTAGCATCTGCATGCAGTTACCACAATCAGATGAATTTTTATTATTGTTAAATTATTTTTATATGTATTATAGTACACAGCCAACCAACAATATTGTCGACGGATGTATTGTAAAATTCATAATACCTAGTGGTATTGTGAAATCTTAAATTTTAAAATATGTATTGAATTCATCTTGAATGAAATCATTTGAAATCAACGATAGTTAATTATTTGAAAACAAATTGAACATGAACGATAATTTAATTAAAATTAACTTACGAACCGTATTCTAGTTGTGGTACAACTACGTCGATAATATTAATAACGTTGATTATCGGTGATTATACCTTAAAATAAAACTTATTACAGTGGCTTGGTGTGGCGCAGTGCGTACACTCAACTGCGGAAACGCTCTGAGTGTACGTATCGGCCGGCGTTGCTAGTTCCCGGATGGGTGACCACCCGGGATTTTTAGCAACGAATCCTTGCCACACACACAAAAACGTGTTTCAACTAACCGTTCCTCCCCCTACAAAAAAACAACCTACAAACAAAAACAGCTAATGGCCATAGTTGCCGGGCTTAAGCTCAATAATAAAAAAAAAAAAAAACTTATTATAAGCATAGGAGTAGGGTGACCAAATTTAATATATTGGGGGGGGGGGGGCTGCAAAAATAATAATATTTAATAATAAAAAAAAACAACACTAAACTAAATGAAAATAAGACATTTATTTGTTTTCAACTATAATTCCAAGCGTCTATTAGTTTTTGAATGATATTTAATATATCATGCCTAATATATCAATATATTATGACAATGCGATTTGCGACGGTTTTAGTTTGTGATAATACAATTTGGAGGGAAATCAATAACGTGATGTTGTATACAAAACGGCTGGTTGTATAAGTGAAGATAAATACCTATTATAAAAATGATTAAAGTGATATCATTTATAAACTCTTGATAACAATAAACACACAAATATTATAATATTAAGTATTATCGCCGATAAATAATTACAAGAGTGATCATTTTAGTTATCATTTGTCACAAGTTCAATATAATAATTCATATTTAACTCGACGAAATAAGCAAAAATAATACAAATAATTCTGGGGGGTGCTAAGCCCCCCCCAAGACCCCTCCTAGATACGCCTATGATTATAAGTATACCGTATACCAACCGATATTCACTGGGTAATATTTTATACTATTTATAATACAAACAACTTATAATAGTTAATTATTTTTAAATATATTTACATAATAACTTATATACAATATACCTATGAATAATATTTCTTTTTAAGATTTCCGGCATAATAATATGCAAAAGAAAACCAAATAGAATTAGTACAAATAATTATTTTTATTTATACTAAAGAAAATTATATTCTGTGGTTGGTGGATATATAGGTTTGGTATATATAGTAAACAAAATATTATATTTTATAAGAACATGTATGTAACGATAATTACTGTAAAAAATAAATTACAGTCTTAGTAAAAGTACGACAGTTTAAGCCGTCATTAAATTAATATTTCTTTAGAAAACCATTCTCATTCACGATTTTTATCTTTATACATAATATAATAATGTTTATTTCAAACTATACGTGTTTCAAAATATTTACTGTGAATATGTTATTAATTTTATTTGCCATTTGTTACCAACAGTCAGCAGATTCATAAGTCTCCAAAAATATCGAAATAATGTGCTCTCGTGTTACCACCTTGTAACTATAATTTACAATTATGACCGTTCTTAAATGTTTTGTGGAACTTATGAGACAGTACGCCGAACGCACTTTCTCCAGTATAAATTTATGTCAGCCAAAAGTCCTATGCACATATATAATATGGTAAGTCATAATACACCGTCAAACATTTGGAGTGTTGTTACACGTAAAAAATATTTATTGAACAAAACAATATTTCTGTTGTAGTTAATAGTTGACTATCAACAAAACAAACGTATACACTATACATATATATATGTGTCCACTTGTTTCACTATAAATTGCTATTAACAACATGATTTATCTACGAAATATAACACTTCTCATAACGAAACGAGAGTAAAAACATAATAATCACGATATTTATTTATCAGTTGTTTTTAAGTTCTAAATCCTTATTTTGTTTATGACAATAGAAGTTGGTTAAAAATTGACTACCTAGAATTACGCGTGTCATTTGAAAAATATGATTGGACGTATATTTATAAAAGCGTTTTGAATATATCTTGGCGTGTAACGGAAAATGTAAATTAGCCGTGAGATACAAATATTTTGCTGTACAATTTTCGGAATCCGTTCTGATTAATTTTAAACACACGAGACAAATTAATGGTTTTTATTTTTTATAAACAAACATGTTGCGTGTCGTATTCATTCTATTCTTATAATTCATTGAATTATGTATTTCACTAAAACATAAAAGAAAACCAAAAAAGAGAAAATTTAAAACAAATTTAAATAACTCGAATAACCTAATTTTTCAAGATTGATGCTATTCAATTAAAATATTGATAAAAAAAAACTTGTTTGGATGCTGATGTGTTTAAAATAAAAATAAATAAATGAAGATGGAAGTTATAAAAATATATAAGAAATTAATATGCCGTGAATTTGTGTGTTCGTTTAAATTTAATAAAATAAACTGAACAATTGAATATTATTATGTTATTTTTTTTTTTTAATTTTCGTCTTTAAAAATTTTTGTAAGTCACATGAAAGCCTAAATCTGATAATATTGTGTATGAAAAATCAAAATGATTATAAAAAAATCAATGAATAAAAATATTTTTTTGACTTAATTTGTTAAGAACCTATCTAGATACTTATCTTAAGATCGCAATTGAATTAAAACGTATCGTGGACCGTGGTCAACTATTATCTTATCCATCTACAAACCAGATTTTTGATCGTATTAAAATTATATTTTGATAGTTGGGCATACAAATAGTTTTGTCACAGAATCGTTCCAGTTATCAATAATACATTTTATCTAAAAATGAAAATGTATTATTTTATTTTTCAAATTACTTTCAAATACCCACTTGTTGTGGTTGAGTAATATGAAATTGACTTTATAATATTGTATATTGGTATTATTATTTATTACGGTCTACTGCTATACAATGCATTGTTATGTCATTTATTCAAGAATATAGTTTCATATAGCTTATAATATAAAGACATAATTTAGTTAAAATGAAACCAGTTAAACCGATCAAAGGAGCTATATAAGTATCTACTGTGGCGTATGCCGAATTTTTTTTTTAGTAAGAACTTGAAAATTAATTGTTCACAAATTTTATATTTAAGTTATTTATCAATGAATTTTTTTTTTATTATTTATAAATCAAAGGGCTTATAGAAATTACGAAAAACAAGACTAACAATTTAATATACAATTTTTAATAATGTATTTGTTATCCTATTTTTATAATTAAATTTAAAAAATAACCTATTTTATGTTTAAAATCCCCGTTACGTTCATAATATTTCACCTAACGATATTTGTTGTTAACACACTATACAATATAAGTCACATTGTTTGGAGATATTTTTATTTTTCCATTTTTGGCAAGTTATTGTTATTATTTTTTATTGGTTGTGCACTTTTACTTAAGATTACAAAATAATTTTATTTATTGTAACGATTCGATTATTTCCATTATATGAAAACGAATATCGTCGAAGTTTTGGAAATTTCGACGCGGAACCAACAATAGACGTTAGAACTCAAAACCAGACAAAATACGATGGCACAACAGCTCGCTTCGTACGACTTACTAGACACGCACATGCTATTGTCCCATGTAGGAAAAACAAACGTTGTGAAAAGCCTCCCCCCCCCCAAAAAAAAATGATTCGGAAACATGATTTCGATAAAAAAAAAAAAAAGGCTAATAGTATTTATATCGTCTCGAAAATTGTGGCAGTGGCGGCGATTCCGGCTTGCGCGCACCATGTATAGTGTTATAATCGTTAAAGTTTATCGTCTGAAACTTGCAACGGCAGACTACCCGCCAAAAGAATATTAATGTTAATTTTCAGCCATTAGTGTCAAGTGGCGGCTACTATTATCGAGAGATACTGTCCGTGGCTTATTTCTTTTTATTTGATCCCCTATATTTCCGTCCCGTCCACTTACCTCCTACAGTCCTATACGTATATAGTGGCGACGCTGACGCCACAACCACTATCTACGTCATCACCACTGTCAGTTCGATCCGACTTAATGCGCTATTAAGCTGACAATTATTTCAGTGTACATAACTTCGGAAAAACTTGAACGATAAACACATTTTTAGCTCTTTTGACGCACTGTTTTTATTTTTTATTTCGTCTCGTTCTCGCTGCAGTCCAGCTAAAACCCATATCTTTATCTGCTGCGTTTTCTGTTTCACCTTCGTTACGTTATGCTTTGGCTTTGTTACAATTTTTAAATTGTAGTTTTCTTACGTAATAAACCAGCATCATTACGCCATGACTCGGACTAACGATAGTCACAACCGCACCTAGTTGAACAATTTAATATAATATACTATCAGAAGGGCTTGGGATGGCATATTACATAGATTTGGACTGATCATTCCGACTTGGCATAAACTATAATTTGTTTTCTCTTCAATAAAAATTAATTAAAAAATAAATACTTATTTTATGCTATTAAAGCAGAGATTTAATTTCAAACATAATAAAATAAAAGTTGTGAACAAGGGTACCTACATTAAAACAGTTTTTTTCATCTAATGGAACATTATGAAAAAAAGTATGTTAAAATATAAAATTATTTTTTTTTCCAGTTAAGTTTAAACGAATATTTTTTTATTTTTTTTATGTATTCCATACGATGGATACAGGGTGGTAATTATTCAGTTTCTGCCTTTTCAAAGTCATTTTTATATTTTATTAACATATAAATGAATCATAAAATATGTAATTTTTATTTTTAACTAAGCAATTTTAATCTTTAATCAAACAAAACATAATAGCTTATAAGCCAACCGACTATAAATTTGTATTTACCTACTAAATTGTACTGAAACTTTAAATATGATATTCAAGTACAACAAGTAAAAAATATTACTACATAATATCATTGTTGACAAATCAAAATTAAGCATGTCCAAAATGCGATTTAATTTTAATATATGACAATGTGAGTTTATAAACATAACAGCAAAGACATGCAATATTTAATATTTCAAAAAGTTCAAAAGTATAAAATATTGTGTTAAAACGACACATTACTAAAATTAAATTTGAATAAAATTGAAAAATAACAACTAATATATATATCTAAAAAGCGTTTTCAACTACCTAGTAAAAATAGTATATTTAGAATAAAACGAACGTTTTTGATACTCATCTTTCAAAATATTTATACCAAACCAATGTATATGCTCACTCCATTCCTTGAAGTCTAAATGAATCAATAACTTTTTTGAAAGTCCATAACCAAAGTAATTTCCTCCCAATTACTAAACGACAAACGAAATAAAAATCTTATACAAAAATTCAAAGATAAAAGTTATTTATTAACTAATAACTCATATAAAAAATAATGATTATGCTTCTTACCCATGCGTTAAACTTAGGAACACTAAAGGGACAGGAGGGGGTCCTGTCAAACCTGCGGAACCTTGTTAACAGTCAAACACCTAATAGCCGACTGTCTAAAGTTCAACCAAGAACGGGCCGCGAACAACATATCTCACAACCTCGATACTGCACTCGGACCCAACCAAGAAAACAACCTGGATATAATCAAATTTCTGAAACAAACAAAACTCTTCGGTCTTGTTTAAAAAAAAATTATCATTATTATTACTGTTACTTGTATTATTGTATAAAAACCTTGTCTGTGACTAATGGCCTTTGTTGTCAATGTTAATTTTTAGATCAATAAAAAAAAAAAAAAAAAATATTTCCTCAATCCAGTCCGTTCATTTTTTTCTTTAGTCACAATAATGCAATTTCGGTCATTTTTAAATGAAAAAATACAAATTGTTTTTTTTTGACCAGAAGTGATGATCACCGTGTATTCATTACTTATTCTGGTTTTACCTTTAAATGTTATTACTAGAAATCTGCGATCGCTATAGAAAATATTAAGCTGACTGAAAGCTCTCGTGAAAAGTGTCACCAAAAGAGGAGAATGCCTCGCGTCATCCTATTTCGTATTATTTTTACGGAAATAAATAAATCAACAGAATTACCTTGAATTGCGTGGGAAATATAAATTATCGTCGTCATCTCGAACGTCTGTCAAATCTACACTTTTGCGCAACTATATTATAACAGGAAAACCATTTGACATGCTGGCGAAAGTATTACAACAACTTTTTTATTTTAATAATCAGCAGACATCTGTAATGCTATAAGTGCATTTTAGGAATGATATTATAGCCAAGTTGTGTATAAATCGTAAATAAAAAACATAATTATGTATTCAAAATGGCAAAATCGCTACACTAATTGCTGTACTTAAAATATAAACCTAGAATATAATGTAACCATCGTCAAAATGTTCGACTAATATTTTATAATAATCTAGAAGCCAGTAAATAGTAAGTGTAATTGAACCAGAACTTCCATTTGCCAACTTACTCAATTTCTCCAGAAATTCGGGACTAGAAAAAGTAATTTAATATAAGCTGCTGCTGTGCATTTATCATTATTATTTATTATGTATACCTTTGTATTTATCATGTATTAAAAATGTAAAAATATTTTATCAATTCCCAATGGCAATGCTGCTGAGGGTTATTCCAATAATAAATAAATAGAATAAAATAGAGGAATTTATGATTTGAATAACGTTTTGAAAATATTGGTTGGGTTATCCAATATTTAAAAATTGAAATAATATATATATTTTTTTTAAATTCAAGAAAATAGAAATTATGTTTCTGACCATATCGTTAAGTTTAATTATATTGTCAGTCTATCATTATAAAGTGTTCATTACGTTTTCAAGGGTTTATTTTTTTTGTAAGTGTATTTTTATTAACAATTCTATATCCGTTGACATTGAAATACCTTGTACAGTTGTAGGTACCTATAAAATAATTAACTCAAATACAAGTTTAATTGTTAATTACAAAGAATTTATTGGCCTAAAAATAGTATACCAAAACTAAAATATGTTATTCAACAAACTAGTTACCTACCAATATTATTTCTATTACGGTGTCGTGGAAACCGTACAAATAATATTTACCAATTTTATTACTCATTCGAATAAATATGTACAAATAGTATTCGTAAAATTATAATAGTATTCGATTATTGTTGGTTCGACATATCTACATTTTTTTTGTATCCAGTCGACTGCAGTTTTTGGTATACCAAAATGAATATATTAATTTTTCGATCGAATTCATTAGGGTAGTATACGGTCCGACCATATAATATATACTACCATATAGTATAATATATATATATGTCACTTTATGTACGCTTGTACGTTATAGAATCACGGCGTAGATCGGAACAAACGAAAAAAGGGGGTGAAAGAGTGAAAAAAAAAACCCGTACATATACGAAACGAATACCTATCATGTTATATTATTATCGTCGAACGAAATGTTATTATAATAACGTACGCGACAGACGTCCGGTGGTGTTCATTAAACGCCTATCTAAAATGTTCATATAATAATAATATATAATATACGCTTGTCATGATATATACCACCTATATCATCTATATAATATGCTGGTACGACGTGCGTGCACAATAT
This sequence comes from Nasonovia ribisnigri, assembly GCA_027563435.1. Taxonomy (NCBI): domain Eukaryota; kingdom Metazoa; phylum Arthropoda; class Insecta; order Hemiptera; family Aphididae; genus Nasonovia; species Nasonovia ribisnigri. Next base: position 97,866 of record JANEHU010000011.1, on the reverse strand, counting down.
ATTTCATATGTTTCATTTTCATTATCGTTTTCGGTCATTATATTTTATTTTTTTCGACGTCTGTAATTGTGCGCGTACGTATACAACACCGTCGTACAAGGAGGACACATAATATTTATAATAATATCGTAATTAATCATTCCTCATTTACTTGAGTTGCTGTACATATATACGTTATATAGGTACGGTATATATAGTGTAATATATATATTCACCGGAGCCGTTTATACGGATTAGAAAGCCTCTTTGCTGATAATGCCAGCTCGACCGCACAATGATAGCGATGCACAAACACCAGCTATAGGTTCTAGTGTAACAGACTTTTGTAAGACGACGACGGCCATATAGACCGAGGGAAAAACGTAATATATCGTTTTTATTATTATTGTTACCGTCAACTTTGTAGTCGTTATTATTGTTGCTTGTCCTTCGGGGATATAAATATATTTAATATACATAATATACAAGTTTATTATATTATGTATAGTTTCTCTCAACGAATGCAGGCCGTTCTTTTTGTACGATGTGTCTGGTATTTTTGATGATCACGAAGTCCACCGCCGTATCACCTGAGTCACCCGGCACAGTACAGTTCACTGAGAATTAAATTTGGAAATCGTTTACGAATGTTTAATACACTTCATGCCGCCGTGGACAGTGATTGGCTACACGAAGTGGTACAACGGTCTCATATATTATAGATATAGATGTTAATATAATGCATATGCATTATGTAATGTATATACATTACTTTATAATATTATTGTGATTATGCAGACGACGCACGTGAACTGGCCAAATTGGCCAGGCATATCCGTCGTTCACTGCGGGTCAAAATAGCCGAAAACCCGTACGAGAAGATCTCAGACCCCGAAATTCCTTACAGAACATTATATAATATTAGAACGCACTCATAAACTCGATTCCCGTGGAAAAAAAAGCCCGGAAACGAATTCCAAAAAAAATAAACTGGTTACGTTCTGGCCTGTTGGTATGGGCACCTAATACCTATAGGTACACTTCGTGCGCTAACATTATAATACTATACTTTCGTCGTCGGAAATGAGTTTCGATTAAAAACTTTTCTGTCAGCGGTAGTCGTAGTTTTTGTCTAGTGCACAAATTCAAAACCATACAATTCCAAACTACATTACGTCGTTACGGTATATTTTACATCCGGTTCTACGAAAATAATATTATGTTCTGTGTTTCTAGATCGTTATTATAATAATATTGTTTATCACCACCAATCTGTTACACCTAAACGGCTACCTACACATTTTCTATTTTTCAAATACCACCTTAAAACATATTATTCTATTCTTCGCAAACAATTTACCATCAATAAAATGAAAACAAATGACCTGGGTTCGAGACTCATAGCTTGAAAGCGTGTAACACGCGCAATTGCATGATCTTGAAACAATTTGTAGAAGCACTTGAAAGTAGTTCGTTATTATAGGTGTACCTACTCTAAACGTGTGTAAATATGAAAAATAAATAAAGAACGTATCCTGTAGACTATTTAACACGATATTTTGTGTTGGACACTTAAAATATTAAGTACAATATTAATTTGTTTTTAACGTTTCACTCTACAAAAAGTACAAAAATAATTTATACATAATCATAAGCGTCATTAATTTTGCTCGTATAAAGTTTTAAATTATAAATATGAATAACATGCATATATAATTACACAAACCAATAATGTATTTATATAACAATATTACATCACAATCGAATAGATATTATATCGAATTTATATGTTTTTTTTTTTTTAAATTATTATTAAGCGTTCTTAATTACGCAGTAGTATAACTTGATATTTACAATGTAATATTTGTAGATTATAAGAATAACGTTTATAACACCATACAAATAATAAAGATATTTTTCGGTATCCGAGATCTTACATAAATGTTGTATATCTTATAGATCTTATACAGATGTTTAAATAAATATTATAACAGAGTATTACATAATTTTATTGTTTCTAAGATTTCCTTTTTTTTCAATTGAGGGCATTAAAAGTGTTCAGAAATGTTGGTGAAGAGCGTAAGTTATCATTGGATCGAAAATTATAAATTATATTACCTATTGAATATAGGGAGTGACAAATCAGAAGAATTCCTAACATCGAAATACAAATGTAAAAGGTTGATAAATCTATTATTTGCTGAGTTCAGCACTTTTTTCCAAATTAAAAATAATAGATTACACAAAACTCTTTGAAGTAAGCGAAATAAGAGTAGTGTACAGTATACTGAATGTTAAAGAAGGACAAACAGCTATTCTTACTTATAAATTCTCAGTAGAGTGTGGATAATTTGGTTTTATAATGTTACGAGGTTTATATCATATAACTCAATAGGAAATTCAATATAATGTAATTAAAAAAGTAATAACCAAGAACCTATGAAAAATGATTTTGTCAAATTTTGATTTTTTTAGACTATGCGAACTTCCTTGGTATACCTACCTTTTTTGATTAAAATATTAATATATAGAATTTACAACCCGTAGCATATATTATACAATAATCAAATACGATATAATATGATATGGATAATATTCACACGATAATAAATATGGCGAGGGAGGCTGTCCAGTGATAGAACCCTCAAGGAACTAACTATACTTAGAATCGTTTCACTACCAAATTAATTATTGTTGATTTGAAATATAAATACCAACGTTAAAGAGGAGTACCTAACTCGGTCATCAGCAGGTACTTGTTATTTATAAAATATATTAATCTTACTCAAACATTCTTAACACGCATTGCTAATATTCCAATAAAAATGTTTAGTACCAAGTATGTCAAAACTAGTCTTCATGAAAACTTTGTTGAGAAGTTTTAAAGCTTTGACTGTGCTATGAATTTTTTTTAAGTTATTAAATAGTTCTTAATATAAAAGTAAGTTTACATAAAAATGTAGTTTTTTTAAACTCAATATTTTTTATTGAGATTAATGAGTTTCTTGTTTTTTGAAAATAATGTTTGTAAGGTACCTATTATTTAATTGAATTATACAATTTAGCAGTTATTGTTAAAATAATTTATGATTTTAATTATTTACCTAAATACAAAATGTTAATAATAATTAGGTAATGTAAGAATTTGTCTTTTCAACTAAGTTCTATTTATGAAGGTAGTTAAATATTCTTGTTTTCTTAACATACATCACTTTAAAGGCATTTTTATTATTACTTTTAAGTGTAAGATAAGATATAAACTTTTTTTCTTTTCTGAGACTGTGCTGATATTTGGCACACAAACCTAATGTCTGACGCGTTTCACCATGAACTGTAATTTACTTGAAAAACAGCCAACTTAATATACTGTTTTTTTCCATTTCCAAATTAATTATTGGTCAAGGCAATTAATGTCAAACATATTACACTTCACAGCAATTACTTTCAAATGTGATTCCACAATCCACAATGTTTATTTATTTTTGTGACTATTTCTATTTTTTTTTCTTATGCTTTACTACTATTTTTTTATAAAACATTATTTTAGTTATTCTGAACTATTTGTATTTTTAAAAATGTAAAACAATATAATAATATTTATGTATTCGTTTTAATGGATTTAATATCAATTAGGTCAATGAAATACATTTAAGTTGTGATTTAGTTGTTGGACACAAAATAAAATATTTCCTTGTCCACGGAAATAATATAATGTAAATCCTTACTTTGTCACATATACTTTTAAAGTGTAATAGCTATTCGCTCAACAAACCACCCAGCCATAATAATTCCATCACTTAGAAAAGCTTTTGCAGATAAATTAATATTTTAAGATCGTATAATCGTGCCGCTGTGGTGCTGTAGATGATGAAGTTTTTTTTCTTGAAAAGAACAAATGTATTACCATATTCAAACATGTAAACTTCAAAATGGATAACAATTTTTTTTTGTGTTTATATAAATGTGACGACACTTGTGTGTTTTATTATTTAATACTTATATTTATATACAATGTAGGTAGGTACATATATATTATATACATATACTATATACATATATCCTATAGTATTATTTTCAAAATACTAGTGTAAAAATACATGAATATGACTGTTCAAATTAAATTAACCCATACAAATAACATAATATTATATTCTTGTTGTCTTAACTCATATCGTCATATGTAAGTCATTGGAGAAGAGATGTCAAAAACCGGTTCATAAACTTTCCGAAAAGTGTTCATATAATAAATGATGATTATACTATATTAGCAGCAAAATATTTATGGGACACAAAATATACATAAAATTAATTAATATTCAATAAAATAAATATATAATAAATGCAATGGAAAATTTTAAACTTGTACACACAAAATCCTCTTTTTTCAAACGATATTTTAAGAGGTTACATATTTTTGTCTTCTCGTGTTTTTTTTTTTTTTAATGTTTCAAACTTTTTAACGGCACTCCCTTAATTCAATTTTGTTTGTACCTATCATTACTCTACTACAATAACTTACGGTTATTGTCACGTTAAAAGTATAGTAATAATAATTCCCACATAAATGCGAAAACCTAGTACTTTTCGACGTTTGTCGTCCAATGAATATCAATTTCTAGAAAGCCAACAACATATTCGCCACTCGTTGTAAATAATAATAATAATAATAATAATAATATATAAATTATAATAATATACAACTCTGCGTATATTGCGCCCCAGACATACCGCACACACTCACACGTGGGGGGCCAACGTGGTAAACCTACGCATTCGAAAACGAGCGCATTTAGATTTATTATAGCTTCGGTGACAATGTGTGCGTTTTCGGTGATATTACGTTATTATTTATTTTTTCATATTTTCATTTTTTATTTTTATTTTTTTTTCGTGGTAACACAAAAAGTTTTGATATCAGTACGACGCGCAGCCATATTTGTGTAGACTATTCGCCGAAAAAAGGAATCGTTGGCTGCTGCTTCTCTATATATTACACACGAATTATTATAATAATACACGACGTATATGCGAGCAGCGCGAAAGACCTACGATGGTTTGATTTACTGCAGGTCCATATAGGATGTACGGCTCATTTAACTCCAGACCGAGGGAGTAGGGAATCTACGCCGTTGCCACAGAGGAGTGAAAAAATAATATAACCGATATAACCCACCCCCCCCCCCCCCGAACATAATGCGTTTCTGCACCAAGAGTAGATTGGAGGACAGGATATTTTTTGTCAGGGGGAAACGAGTGAAATATGGCGGCGGCCTTGATTTTGGTTTTAAATCGATCCGCTGTAATTAGCATAATAATAAACTATTGGGGCGTTTTTTTAAATTTTTTTTCCTCCCGTGGGACTGTGGGGTAGCATCGTATTGACGGATCGAAAAGACACAATGTATAACACACGTACGAATTCAAAATGCCATTCGATGTTATATTGTAATGTCATCGTCGACGTCGTGTGACCGACTGTATACAGCCTCTGCAGTGTACTATATTGCAGTAGTATAGGCACTTGACATTAAAATTAGTCATCACTCATTATTGTTCCACTAATAAACGACCATATTATACGACTGTTATTTAATTTTGCTACAAACTCTGTGCTTCGGAACACACTGGGAAATCGGAAACGGTATACCTAAAACCAAAAAGCATCTGATTCGGGATTTTTCAGATCAATCCACTACAGCACGAACTTTTAAGTAGTGGTTATAAAAAGAATAATAAAACAATTGTAGGTAGAATAATCGAAGAGCTACTCTCAAACGACAGTCTTATTATATTAAATAATGGCCAACCCACCAGAATAAATCCTTCTAACGGACATTCGTCAGCTATAGACCTATCCATCACCAGCGCGTCCCTGTCCCACAAACTAGAATGGAACACTCTCCCTGATATATATAGCAGCGACCATATCCCTATAGAAATATTGATCACCCTCCCGCTGGATAGTTCCCGCCTTAATTACCCTCCGATGTGGAAAATTAAAAACGCCAATTGGAATCTATTCTCATCCACATTGGAGGTAAATACCCTCTCTTTACCTCCTCCTTCCAGAACGAGCATCACCACTGATGTAGCAAACTTTACCGCCCTTATTCAAGATACTGCTAAAATTGTAATAGGCGAATCTTTAAATAAGTTTACACATAGACCCAGAGTACCATGGTGGAACGATGACATTAAAAAATCAATCCAAATCAAAAACAAAGCACTTAAAACATTTCAAACCTCCAAGACCCAAGAAGATTTTATCGCCCTCAAAAGATGCAAAGCACGTACCAGATTCCTCGTAAAAAACAGCAAAGCTTCAAGTTGGAAAAACTTTGTGTCCAGCATACATAACCAAACGGACTCTTCCATTGTTTGGAAAAAAATTAAATCCATAAAGGGGACCAATAGATCTAACGTCATAAATCTACTTATTGACTCAAAACTTTCCACATCACCTTATGACGTAGCCAACTCTCTGGGACGTATATTCTATGAAAACTCTTGCAACGCTAATTATGACCAAGATTTCCTAAATTACTCGCGATACTATGTCGACCCAGTCAACACAGTAGATCCTCTCGACCCCCAGCAATCCCTACTCAACTCTCCACTAAAGATCGAAGAACTTGAAGATGCCCTTCACAACTGTAAAAGTAAATCTCCTGGCCCCGATGGGATTCCCTACTCCTTCATCAAAAACTTCCCAAAAAACACCTTAAACCACCTCCTAGCCATCTACAACTTAATTTGGGATAGCAACGTCTTCCCTGAATCCTGGAAACATGGTTATGTTATCCCCATACTCAAGCCTAACAAAAATAAATTCTTAGCAGAAAGCTACCGCCCCATTTGTCTACTTAACACCTTATGTAAGTTACTTGAAAAAATAGTCAATCGTCGACTTATATGGTTTATTGAAAACCTCAACGTTCTCACCCCCGAACAAAATGGATTCCGATGTAACAGAAGTACAATGAACAACCTTCTAACCATTAAAAATGAACTTCACTCTTCCCTAAACAACAAACAAAACCTGGGAATGATCAGCTTTGATATAGTCAAAGCATATGACACGGCGTGGAAACCCAGAATATTAAACAAACTCAACAAAATTATAGCCAAAGGATACATGCTAGATTTCATCTCGAATTTCCTCAACCACCGCACCTTTCAAGTAAAAACCTCCAACACGCTTTCAGACACCTTTCTCCAAGAAAGTGGGGTTCCACAGGGGTCCACTATCTCTGTAACTCTTTTCCTGATCGCTATCAACGATATATCTGAAGGAATTTCACGTCCAAACATACCTCTACTATTCGCAGACGACTTCACTATTCTTTGCCGCAGTACAAACGTTAATTCTATTCAATTGATACTTCAAGACTCCACCAACAAACTTACGTCCTGGTCAAAAACTTCCGGCTTCCGATTTTCTCCGGAAAAAACCAACCTTATAATTTTCAGCCATAAGAGGAATAAGAAGAAAATACACATCAACATCGGAAACCAAGTCGTAGAAAACCAACCCAATGTTAAAATACTAGGCATCACCTTTGATCATAAAGCTTCATGGATCCCTCATATCCTCAACCTAAAGAACACTACAACACCAAGACTTAACATCATAAAAACTCTAGGTCATACCTCATGGGGAGCCAAATCCCAAACCCTTCTTAAGATACACAAAGCACTCATACTATCGAAACTTGATTACGGCGCTCCAATCTTCTCATCAGCGAAACACACTAAACTTAAAATTCTGGAGACTATTCACTACTCGGGAATCCGACTCTCCATTGGCGCCTTCCGTTCAAGCCCCATCAAAAGCATCTTAAATATTGCTGGAATCCCCTCACTAGAAGTACGGTGGAGAGAACAAACCCACAAATTAGCAGCAAGAATATCAAGATCCCCCCAAAATCAAATTCATCACCCTAAACATACATTCAACCACACATACATAAAATACGACCTCGAAAATATAATCCCATATGAAAAACCCCTATGTCCCCCATGGCAGTCCAGCATGAATATTAACATAGACCTACATCAATTCCCCAAAAACTCAACCTGTCCTCACATTTTCAAGAATGCATTCAGAGACTTGTGCTCACGCACCCACCCACAAACTCATATATATACAGATGCTTCCATCACCGAAGGGCGAGTCGGGATGGCAATCATATGCGATGAGACTACAATACAATGGAAACTCTCAGACAAATGTTCGATATATACAGCAGAAACCCTGGCGATCCTCAAAGCTATCGAGTTCACCATCTCTGAAATAAATGACAGCAATATTACAATATTTAGTGACTCCCTCTCCGCACTTACCAGCCTCCAAAATCTGTATTCCCCGTCTGATATCGTCAGAAAAATCCAAAACTCCCACTACATAGCAAAACAACAGGACAAAAACATCACATACTCTTGGATCCCTGGTCACTGCAACATAGACGGCAACGAACTAGCAGATACAGCCGCCAAACTCGCTCACTCATCCCCAAATTCTCTATCCTTACCCATTTTCTCCCTCAACGACTTAAAGAGGGTCATCAAAAAGGATACACTACTTCATTGTCAAAAGGAATGGAATGAAATGTCAACCAAACTAAACGAAATAAAGAGATCCACCCTACCGTATCCTTCCCCAGATAACATCTCAAGAAAACATGAGACCTCTATAAACCGTCTCAGAATTGGCCACACCCACCTTACACACTCCTACTTAATGAAGAAGGAAGACCCCCCAGTTTGCACATGTTGCGGAACATTCCTTACTGTGAAACACATCTTAACCGAATGTAAAGCATACGACCAAGAAAGAAGGCTATACCAAATATCCAACCACCTCGCCGAAGCACTCAACCCGGACCCTAACAATATACACAAGATCATACAATTTCTCAAACAAACGAATCTTATAAATAAACTGTAAATTGTAAATAATATTAATCACTTAACCTTTCTCCTAATTATTACTACCTTGTCTTGTTTTAAATACTAAATTTCTTTGTATACCTTTTTAAATATTAATGTAATATGTAAATATACTTAAGATAATAATGTACTGTTACATCCAATGGCCATAGACGCCGCGGATAGTTGCTTAATAAAAAAGAATAAAAAACAATTGTATACACTATATTGCGCTATATTCATATTGGAAGATGTAATTATGTAATTTTTTTCACTCGATTAAGAACCAAACAACGTAGGTACTTAACATTTTAGTTGGAACAATGGTCTTCTTTATAACTTTTCAGTATTTATAGTTATTGTTGTACCAACATTAGGTATTCTACTTTAAATATCATAAATAAAATGTTTCTATTTGCATTGGAATATCATTAAACTGTCTTTTTAATGAATATATTTTATGTTTACAATGAATACAGTTCATAAATAAAGCGAATAGTTGGTTCAATGGTAAAGGAATATGAGTATTAATTGAAATCAACTGTTAATGGTGTTGCCTAACGGTGTTAACAATTGTTTAATAAACTTCCTTAAATATTAGTGATTTTGAAAACTATTGTTTTACATTTTACTGGTCATCAAAAAAAAAAAAACTGTTAGCATACCTACTTGTACAGTATTGTATTACGTTAATAATGAAGGTATTCCTGTAAATTAAAACAAAAAGTTGAGGATAAAGTTATTTATGGAAATGTTTTCGAAGACCAAAAGTATGAACAATGATATGAAAAACAAAAAACATAATTTTACAAATAACTACGTGATAATATGTTGGTATCGTGGACACATGGGAGTAATAATTTGACGAATACGATTTTACCATTCGTACAGACTTCGACGTACCTCTTCTTACAAAGGTATTTTTTTTGCGATGTAAAATGTAGACTCGTGCTAATGATGTTGGAAAAATATTTTGCTAAATACTGACAGCCTATTAGCGTTCATAATAATATCTGTACCTACCCACTATATATTTTATGACACTAAAGTACGATTATTAGATCGCTCTCCGCCTTTCGTAGTACCTTAACGTAGGTATAATGTATATATATATATATAAATATGTGTCACCGTAGTGCACCGTAATGGAATTCTCGATGTAGGAAATCACCGATACGGATCGAATGTACTTAGCGCCGACGGATCAATTTCCCGGGCAGTTATAAGCGACCGAACACCGTTCCGGAACAATAGTGTTCCGAAGAAATACGGTTCTGGTGGCTGCAGCCAGCCAGCCAGCAGCCATATATTATATTATTATACACTATACGTATATTATGTGTGTATATATATACACACACACACCACGATAGAGGAGGTTGTGGGGAATGGTGGTGAGGGAAGTCGAGTTTGTTAGCGGGGAGGGAACGCGCGGTGGCGATAAAACGTAATTTCGATGAAATATACTATGCCAACCCCGAAATAACGGCGATGGTCCTATCATCCCCGCAACAGCAGCGGCGGTAGTAGAAGTAAGTCCCCATTTCGGTCTCCACGACACCAGTTTATTATTATTATTATAACACAGCAGCTAGCTAGCGAGTAGAATAAAGTTGCTCATTCATGCAACGGAAATCGAATGCGTTTCGAATATTATTTAATATAATATAGGTATATATATATATTATATACTGTATTGTATATTATGTACGTTTGCCACGTATGCACCACGTTTGAACACGATGCAGCAGTGGCAATAATAGCGACCCCAACGGTTTATTCGGGGACGAGCCTTTTGGGGATACTCGATCGTCGTCGGCACAAACGAGTTTTGACGATGATAATACCATATATTATATTATTATTACACCTACCCGTCAAGAGGCTACTATACAGTTGACGATGATCTCGACGTCGATCCAGATATCATCACGAATCCACGGGTTCAAGAACCTGAAACACAACGGTTGTCCGGCGAAAAACTTATGAATCTCTGACTTATCTACTTCAGCATTAATATAATTCGCCACAGAGTATCTAAGTACATTTTAGAGAACGCTACACCAGTATGTGTTGTCTCCGTCTTAAAAATGTAAAACAGAGCAAACTTTTTTGCACGGGTAAGAAACACTCAGGCTGCAGGCCATGATGATCAACCAAATGTTCACACTATAAAGATAACAATATTCATTGTGCAACATTATTTTTATTTTTTCGATATCAGCACTAAGAAAAAAAGTTATTCGAGTCTCAAAAGTAATGAATTTTTAAACAATAAGAACATTATTGTATTTGTGATATCGAAAAGTTAAAAACATCTCTGCACAGTAAATGTTCTCCTCTTTCTAGTATAAACATTTGGTTGCTTAACTCAGACTCCAGCCTGAGTGGTTCTTACCCTCGCAAAACCTGTTTTGCTATATTTTACATTTGTAAGACGGAGACAACACATGTGGGTGTAGCGTCCTCTTAATTTATTCATACGTCACACAATAGTATAATACGTATCGTAAAATATCAAAAGTTTTCCAAGTGTACGACGTAGACACTTGGACATTAAGTATTACAGTAAATTGACGACTAACCGTCCGTGGTCTGTGGTACAACCCATCCTTGTCTGTGCCTCAGATTAAAAACACCGGTGTAACCGGGATTATTTACCCCCGTGAAATTTTACCCCCGAATATTTAATATTTATCTTGCTTTAAAAAATTTTCAAGGATCCTTTGGATGAATAATTTTATAATAATAATTTGTTTTTAATAGATCCGTGTGTAGAAGGCCTTAGGTTTTAAATTTGAAATAGGATGTTGCTTTTTAATTAATTTTCCTTTCATTGATTTTAAAATACAGTTTTTTTTTTGATTTTTTAAAATTGTGTAAGGTCCTGTAAAAGGGGCTTAGACCAGCCACCTTTTCGATCATTTCGGAGACATTTACGCAGCAATATTAAGCTTCCAATTTTAAATTCTAGTTTATTAGAATGACGTGTGTCATATGATTTTTTTTTTGCTTTCTTTACTTGTTTATATGTTGTGTGTTACTTGAGTAAAAACAGAATTCTTAATTTGCAAAATTTGTTCTAACCGTTTTTCAAACAAACTTTGATCAACTTCATTGTGTAATGTGGTACCTGTATATGCTGATCATATATGTATGTGTAACTGTCAAACTATATAGCTTATATGTCAATAAATTGACAACTACTATCAACAGATAAGATTTGTCAACCTAATTTATTTTATAAATAATATAACAAGTATAGTGGAAATATCATTTTATTTATACTGCAACGGGAGACTTTTTTTCCTTGTGACTTATTTACCGAGGACTTTTTTTTCGAAACTTTTTTCCGTATACCCTGTTATTTTTAAAATGGGTAAGTGATAAGTATATATGTAGTACAATAAATTTGTTTGTTATAAACTTATAATTTAGAAAATTAGAAAGAACGCAGTTACTCTTTGTGTGATCCACATACTAATATAAAAAAAGTAGATTAATTTTATGATTTGTTAACTGTTTCTTCTAACTTAACGATCTTGTGTTCTCTTAACTTAATAATAATAATCTATACATTTCACACCTACCTAATAATTATTTTATACTTATATAAACTATTTTAATCTTATTATTATTGTTTTAATAAAAGTTTCTTACATGTATAATATTACAGTGGGGTTCACCAAAGCCAATAACTGCAACAGATGACAAAGAACTCTGGACTGTATATAGCCATATAGGTAATAATAATTTTTGTTGCATGTTCAATATTCAAAATGTGTTCAACATTAAAATTACACACGGACACGGTAGATATTAGAAAGGAATAAATGTACTATTGTCGACACGACGAAACACACACACACACGAAAAGATATAAAGATTAGGTAGGTACCTACCTGTAAACCTAAAAGGTTCTATTATAATAAAATAGTATGATTAGGAAATGTGGGTTGAACAGTATCTACGGATCTTTTATTTATATTAATCAAATATTTATAGTTTATACCAATACATTTAAAAGACATAATTTGTTTCATACAATATAATACCTAATTATTGTTCACACATTATATCGTTATAAAATAACTTAAAATTAAAAACGTATAAAAAAAAAAGAAACCGGGATGTAAATATTCTCTAGAGAAATTTTACCGGGGGGTAAATATTTCGTAGCGATATCTTACCTCCGGAATATTTTACCGAGAGGTAAATATTTTCTGGAGAAATTTTACCGGGGGTTAATATTTTACTAGAGATAATTTACCGGGGGAGGTAAAATTCCACGTGGTAAATAATCGTGGGTACACCTTTACTATAATATTGCTGCTCTTATGTGTTTTGTAAAAAAGTTGTTTTTAAACACGGTTTGATATTTAAATTTTAGCACAGCTTGGACGATGAGGAAAAAACAACGTTGAATTCAAAAGGAAAATGCAGATCGTTATTATCGTACTTTATGGATTTCCGACTATAAGTATAAATAGCGCATAAATAGAGGAATGGTGATAAGACGTTTCGTTTCACTCTTTTTAATATCATTGTCTTATCCACTAGCAAGACTCACTTTCATCGTTAAATCCTCTACTAGCTTGGTGGGGTGCGGGAGTGGGGAGTATATTATGTAAAAAACAAATAATAATAAAACTAAATTACGTGGTAAATATATAATATAGTTTATTTGTTTTCAACGTTCAAAAACGGTTGAACCACGCACGCTTACTCGAATAAGTGTAAGTATATAATCTATACATATATATATATTTTATACATATATGTACTTAATACACAACAACATGCATACATGACACGGGCACGCTATATACGTGGTGCCGTCTTTAAATTATAATAAATCTACTTGACCGATTAGAGGGCAGACATAATGGCCCATATGCTAGGATATCACGTACCGTTACCACCAGGCAAGGATATTCTCCATGTATATATCATTATATTATATTATACATGTATGTGTATGGGATAGTTTGGTATAGACTAATTCGTTACAGAACTTAAATATGTTTAGGTGCCTAGTTTAGATTCATTTATGAGCGTAGTGGACATAATCTGTTGTGTATAGGTTAGCTATATACGCATTCGAGGCTCCCTGGTTTCCCCACCACCAACCCCTGCAACCATCACGCACACCTCTACTCGAGGTATAGTACCTACATATTATAGTTAGAGATATATAGGTACGCATACGATACGAGTATATAATAGTTGATATGCGTACGGCCAACGTGAATTAATAATTTATGAAGCGATATCCTGCTGCGGGGCACCTAATATAGTACCTTCTATAAATATAAATATATATATAATATTATGTACCCATACTATAAACGTACATACACAATCACACGGCATGTATTATTATACGTGTATGGATAAATAAGTATAATATGTATACTAACATAAATATACACGAGAACTCGCGCGCGCCATGAGTGTGTGTGTGTGTGTGTGTGTGTGTGTGTGTGTGTGTGCGCACGCGCTTGTGTATATAGTATAATATGTATGCGACTGCGGAGACTAAAGCAGTGGTCAAGAGCCATGGTCATATTATAAAGTATTGAAGTAGACTGCATTATATTGTGAACGTAGACTGAGTTCCGGAACGGACGTGAACGAGTGTAGTACCAACAATAACCAACCATTTTTAGTGTGCATTATTAAGCAGATAATTTTTCCAAAACAACGTCTTTAGGACAATTTATTTTTAGTATTCTAGTAGGATTTCCTGGAATAATTAGAGTTTTGGAGAGGAATTTTGGGAGATGGGAGAATTTTTGTGATTATTTAGTTTATTGTGAAATCTATTATATATATTACGTTATGTAAATATAAGTTGGAGATTTACCATGGATTATGGAAGTCCAGTAATTTATTAGTCATAATCTAATAGCCTGAAATCTTTCAAGTGGGAATATGTTTGAAGATTTTTCTTGGCCTAGGATTTGGATACCATATGATCAAAATACCAAATGGGAGATAGTATATAATAGCTTCAATTTTGTTTCTGAAGCTAAATTTCAAGTTGGGGATAGAGCAGACAAGATGAAAGCTTGATGATTCCCTCTATTTATTTAATTTAATTTGCATTATTTTAATGTGTCTCTGTATTTTATACACAACAATGTATACTATGTAATATGTATAGTGCCCTATGAAAAATTTAATTTTTAAAAATTATATAAATATTATGTATGTACATTGTAGAATTTTGAATTCTTCAGATACACATAGCAATGTAGGTACCTGGCTTTTATAATTGCTAGAGACGACTGTGACTGCCGCAATACTCATAAACACGTAATGGCCACGATTCTTTGAGCATTTAACTGCAGCGATAAAAGAGGAATCCAAAACTGTTTGTACAAGTGTATAAAAAAAAAAACCCATTTATATATTATTTATGATAAGATATGACCTCTATAGAAAATAATATTTCACTTCTGGTGGCATTAAAATAGTAGTCATTGTATTAATAGTAATTAGTTTAATAACATTAAATACTAAAATAAAACAAAATAAGTTCGTTGAATTAGTTATATCCCCAGTGTCTTGATGATTCCCTCTATTTATTTAATTTAATTTGCATTATTTTAATGTGTCTCTGTATTTTATACACAACAATGTATACTATGTAATATGTATAGTGCCCTATGAAAAATTTAATTTTTAAAATAACCGAGAATGACAATTATGTGAATTCATTGTTTTTGATATTTTTTCTAAACGTTATAATTTATTTATAATTGTATAAATACTAATAAATTATAAATTCTGTTAAATTTCCAATTTGTAGAAGGTTTATATTAATTTCTCAGTGTCTCAAAGACTTTACTGTTACAAACGAAAGAGACATCATTGTAAAATCAATAGTTTCTTCACTGTTGCACAAAATATATAACAACCATGTATAAGAAAAATGATTGACTCCTTTATTGTTTTAAAGTTGTTGCATTTTATCTTTGTAAACATACTTTATAATAATAAAATACAAACGAATAGTCTCAAACAAGTACTAAGAAGTAAGGACCATTGATGTACAACAACGATGAAAATTAATGCTAAATATAAATTTATATTAATATTTGTTTGTATATTATACAATACAATATACGATGTAAAAAAAACAATGTTTCGTCTACACGATATTATGTCGTTTCCAGCGACTGATTTGAATTAAATTTGAATTGTATTTGTTACAAGGTAACACAAACTACGAACAATCGTGATTTTCAATAAAACATTAACATTTACCACCATCCATGCATATGTCACCACCAAGTGTGGAGTGTGGACACGGGTCACAAATTCGCGTTTTTAACGTGCTACAGACTACTTCTAATTTCGGAGCGGCTCAAGGTGATATTCCATGTTGATAACAAATACAATAGTTCGCTAAGATATTATAACTAATAAGCGGCTACGATGATTTATTATGGTTTATTATCTCGGAAGTTTTGGCCTTACGTTTCACCCTGAGCCAATTATAGAACATAATAATGTATCAAGGGAAACATTTTTAACATTTCTAAAAAATTGTTTTTTTTTTTTAAATTGTATTTATTATTATTCTCTATTTTATTTAGTTAAAATCATTTTACTAAAACAATAATCAATCTAAGTCTGTTTAGTGTTTCGGTCAAATAATTGGCTTTCGAAATTATTTGTACACAAATTATATTTAAACGAGGAGAGCATAATATTATCCTATACACATCAGTCTGGATATAGTATTATACGTATTTATATCGTAAAAAATTAAATTTCTTAACTAGTAGTTCCTGTATTAAATCAACTATTTGAGTTCAAGTATATTAACCTATACAAATATACTTATGTCAATCACTCAATCAACTTACTTAAAACCCTGTCAAAATCAAGGTACCGTATTCATGAGATAATAATAAAATATAATAATTAATAGCTACATATCCGAAACAAGTGTTCTTGCATGTGGTTTTTAACATTAAGGTGATTCCATCGGTACCATGATTATTATTATTATTATTATTGTTAATAATCATTAGATTAGAATAATATTTGTACTTCGTACGGATAAAATGCACCGGAGGTATTTTAGAAATAGCAATGCCTTTGGGAAAACTTATTAATTTAGAGTGTTCAGACATCTGCGAAAAAATAGCTCAGTGGATTATAAATTATTAATATATAAATATTAAATAGCGATCTCATATTATTATGTGAAATTGCATTTTTGAGTACTTATCATAACTTCATGTAAAAAAGAATAACTGTGAAAAAATAAATAAACTTCAACAAATAAATGTTCTTAGTACCTTGTATTATGTAGGTATTATTTCCTATTACGTTTACTACTAATAAAAATAATTTTGTTTGATTAAAAGCTTTCCGGCAATCAAACAAATGCGGGATTTATCCAAGTCCATTGGAGTTGAAAAATATTTATTTTTTTACAAATTAATATAAAATCTAAGTTATAATTTTGAAAATAATTTATACCGAACTGAAGTTCAAATATTTATTATGATAAAAATAATTTTCTGTTAACAGATAAAATAATATATTACTTTTTCTTATGAAAATATAATATTGAAACTGAGTATTTTAGTACCTAAGTACTTGTAAATGTAAATACATTAAAAAATGAAACAGATGTTTTTCTGTTTTCAGACAGAGTACAAAAATGTAAAACCATAAGTAATAAAATTAAATATATTACGGTACCTATACAACTGACATAACATATGGATTAATTCCATCCCTAAAAAAATTAAGTGAAAGAATTGTACACAATTTCGTATGACTCGATAAATTTGGACATAAGTAAACATAATTAATAATAATGCATTATAATGTGTTACAGGGATACACACGTTTATGTAGATGAAGGACTCGTAGATTTATAGTACAAAAAGAAAAAATTGTTTTTGAACTCACAGGCCATTCATTTAATATTATACTCGCTAGTAATTAAACACCCACAGAGAGCAAAATGGATATTCTGAATATATCAAAGCCAAGATGACAAATGTAATCGAAATATATATGCCTACTACACGATGAAGAAGTCTTGAGATAAGGAGGGGAACGAGAAATAGTCGTTATAATATTATGTCCTCATACAAACAGTTGGAACGTACAATAAATCTATTTAAAATGTTTTTGTAATTTTGTTCGATATATACAAAAATGGAGCAATTATTTTGCAGACATGCATTATAATAAATAATAATATGATTCAAAAAATAAATGAAAAATTGACGATATTGTTCTACAATGATTATAATTCAGTTCACTATACATAATTAATAGAACATCAAACTTTGTTGCTTCATAATTATTATTACCAGTAAAACAAAGTAAAATTTATTAAATATAGGACATACATGTATACAGGTACGAAAGTGTAACGTATAATAAACAGTATAAACTATTATAGTCTTCAATACTTATCTAAGGAATGAAAACAATAGTCGATTAATTAATATTCAATCCGAGAGCGTATTTACTATTAACCATTAAATGTCCCGTAATAATAAATAATATATTAATTGTATAGAGCGTTTTGTGTTTATGAGCGCACGATAAAAGTGAATAGCGAATTCGTGAAAATTGTATTATTATATTTAATGATTACACGTCAACCGACGTCGTTTCATAGATCAAAACTCCACTCAACACATATTGATTAATTACAGCGGTTTATTTGACTAGATAAGTAAAGCACATTAAACTAGCGATATTCAAAGTACAATAGAATACATGGGTTGCCCGGACAACTCTTGTAGTGTTTAATGCATTTAACGAAAACGATTTCTAAACGGCCAGGCTGTTTTCATAAGAGCAAAAGCGTGATAATAATTGTCTTATTTTTTGTAGTACACTTATTTTTTTATCAAGATATACCTATGAAAATTAATTTGGTTGATACAGTATAATAGCTTATGTCTTATGAGTTTTGATTAATGGCTTTTTAGAACTGAACATGTGTTGAATCAAACAACAATTATTCGTAACTACGATATACTTGAACTATATATTATATTATTTTCAAAAGACCCGCCATTTCTAACCCATGTCATTTATAGAAGTTTGGTCCATAATATTGTCCGTTACGGCATCATGACGTTATCGTGTTGAATACAAAAAGAAAATTCCATTGCATACTCGTAACGTACTATAGTTAAAAATAAAATAATAACTTCTGTGGCAATAGCACAATATGAGTATCAATAACGATAAAAAAAAAAATACGAAAAAAACTACATGGCTGTAACAGCGGATCGGCAGACGGTAAATTTTAAATATCGGATTAAGGTCGATGACGTGAGTTCTCTAGAAATGCTCGCGTCTTGGTAGTTGACCCCCCGGAAATCGGACCAATGCCAGGAAGTAATTTACGCACGACGATTTTGGCAAATAGATATGCGTATAATAATATTTTAATAATAATAATAGTAGTATATGTAAATATGTAATATACGCTTGTGTTCTTTTTTTGACCTCGTCTCGGCCATTTCGTCCACCACTGTGTCGTTACAAGCGCGTGTGTAAGCGTGCAAAAAATACGATGACAAAATATAACGCCGCCGGGTAATTATAACGATAACGGAGTGATGTCACCGCAGGTCGTGTCGAAGGGGATGCCAACAATTTGGCGAGAGCTTAAAAAATAAAATTTTTATAAAGAAAAAAACTGAGAGAAATACATGCTATAAAACGCACGTTTTCCTTACTCTGAATTCACCATGATTTCATCGTCGGAAAAGTATTTTGGCAACGGCGATCAATGACGACGGTTGTGACGCCTAAACCGTATTAATTTGTTTAAAAATACAGAGCGGACGTGGCGGAGGATACGACGAATCCTTTTTTTGTTTTTTATTTTTTTTTCATTATAAAATATATATAAAAATATTGTTCTTTTGCACGCGTCCACGCGAGGTCGGTCACTTTGTTCTAAAGAATTTAATTAACCCAAAGGAGCACAATGGCTTACGTACATGCCCACTTACACTGTATATATATATATATGAAACAGCAACGGACTTCGTTGTGCAGCTACAACAGTCGATGACGAAGAGATTAAAACAGAACGAGATACATGTATTTAACGCATACTATATAAATAATATATATGCACCTATGCCACACGTGAATATTGTGCGCAATCTTTATTTATAAAAAATGTACAACACTATATCTTGTCAAATAAAAGAGAATTATAAGTAGGGCTGGGATTTTAATGGTCAAAAAAATCATAAAAAATGCACTGTAAAAAGTTTAGCTAAAATGTAATTTGTTTTGTCGATTTTAAATATAATACTTAAATAATAGCTGGATAGGTATCTTTTGACTTCTTAAACTGAAAAAATAATTTAAAAACAAAAAATACCCAGCTTGGTGGTTAAGTAGGCAAATTAAGTTACTGAAGAAAAACTAAATTAGAAATATTATTATAACCTTTTTAATTATTTGTAGATATGATATCCGCAGTGATGGACGGTTGTTGCAAGACGAAAATAACAATATTAGGTACATACACATTTACATCGGGACAAATTTCCTACCTAGATACATTATTTTAAAACATTTATTAGATAATACACATTCTATAAACATTATTTTTACAATATGACTGTTTTAAAAAGGGATTTAAACATGAAAGTAGCTTGAAAGGCGTGTTGTGGAGAAAAGCCTACCATCTCTACAAATGGTAGTTTTTAATTTGTTAATTTTTTTTTTTTTGGTAAATTAATGTGGTCTGCACCTTTAGCATAACACAAATTTAATGGTTTTTATTGAAATAATATATTTCATATAATAATAAATTTATGTTCATTACAATCAAAGGTAATTTATTGTGGTATAGATGATCGCATTGCTAAATTATAAAATAACAAATGCCTATACCATTACTTATTATTTATATATTATATTATATAATTGTTTTGAAGAAAATTAAAATTTGAAAAAATTCTCATAAATAATAAATATTTCCAAAAACCTTAATAAAATTGAACTAAATAGCAAACTCTGAAATAATTTGTCTTAATTAAAAACAAAAGAGACATTAAAATGTTCAGTACAATCTAAAACACATATTTCACTTAAGAAAAAAAATACATTACATCATAATCACGGCCTTAATTATATACGAGGCAATGGCCCAGTTAATAATTAAGAGTACTAAAACTAAGTTGAATTAAAAAAAAAAAAACACATTAAAAGTAAATTGCATTTTCGAAATGATTACAAAAATGTGTATATATATTATTATATTAGTAATGCATTTCTTTATTTTATTCATATAATTATACTTCGCTTAAAAGTATAGACATTTGATAACTTCATACCATTTAAGCAACGGAAAGTTTTACTTTAACTTTCATTTATGTACCAAATATTAAATTGAATAATAAACTTTGGTAATTTAGAAAGAGCTTAAATATTTTGCTACAAGATTATTTAAGATTTATTAAGTATCTGTAATAATCATTTTTCAGGTGGAAAAATTGGACTATGAAAACAAGTATAAAAGTATT
Organism: Nasonovia ribisnigri; assembly: GCA_027563435.1. Lineage (NCBI taxonomy): Eukaryota > Metazoa > Arthropoda > Insecta > Hemiptera > Aphididae > Nasonovia > Nasonovia ribisnigri. The sequence goes on along the minus strand of JANEHU010000011.1, from coordinate 76,414 downwards.
TTGACCTGCAGAGTACTAGACGCCTAAATTAATATCTGGTACCTACCTATACATCATTCTACACACTTTCCATCGACATTTTTAAGTTGTATTGCTGTGTTGTAATTTTTTTTATTATAATTATTTTTTCAGAGAAATAAATATAAGCTACGACGTCTGTTTTTCTTTTATGGTTATTTAAAAGAAAAAAGCTAGTTTTCCGAAGCAATCTTACATTCGTAATAAAAGTTAAAAGTATATTTTAATATTATAAATATATTGAAAAAAATAAAATAGTAATTATTTTCTTAGCCTGAACATTTGAGTTAATTATTTCCATATGAATAGTTTATAAATTATATTTTTATAAATATTTAAAAACCAAACTTATTAAAAAATGTATAATCTTTTATAACTATTTATTTAACCGTATTTTGTTTTTGTGTGTGTGTTGTTTTAGCTGGAGTTTAATTTTCTCTCATACTTGAGTCAAATCATAAAATATCTGTACGTAAACTGTAAAGTATATTATTTGAGTTTCAAAAATAGATACTATTTATTAGATTTTAGTTTTAAATCGAGTTTCCGTTGTTTAATAGAACGGATTTACATGTTTCAATTACACTCTTATTAACTTAAATAATATATATATATTGATTCATAATACCGCTTAAATTTAAATTAAATAGTGGTTTATTTTTTATTTATTTTCCAAATCAGTTTTCCCAATTTTGTATGCAATTAATTGGTGTAATACGACACCCGAAAGTTAATGGCCCTATAGACAAAGTTAAGTTGCAAGAAAAAAAGAGGTCCATTGATTACATTTTTTTGGAATTGATAACTCACACAGTCACACCACATTTTATGGATATTATATTTTGTAAGTTTTTATAATCTCAAAAATAAAAGATCTACATAAATACCTATACATGTAATATTTTACTATCCATCATATCGAATTTTTTATGCGTGCATTTGTTATTTTATTTTATTTTTGTATTTACTCACGCATAAATGCCAAAAATCACTAAAAACAATTTGTGGGCAAATGTCAACGTTTAGTGTATTAGATGATAACGTATTTCTTTGTTATTTATATTTTATCATCCAATTTTCCTATTTTTAGTTAAATGTAGCGTTGTAATCGTTGTTTATCTTCTATTTTTGTTTTATTTTTCTGTATTTTTCAACGTTACATTTGATTATTTGTTGCACGCATTTCTCAAACCAACACATGTTATTCGTACAAATTTCATTCAGTTTAGTAGATATAATATATTATTCTAAAGTCAACCATATTTGACCGACTTTATAAATAACTGATTGGTAGATCTTAGCGCAACCTCTAAGACATTATTTTTCTGTTGTACTAACAGTGCCATAGAAATTATAACACTCCTTTGACAGCGAGTGACTTTAAGGCATGGAACATGTAAGTTATGTATTTCATGTTAAGTTTAAAAGTGTTCTGAAGCAACATTCAATAAGAGCAGAATCCTAGTGAAATTCCAAACTAATAAGGAGCAAACAAAATGTTTAATTATTTTCACGGAAAACGGAAATTTAAATTAATTAGAAAGTACGAGTCTTACTTATTTAGTATTAACTTTTATGCAGGTAAACATTTTAATTAAACTTTAATCTCGTAAAATATAAATGGTTCTACTGAAATACATTTTCGATAAACTAATAATAATCTGATACATAAACAAACTACGATTTGATTAAATTCAGACGAATGACACAAATATACTATGGTACATATTCTCAAGTCGTATTGTTTTATTGGATTTTTAACTATATAATAGTACCAATGCACACTAATGCAGAACAATGTATAATAGAGTAATATTTTAAGAAACAACTTCGTTATAATTATCAAATTTTTGTTAGTATACCTTTCAAGTTATTATTCAGCTAATTTTTTGTTGAAAAACTACTCGATGGTGCTGTAACGTTTTAACGTAATCATTGGGGAAAAATTTCCAAGTGAGAAAATAAAATACAAAACCTATACTGTTATTTTTTTTTCACCTTAAGTATCATTAATATAATTACGCTTTATTTTAGGCCCTTCAAGTTACAACAAATATTTGTTTTGGCATATATATTTCATAATGCATATCTATAGAGAGAAATAATATTATAATATCATACCGTTAACACTGTTGACTTTTGCGAGAGCTTTTTATTAAAAGTTATTATTGTAATATTTCCAACTATACTAAAAGGTCGACGTTGGCTTCTAATTCTGTCAATATTTTAACCGACCGAAAGAGGAGTATAATTAATTAGAGGGTCAAAAATATTATGACCGATTTGAACGGTTTTCAGACCGCTGGCCGCAGACAGAGACTCACCGCGTGATCCACTTAGACAAGTGCAATATATAATACCTATTAAATATATAAAATATCGCGTTGCGCTCTCTCCAGCCTCGGTATATCGAGACATTGAGTGTACCATATTATGTATATATATTGCAGTATGTTACGGTATTATATTTATAATGTATGCTTTATACAATTATTGTGTAAATAGGTATACGTGGTGTAATGTATAGGTAAAATTTAGTGCATTTGTAAAATAAAATGTATTTCTGGAAAATAATATTTTGATCGAAAAATTCAGCAAATTTTCCAACTTTTGAATACGATCTTTCAAAAAATAATATTGCTTTTTCCAGTTCCATACAAACACACAATTCTAAACATCTTGTTATACTTAATTAGTAAATTAATTTGGTGATTATTTCAGTTCTACACATTGTGTAACAAAAATATGGTTACAAAATCCTTTTATTGTGGACTTCAATATTAAATAGATATTGATGATGCAGAACTCGTTCTGATAAATTAATTGATTTTTTGTCGTAATAAATGGCACACCAAGATATTAAAACAATACATTTAATCGAACTTTAGTGTACACTGATAAAGGCTTATTCGCGAATATTATCCAGGGTTCTAACATTTTTATTCCACTCACTATTATATAATATCTCCTTAGAGTCTGGATTTTTTTCATTGCTATCAAAACATTGGATTTGATTGAACATCAAAAATGATATGCGTATTTCTGTGTTGGACACGGTACCAGATTTCCAGACAATAACACTTTCAAAATAACAGCTGATGTCACACTGAAAATTACTATGATATACACATTACTATAAAAAACATATCATAAAAACGTCAGCAGTCACCCAAACCCTCTTTCAATCTTGCTTTTAATACATAAACATACAATCCTCCTCGTCGTCTCAAACTAAATTGACCTGATCTCCTCCCCATGTAAAAAAATAAAATAAAAACCTTAGTTTTATCTGAGGCCGTGCTACTGGACGCGCCCTTCATTCAAACTTCCACATCGAATAAATAATATTATATAGGTATAGGTACCTAATATAATATAACTAAATATTTTCCACTTTAAATAAAAAAAAAAATCCCCATTTAGACTCTAACTTGATATAATAATATATATGCCACGTTGTATATACACAATAGTGTTAGTCAAATGGATTTGTTCAGATTCCCACAACACAATAATAATAGTATACAATTTTGAATTTAATATAATAACGAGACCCGCTCGAATCGACTGATTGATTTTGACGCATTTAACGGCTGGCTCGGTGATGGAAAGAGACATGCGCACATCCGACAAGCATATGACGATGGCTACAGAATGTTTGTAAATTAAGGGCGACACGGTGATTGAGTCTTCCCCCAAATGCGTGCGTGCGTGTGTGTATATGTGTGTGTGTGTGTGTGTGTGTGTGCAAATCGTCTACTGAAGTGATAAGTTATTAAACAAAAAATAAAATACTAAGCTCGCGCCTCTTTTGTGTTAATTTAAAAATTAATTATTTCGAATGCGATACGCCTGACCCCTCTAGCAGTTAGCACACATGCGGAGGAAAATAGCTGTCGTTCGATACTTGCTCATAATTCTAACGTTGTCGTTGGCATTACGATATAATAACATACGTTGGATATATATTTCATTTATATATTTAGATCGTCGAAATACTTATTAACTGTAGATTTATATATAATATACGACATACGTATATGTATATAGTTTCACTGAACCACTCCGCCTGTTGTGTACGGCTGCACTGCTACAGGATATTTACGGAGAACCAGCCATTAAATCTCAAAGTTAATTTAACTGCAGTGTATGGATTTCTGTTTCTAATAAAACCTACTAAAATACGATCCGGACTTAAAAAAAAAAACTGCGAAGAATCGTTCCTAACTCAGCATTACCAATAATATTTTTACTACCTATATAATTTATACCGTAACGTTATTATTATTTTCATTAAATCAAATTATCTCAAGGACGTGTAACGAAGACTAAAACGTTATTTGGGGTGGTAGTTTATTTTATAAAATTCATAGAATAATTTCGATACTCAAGGTTAAGAAATCGGAAAAATATGAAAATATTTTTAATTTTGCGTTATTTTGTAATTTGTATAATGTAATTGACTTAAAGTGTTAATTTCTGTAGATTTAGTAAAAAAGGTTGAAACTCAATACAAGATTAATCATACGCATTGTATTCTCTGAAAATTAAATTTTAAATTTTGACGACACTTGATAGGGTCAATTGTATAAAAATGATTTAACAATTAACATAAAATAAAATATTATGTTTAATTAAAAAAACATATATTAATCGTAAAAACTTGAAGCTTTCCACCATTACTAAAGTAATTATTAATGACAAGAGACACTCGACACCCATTTGAATGCAGCATAACAAATTTCCAGATTTTATCGCAAGTTATGGAGGAAGTTATGTAGCAAACAACTATAGATGCCAAACTAATATTCAAATAAATTAGCATTCAAATTATTAAACCAGTAAACGTATTTGTAGAATGAATACAATATACACTTAACTGACCATATTCGTACGAGCTAAACACAAAACACTCGCAAATAAAAATAATGTTTATGCTTATATTCAAACTATGTGTATTTTAGTATTTATGTGATGTATGTTTTTGTTGTCCAAGATGGTTCTTGAGCATTGTGTTTACCTACAATTATAGTGTATTAATTGATACAATTCTTTTTTTAAGATTTATAAAATATTTAACTAATACACATATTAGAAATTAGACATATCATACGTCTCTATGTGTTTAACAGATTTTGGAATTATACAATATTGTTTTAGATTCTGAGCGGAGTGATGAATGTATTGATATTTGATAATAATGTGTTTTTTTTTTAAAAATTTTTTTTTTTTTTTTAGCCTATCATCGCCTTTTGGGGTAGTATAACTGCGTCGATTTTCTTCAACAATATCTTTTTTGATAGAAAAGTGAATTTTGTACTTTTTGAGGTTAAAAGTAAAAAATTCCTAATAATTTTCAGAGAAAAACAAAGAAAAATTAAGAAAAAACGGGAATTTTTACGCAAATTCGTTTTTCAAAAAAATCGATTTTGGTTTTTGGTGTAATCCTCAAACAAATATACATTTTAAAATTCATGAAATTATCACTGGTTATTTATATTAGCATTTTCTATACAAGGTACAATTTTCAAAATATTTTGATTTGTTTTGAACTGTTTACGGGCTTATAGAGCTTCCAATATTTTTAGTTGTTTTTTTCTATGAATGTCAATAAAATTTTATTTGTTGGGTAAAAAAACTTGAAAATTTAATACAAGGTTCCTCGTCAGTTGTTGTTAGTGGAAATTAAATAAAAAGTTATGCGTAAATCAATCATAATTTGTTATGAGCATTTAAAGTCACAATTTTGACAAAATACGTAAAAATCATGAAAATGTGCAAATTATTTTTAGTTAGAAATTCATAAAAATTTTTATTTGTAAATCTTAGTTTTTAAAATGTAATACAAAATTCCTTATGAGTTTGTCTACTTTTATCAAAAAAAAAAAAAAAAATGTCTACAAGAAAATTAAATTTTTATGAACTTTTGAAGTTAATATTTTCCAAGATTGGATATTCACTCGATTTCTCATGTACCGATTTTCTCATTTTGCTGTTCAACAAAAACGAATAGAAGTAGATACTTGAAATTTACACCATAATATGTTTATATTAGCATTTTCTTTACATGATAAAGTTTTCAAAATATTTTGATTAGTTTTGAACTGTTTACGGACATATTAAGTTTTCAATTTTTTTAGTTTTTTTTTTCTATGAATGTCAATAAAATGTTATTAATTGGATAAAAAAGCTTAAAAATGTAATACAATACTCCTGATATATCGTTACAATAGTAGTTGAAAAATATAAGAATACAGACGTACAATTTTTTTGTTATAAGCATTAAAAGTTTGATTTTTAACAAGATTTATCAAATTAAAAATTAAAAAAATATTTTTTGTTTAAAAATTTATAAAATGTTCAACTTTTATAGCTAAGAATTGAAAACACAATACAAGGTTCCATGTAAGTAGGTTATTCTGTAACTAAAAAATCTCAAAAATATAAACACACAGTATTTTTTATAGTTATTTAATGATCAATTTTGGACGAAATTACATATTAAATAACCACGAATAATGATTTTAGCTTTTATTTTGTCGTGATTTCATAATATTCATTCAACTTCCGGCTACCATATTAATAATAAGAAATAACAATTTAAATATAACATAAAATATCCACACTGACAAACCATTTCAGCTCAGAATTGTTTTTCGTATACAATCATATTATATTATTAAATTCAAATTAAACACCACACAGTGACCCACTTGTAACCTACTGTACAGCGGAGCAACATCCACTTACTCACCCCTTTTTTAATATTTTATAACAATTAACGACACTAAAAAAAACTTTGAACTTCACCGACATTTAATGAAAATAAAACAACGTCGTAACCTCTAGAAATGTTGGCTCACTCACCGCTAACCACCGTCCAATGAACTCCTGCATTTAAAACACCGCATAGGTATTTACGTTTTAAATTTTTGCTGCACCGAATTTCAAAGAAATTGATTAATCACTCACATTTTTTTTACACTGTAACAACAACCCACCAGTTAGAGAGCGCTAATATGCGATTAAAAATACGGTTTTAGTTACATTTACAGAAAATTCCGTGGCTCATGAGTCATGATACTTAGTATCACGCAATTTGTTTTTGGTGGACAACATCGTCTGCCAGGCTATTATCCCATTTTTGATGTGTTGAATATTATTATCAATCATTCTTATTCAACAAAAAAAAAAAAAAAAAATGTTAATATAAATAAGTTTGCCGGTACACCTGTTGGGTAGTATTGTATCTATACAAAGCCATATTTTTGTAGTCATACACCACTGGATCCGTGGTATTCATCTTAAATATTATTATATCATCAATCAGCAGAACATTTTGGACTACTGAAAAGTCAAAGTAGATATCACAATAGTAACACAGATCCCCCGGCTGTCGAGGGACGATAATCGGGGAGAAAGGGACATATTACTCAAGAGAATATATTATATAGATAGAAACGTCGAGGGCCAATAATAATACGAGAATCCGCTGAAACTGAATAAACTGTGTAGGGTTGGGGTGAAAAACATCAAAGCCACGGATTTGGTTGAAGGGTCAAGAATTATCAAATAAGGGATGCTGTATATAAATTTTATTGGTAGTATAATTGTGTATATACAGAGTGTCCCAAGAGTACCGAATATAAAATTAACTGATAACCGGTGAACTCAATAATTTATTAAACTATATTTAAGTCACCAGAGAAATATTATATGCATAATGCCATAACTGTTTCTAATATTATTTTTAACACGTGTTTATAATTATATTATATATTTACAAATTTATTTTTAAACTGTTATCACCTTGCCAGCCGCAAATATTAATATTTATACCTGTGTCTTACATAGTATGGAAAGTTCAAATCTAATATAATAAATAAAACCAATAACTTTTTTTTATTAGTTACGAATCACTTTCACACGGAAACCATTGAACTGAAAAACAACTATAGATGGCGACTAGAAAAGTTTTTTTTTTAATACATTTAAAATAAAATAAAGGAAAAACTTTTATACATTTTGTTGAGTTTAAGGTATACCGACTTTAGATTTTAAAACGGTCCACTTGTACGTTTAATGAAGCACAAAATACTCTGTTCTCGTTGTGTGAGCAAACTCGCAGAACGCAATGTCCCGATCCTGAACAACGATTACCTTTTACGATGAACAATTTTCTCAACAGCAAGCACAATTCGGTTTTTTTCTTTGCAAAACAAAAACTTAAATCTTATGGCTGTGAGTTTTAAAGTACGAAATAGTTTTGTAAAAAACTCTTTAATATAATGAACATTTAAAAGGGATTGTATAACATAATATAATATACATATATTTATTTATTTATACCTCTGAGAGGTAAACCAAGTATACATCCCATTTAAGTATCATAAAACATTTGTGTATTTTTAATACCTACTCTTAAATATAAAAAAATTTCAAAATATTTTATGAAATGAAAATTCTCTACAAAATATATGCACGATTTTTATATTCAATTCAATTAATGAAAAAGGTTTACCGTATAAAAGAATAATAATATCGGTACGGGACTATGCAAAATTATAATAATATTACTAATAGTTCTAATTATTTGGTGTGTATAAACCGTTATATATCTACTATGAAGAAATTTCTACCTAGTCGTGATGCAAAAGTTGATTCATATTATAAAACATTCTGTATCGTTGTTCTATTGTTTGTTTAATATCCGACTTTATATTGAATATTTGCATTGTGCACGTTACGTAATCGTAAACCAAATATGATAAATTTAACGTCAGTTAGATAGTTATTTTGTTTTTGTTTTCCTCGGTTCGCTTCCACGGCAAACTGGCGAATTCCTGGTCACCTACCCATCGTTACCACACCATCACAACCGTAAACGAGGCTTACCTATATGCAAGCACGCCGAAAGAATCTTTTTATTTTATTATTGTCAGCCGGTGAATATAAGAGAATATGAAACCTGAGAGATACGGATATTAACATACAATACACGCAGGGAGAAGAGAAGCGTACCTATGTAAGAAAGAAGCAACGAGAGAGGTAAAAAAAAAAGTATAAAAATTACTCTCGTTCCCAAGGCTGACTGCTCTTTCATCTTGTTTCAGATCATCGGGTACTGAAACGAACAGTTTCGGCAGTGGTTCTCATGTATGGTAACGAAATAAGTGGATGATTATAGCACGTGTACCTATATTATAACGTAATAAGAAATGGCTATACAGATATTGTGTATTTTTTACGACAACGTCTATAAACGCAGTTATAGTATGGTTTGTACTTAAAGATGCGGTCGAAGATTGGACTGCACAATTATGTAGATGCCGGCGGAATTATTATATTATTTTTCATAAATACATCAAAATTAATATTAATCCTTATTTTTATCTTCAAAAGTGTATTCATTTTTTTATTTCTTTGTAAATACTTAATCTTACAAATTATGAGATAAAAATGTCGAAGCTATAAGCTTCGGAAAATTGACTTTTATCGGTTTTATTTTTCAAAGAAAATGTTTTATACTTTTATCTTGATTAGAAATGCTTTAAAATAAATGAAAAGAAAAAATATATAGCTATATATTTGTATACAATTCTTAGTTATTTATTAAAAAAATTAAATTCATACATTAAAAACATTATTAAATAATATGTCAAAAGATATAGGTATTTATGTTACGATATGATTTTTTTTAAATTATTTCTGTAAAGAGGATACGAGATACTGTATATTGATATTTTATAGTATAATAATATTATATATACTTATATTTTTTTTCAAATAAAAAAATACTTTGTATATTTAAGAAAAACTGTGATAAAAATGTCAAAAGCATTACTGTTATTTATTGAAATTCAAACACAGATGACGAGCTTATCAGAAATTGAAATATTTGACAATGCTTAAAAAAAGTTGAAAATTATTTTAAAACTTAACGAATATTGATAACAATATAGAAATATTTTCAGAATAATCAATAATAACACAAACAGTACGCCTTTTATTTAGTTTTTGATTTACAATATGTTCGTTATGGTTAGAAACTACTATTATTATTTTTATTATAGGAAATATAATATTGTATTATTAAACGTATAAAGAATAGCTAAATAATTTAATAGGTATCTATTATGTGATTATACAGACAAATCAGAAATATGATTACTATAGAATATTTAAAATGTTTAAAAAAAAAATTATACTTAAGAGAAATATAATCAATTATTTCAATTTAATAAATATAAATATCAATATTATAATATTGTACCAGAAGTTAGATTAGGTCAGGTAACGAACTCACGAGGGTCAGCCCTTGGGATTTCATGGAATACAGTGTAGAACACAAATTTACTTCCGCGGTAAATTGTGCGAACATATTATTATGATGTTTTATTTCAAACACGAACTATTTAAATGTCTGTGCCTATATAACGTATTATACATATATATATATATATAAGCGAAGTAACCGTAAATTACCGTGTATACAGAATGAACAGTTAAAGAGCTTCTTCTGACAAGCACATTGAGAGTTTACTCAAGTTTTGAATGATGCATAGCTTCTCAATTTCTTAAAGGTGATGTGCTGTATAATATGACATGGAATCGACTAATCGACAAGACATAATATCGTTAAACAATTTTGGTAGTTGTATACGCAAAAAATTGTATGGATGAACACAATAAATGCTTTAAAAATTTCAAAACAAACACAAAAAATGTGGTATGCATAATTTGTTTTTGATGTGTTTTTTTGCTCGTTCTGCGCTTATGCCGAAATAGAGAAATAATATCACAACAAGATTGCAGTGTTCGTTCAAAAGTACATATATTTTTTTTTTCATCCAAAAAAGAATCACGATTTGGGTTTGAAGAAAAGGGACACCCTTAAAAAGAATTTGTATTATGGGATTGTCAGTCATGCGAGGAAATTCGATGTCAAATTGTATTGAAGCGAGGAACATTTCATCGCAATAATACAATTATAAGTATGGATACATCGAGAATTTTTTAATTCTGTCCTGCTAACAAAATACAATAAATAATGATAAGTACTTAATGAAACATATTTTGTAGTCGTTCTAGTTTGAATTTCTTCGTTACATATTACGTTGAATAAGTCAATCCCGTGGGTTTGATTTCAATAACAAAAAAATAAACGGCGCAATAGCTGCAGTTTTTCGTGCAATAAAAAATCGACTGGTACCACGAAGATACCCATTAAACATTTATATAAAATATTAACATGATCATTATTATAATAGTAGCCAGTCGGTATGTACTATGATACTAGTAGTAAAAAAATGTAATGATATACGTGTGCTACAAACCAACCATGTGTCACGAATAAACCCACTTTGGATTGGACGGGCCGACGTGGAGTGATAATATCGTCGTTCAAAATACGTCCGCAGATGGCGTATTATATAATATTGTACGATTACACTTGGACGTGGCACAACGTGATGGACTTTATCGGCCGAAGACGGTACCCACGTCGGAAATCCGTGTGCATTATCGGTCGGTGATAAAACGAAAACGTCAAGTGACTGTGTACAGTCCGCTCGAGACGGGTTCAACCGTATTATTATTCGAAGCGACTATATAATATTGCGCTCGTATTTTTATTGTTTCTATTTTGTTTTTATTTTTACGACCCACGGGCCTCGGCAGCAGTTCGAAACGCACACCGGAATTAAAGTAATAAACGTTAAGAGGAGTAATGCGGTGCATGCGCTCGCGATTAAATCGCACGTTAAAGTCCGCGGCAACGTGTCCGGGCAAAACGTACGCAGACCCCCCCCCCCCCCCGGTCGCCCGCACACGGCATTATAATAATCGTCCCGGTATAATAGTCGTTCGCGTTGTATAGGGCGCGTATTACAGCACCTCGACTGGTGTTGATGATATAATAATAATAATAATAATAAAAAAAATAATAATAATAATAGTAATAATGAAAATAACAAAACACAAGCTACGATTTTATTATTATTTTTTTTTTACACGACGTCAAGCTTTACAACATGGTTGCAGCGGCACGGACTGCGGTCACAGAAACGTTCCGTGAGAGCGTATCCGCGGTGTGCGTTCCTATAATACAGATCATAGTGGTTTTCGTGACCCACATTGTCAATATTTTTGTTTTGGCTGTACCTAAACTCTAAAATGCATAGGTCATCACATATATTTTTTTATGTATTTTAGCTGGGCACGATTTTTTTTTTTGATTTTTTTAAAGCACCTCTTTTATCGTTGCGACGTGTAGGTATATTATGGTGGAGAAAAAGCAGTCTTCTGAATTCATATCAACGGAAGCAGAGAAAAAGTTTAGGCGTGGGTAAATTATACTAGCACAAAAATAATGATTCCACGTTTTTAACAAATAACGACTGTACCTATATTATGTCCACGTGTCGTGACCGCTGCGAAAGAATACTTGAACGACGACGTGAGCAGAATTCGATTCCGAATAATTATTAACCGTCTAATTAATTCAAAAATATTGGTGGAAAGAATACTGTCATCTGAACATCCAATAGAGATCTAAAACTCTAACTATCACTCTTATGCAAAACATCTATTAAGGTCCAAGTTCAAAACGATACTGATACATTGTTACACCATATATTTGTGATATGGTTTCCATGACAGTTTTTATATGCAGTATATATACATAACACATAAAGCAAATGTTTGTCGATTGTATAATCATTTAAAGTTTTGCCCCGCAGAGTTGAGAGGTGTAAAAGTTTATTATCTCTGTTTCCATTTAACTCCACATCAGGTCGTTTGGTCGAAACAATGATCGTTCAGTGTTTCAAAAACGGCTTTTATTTGTACATCAAGTGAAATGAAACTATATACTTGTTATTTTAATTTCATAATGCATTATTATTTTAATATAATGAAGAACGATCCAAGTTTCAAGTCACAGAACCTGTAGCAAAATAACGAAATTTGTTAATTATTTTATAAAAGTAATCCCTGTTTACTAATAATATAGATCATCCTAATAATACCAGTAATAAAATTAGAATTATATTATTTTTTTAAATTTTAGCATTAAAACTAAAATAATTATATTAAATACATTTAATTTATAACATAAATACATTATATTATTATATCTATATAAACAATTTCATAAAATGTACCTAGTTTCTTTTATTGCTACAGCCATGTAATTAAAATAATTAAATTATTTTTTTGTATTTGCAGGGTACATACAAATAAACGAAGTATATTATATAATAAAATATTTTATATACAAAAACTCCAGACGTTTAAAAGTAATTCTCTTCAACTGTTTGATATTTATCAAACATACATAATATAATAGAACTAAATAAAAAAGAATTTAAATTTTATAAATATAACTTAATGCTTAATGCAAGGTAGACATAATAATATATAATATATTTTATACTCATTGTTTTGTATTGAAAGGAAAAAATAAACGTTTCATTGTCTCAATCATAAAAGCTAAAAAAAATGTGTAAATATATTTTTTTTTAATCATTATTTCACAAATGTTTATTATGATATAGAATTATTCAACTTTATTATTGTCAAAATGAAAATTATGTTTCGAGTTTGAAATGAATAAACAATATAATAATAATCCGGTCTGAAATGAATTCAAAATGAAAACTACTCGAGGCTAATTCTTTTACTAACCCGATTAAAATAATTATTGGCTATATTTTATACTGTATAAAATAAATATTTAACAAAAGTTAAAATAAAAAAAAAACCCTGTATTATTACATTTTATATTGAAAGATGGATTGCAAAAATAATACTTATTATAATAATAGTAATAAAATAATAATTTTGACTATTGTTTGCTGTTTATGCATGTATGTAGGATTCAAACTGAAAATCAAAATGAATAAACTGTACACAACAAAATACACAAAAGATTATTTAAAAACCAGTTTTCTATTTAAAATAAAAATCTTAAATGTATTATAATTATTCAAACAAAAAACATACAATTGAATCGAACCCTGTCTGTTGAAATATGATCGACTCCATAATGGTATATGTTACATATTATACAGATAAAATTAAAGATTTCAATTTTAAACCTACTATGTAAATACAATGTACTACTAAATGGAGGTCTATGTAAATTTGTATACATTTAATGATATTATATTATACCGTTTTTAAATGATTTATGTTTTAAATAACATAGTTGTTAATAATCTAGTTCGACACTTCATGGTATTATTGATTTATGAAACTCAATTATCTACAACATTTTTACAACTTGAACTAAGATTTAGTTTACTTAAAAATCCATGAACCTATGGGACTCCATTTACCATTCCCGACTGAAATATATAGACATCATTGTGGACCAACCAGACGCTTAGAACCACGCACTAGGTTTGATTTAACCATCATGTAGCGATTTTTGAAACTACTGACTAATCAAAATTTGAAACTACTATTAATTGGCGTATAATTGGCGGTAACTAAAATTTACAAGACAAAATAACATATTTTGTTCTACAGAAATCGAATTTTTCGTTATTTCTCTGTCGCATTTTACTGCAGTTTGGACTTACAACGACAACAGTGTAAGACAGTGTTAATGTTCTTATGGAATAATTAATATGAACGTTTCGTTGCAATAATATTACAATTATCAAACAGACACTGTACAACGTTATCGTCCAACAAAAATTGTATTGTGATAAGATGATCTATCATTTTATTATACAGAGTGATCCATTTAAGTGGGTACACAAATTATATCGGAAAGTAATGGAAAGAAAGATTTACGAAATACAGCTCCTTAAATTATTGGTGGTCGAAGTAGGATTATTGTGGCATTGACTATACTATTTTTCAATTGTAGACTACGAGCTAGTGATAAATTCGATATCGTTGAACCCAAAGTAACAAAATAAATAAGAATTAATAAATAATAACTAAAGTACTTTGAAGTTTGAACTCTAATCATTTACTAACTTATAGACTAATTGGACATACCAAATTACCCAGGAATGATTAGTGAAAAACTGGATATATATTACGATTTATGAACAATATTTTCAACGGTACCGACTATAACACTTCCTTCAATCACAAATACTTTAAGGAGCTGTATCTCGCAAACCAATCAACGAAAAATAAAAAATGTTAAAGCGTAAATTCATAAAAAAAAATGGTTTTATTAATTCATAATCTTTTTATTTTATGTTCCCATTTGAAAATCAAAGTTGATAGTGGTTTCACCAATAAATATAAGGGTAAAAAATTTTTTAATATTATATGGTTTTAGAAAAACATAAATCTAAAAGTTTAAAAAAAATTAAATTAAACAAAAATTAACACTTTTCGAAATAATTAGTGTACCCACTTAGTGGATTACTCTGTATTATTATATTCTTGCTGAATTGTTTTGTGTTTTCAACATAGATATAATGATAAAATAATATATAATAATATTATATTATGATATAATAATTTCGACCGCCATTTTTCGGTTTTTTATATCGGCTATTATATAAATCTATATTACATACCTAATTAACATGCCACAGTTCGAGTTTCCGCAAGTTCCATTCGCTCCAAATTGGTTCTCAAAATTGCTTTGATATAATAACGTTATAAATGCATATCGATCACTCACAACTGTGTAGTGTTAAACCATATTCAACACAATGCCACCATGAAAACCCAAATAAAATTACGTATACGTAATGTGTACACTTGCTTTTCGACAGGTCTTAAAGTGTAAACGCTTAAAATTTGATGAAAAAATATATTTAAAAGAAAACCAACACACAACTTTCACCGTACACAAGGTAAAATGATGTCTAGGGGAGCCATAATCGCTTATGGGTTTCAACCCTTTGCCCCAAGTTCAGTATATGTCTATAGTCCTACACTCCTGCACATCAAATATTATATTATAATATTATGATATTATGCACGTTTCCGCTCTACTGTGGCTGTCTTCACAACGTTTGTAATAAATTATTGATTATCATCCCGTGCTGTGACCGCAGCTACATCAAACGGATTCGTCGCATCGACGTTGTGTTGAATTTTATATAATAAAATATTATACTATAATACTATAAAGACGCGCATTTCTCAGTCCCAGCCCCCCAGGTGTCAGTTCCGTACGCCAAATATTATATATGTGCGTTTTAACAGCACGAATATTCATATTTTGGCATTTATTTTTAATGTTTCAATGTTTTTTTTTTTATTGTTTTTTTTGTCCTGCCTATGTCTCCGTTATACTTGGCACTTGTTCAAACCGTTTGCCACACGATATATTTAACGATTCAGTTACGACAAGGTGCTAAACGTACATTTCACATTATATTTTTATAATCGATATAATAATAGTTATTCTACCTTATAAACAACATGACTGTGTAATAAATAGCAGCTTTAGCATGCTGGTCAGTCGTCCACCTCATAGGTAACATTTCGTACAACAAGTACATTTAAGCCATAATTTTTGTGATTTGCATGGTGAAACGCGAAACGACTGTAGGTACCTGCATCCAAAGGTAAATGTACGGCGGCTATTTATTATTGCATGCCTTGCAATTCATACTAACTATTTCGTGGTAGTAAAAAAAAAAGTTACTAATTTATAACTGCCCCGGATTAGTTCGAAAAATATTCTGGAAATAAACATTAAATCCGGTATTTTTGCTATGGTGAAAACTACAGCAGTTGGTTTGGACACGTTAAGTACGAATAATTGAGCCTTTATTTTTATTATAATGAAATCCAAACCTTTACAAATTATTTATTATTATACGGTTCGTGTTTTAATATCCTTTATTATTATTATTATTATTGTTATAATAATAATTATTATTATTTTAAAAGCAAACAGTGAAGTAGGAATGGTTGTTTTTGTAAAATGTAAATGAGCGGGAGTCTGACATATATATTCCATTTTTTAACGACAATTTAATATAGATTTATGCGAACCAAAAGTAACATTTCGGAATTAAAATGTTCTAAAAACCTCAAGCATAAGACTAATGAACGCTCAGAGATAATATATTATAAACCTACTTCATAAATTAAAACTAAGAATAGGTATTTTCAAGACTTCATATTATTATAATGTGTGCGCGTTATTATGTATAAAACAGCAAATGAAGTACATGCAGCATGTATAGGTATATAGGTATGAATATATGTTAATATAACACATTATGTTATACGTTTGTGCTTAACCGAACCACGCCAGTGACCAAAAAAATATTCATAATGAGCCTTTGATCCTTATTTAACGTTGTTTTTTTGTATGACGATTTCATAATTAGATATATATTTTAATTTTCATATCGTATAAGCTGATATGGTCGTGTCACTACTCGCTAAAATATATAATACACAATATATTATTATGTATCGAAACACACTATCGTATATAATCTCTTGCAGGCTGAGACGCCTAAATCATTCTATTTCTTCGGGACTGCTGACAAACGTTACAAAAAAAAAAAAAAAAATGATAGGTATCCAGTTCTTCGCTGCAGCTCACCGTCGCCGTCAATGCTGTGGTTGTATTGCTGTACCCATACGAAGTCAAATCGTTATTGTGCTCAGCACCGTATATGTTGTAGAACAGGTTTGTATTGAAAACGTATAAAAGGGTCGTTCACTTTTATCGTCCGGTAGCTCCCGAGCGTCCGAACGTTTTATTTTTATTTTTTTCATTCTTCTGTTATTTATTATCGCTATAATATGAGTACTGCGGGCCGACATATATACACTGCTATACTACTATTTCAAATTGTACGTGGACGTCTTATCGCGTTGGCGGAAGAGCGGACGGTGATGGTGAAAAAGTTTTAGAAACTGTGACGACGCACGCGCCGCGGTCCACCTGACCGCTAAGGTCGTGTTTCGTCTCATCGAAGACCCGCTGCAGCTGCAGTTTACGCAAACGGTCCGCGTAGATCCGTATATCGTCTACATCTCGAGTCCTTTTATTATTATTACCATTATTATTATCATTATTATAATAATAATAATTATTATTATTATAATGGTCGTTGTCACGGGGGAGACGTTGCGGCGAAACGACGGTATATTTACACGCGGAATCAAATATCTCTATACCAAGTCACTTTATACATCGAAGCCGAGCACCTATATTATACCTACCTTCCTATTTACACATATGTTTGCGCGGTGAACGACCTGCTTTCATTATTATTATATTCACGTTCGGTCGGACAAAGCTGTGCATACATATTATATAAAATCGCAAAAGCACACATGCTAAACTCGTGTCCAACACGAGAGTCGGGATCGTTGGCGGCGGCGTTCCGCAGCTCGGGTACGTGTAAAAGACCGGTACATAGACACACACTCACACAAACACACTCACACACATAAACACAAGTACGTTATATTATATACGGCTTGTGTACACACTGCTCGTTAAAAAAAATCCTTTGGGTGTATTATTACAACGCATTTGATTGACGAAAAATAAAAAATTACAAAACGTGATACTACACAACCATATATAATATCAACTCATGAATAATATATTAAATAGTAAGTAGGTACATGTAAAGAAAACGAAATATAGTTTTCCAGTCCGCAAAATTCGCCCGTTGATGATTGTTACATTATCCCGCTACACTTGCCTACCCGTAACACCGCCGTTGTAGAACTCACCGTTGTTTCGTTGTGAAAACAGCCGCAATTAACGCGACCGGAAAACGGCAAACAGGTATTATTATTTTAGTTTTTTTCAATCATAATATGTGAGACGGTGCTTACATACGATAACCATTATTACACGCGTAACTTTGCATATAATATATTATGGTATTCGTAGTTGTATGACTCAGCTACGTTTCCACGTACCTATGTGCATTTGTAATGAAATAAAATGATATCGACTCTCATGGTGTAATAGGATAATTAAACATAATAGTATGCATCGTACTTGTTGCCCGAATGCATCGCTTCCCCTATTATATTAATATACAGGTAGACCACGCAATAAAAAGTGTTTTTAAAATTGCACTTGACGTGTATAATACCACATTAATACATTATTATTTAAATTAGAAAAAAATTACATAATAATGTAAAACTAGTTTATGAAATAATTTAATCTAAAAAAATATGATGTTTATTTTTTATTCCAACCATAAATGGGACATCAGGAGGGTTGCATTTAAAATTAAAATTTTTGAAGTATAATTTATATATGGCTTAAATTTTAATGCGCAGTTTTATTACACTGATATATAACAAAATAAAAGAGTCAAAGCCACTTTAATTTAATATACAAAATTTCAAAAATATGTCAAAAATGTATAATACCCGTATTAGCTTTGTTATAAATTTTTCATTATAACCATAGTATATAATTATGATGAAGTACTATTAAACAAGTATAATACTATATGATATAGTGACAGTTAACTAAAATTTATCTTAGAAACAAATACATTAATGTTATAGATTTCTCTGTTTGAAGGTAATTTTGAAATTGTACAAATGTGTTCTGATTGTACGCACTGGTCGGTGTCACTAGTTGCCGGATAGGTCCTAATCTGGTCCTAACCTAACCTAATCCGGGATTTTTAGTGAAAAATTCTTGCCACACATACTTACCGTCGCAGGCTAAAGAACCCAGTTTTCAAAGCCTTAATTTTAAATAAAAAAAATAATAAGAATAAGAATATTCTATCCACGAAAATAATTTATAAGCCAACATTTTTCAATACAGCAGAATTAAATTATCTACAAAAATTAATAAAATTTAGTTAAATACAACTTAAATATAATAATAACTAGTCTATGTTTTATTAATTTAATCTATAAGAAAACTTTTAAGTTAATATTCAGAAGTTAACTTAAAGAAAGATAGTTTGACCAATGAGAAGTCACAATATATTCAAGTATATAATGTAAGTTAAGTCAAATCATAAGTCAAATATGAGCAGTTCACAAACCACTTCTACAACTGGAATGTATGTTCTTGGTATTAGTCTTACCATGCAGGCCATAGGCAACACAAGCATCATGAAGTTTATTAAAATTCCACCATGGAACGATAAATATGAACCACTTGTGTCAATTGTTCTACTTATAGCCCGGTTTCAAGATATTATTAGCTCAAGAAACCAATGAGTACAAAATGTTGGAAGTGTTGACATGGCGTTTTTGCATCGCCAATGTGATTGAAAAAGTTCCACCAGTATAATATCATTAGTTGGTCTTACACCAAATAAAGTAATAAACATAGTTTTTTGATGCATTATAGTTGATAAGAAACCGGATAGTCATACGTAAATACTATGTCAAATTTATAAAGAATGATTCCGAAGTTCAGGGACTAAAGATGATGTCGTTACCAAACACAGTAGACATAGGAGGTTAAAGTAATTGTAAACTCAGACCATTAATTGATATAATATTATAGGTATATAACTAAAAATCAATCACGCAACCTTTCAAGTACCAGCCTATATAGCTCAAGACAGAACATTCCACTAATAATTGGACAATCATTTATTGAACAACCACATAATTTATTAGTAAAATGAGGTAACACAGTGCGTGAAGAATTAAGATGAGGACTTTAAGGAAAATAACACATGCCACATTGACGTGGATATCCTTATACATCTACTATAATTTCGTGAAATTAGCTTTTAGGTTAATAAATTATGTTTTCTCACAAAATCATGATGGTGTAGTTGAAATACAAATAAAAATCACTCGATTTATATTTTTAAGAAGATTAGTTAGATAGTTATTAATTGTTGCAATCATAGTTATGTAATCACCTACCTACTGATAATCACGCTAGTGCACAGATATCTTTTATTTACTTTTCAACGATTTATGGTCAAGTTAAGGAGAACAAAAAAATAAGGTGATATGTTCGTTGTACAAATGCATTGACCACCGTTACCTGTATAAAAAATAAATATAGCATCCGTGAAGCGAGTTAACGGCAGAGGCAATAGCCTGGCACACGAGGTTCAGATAATCAGATAATGAAATGCCGAAACCAATAGTATACTAGTTAAAAGCACAGAATGTACAACAATCGCAAAAAGAGACAGTACATGTTGGTGTGCCATACTCTTAATGGCGTAGTCCCAGTATATGACTCATCTATATATTATATTATAATTTAAAATAATATATCGTTCTCGTTGACTATTTTAGATTTCATCTAAGAACATGTGATAGTAATATATGACAATGTTATGTACCATAAAAGATTATATAAATCGTTGTAAAATTAAAATGTCCACGTCCAGGCAATTGAATAGTAAAGGTACTATACCTATTATACCACTATGCGTGAAAACGGGACACCCATAGACGGCCATGACCGGGATTTAGTTTATATCGTGTTTCTTCAATAAGCTGTTATACGTATTGTAATCGTTGTAATTATTGTCATTATTACCTATCGTTATTTTTAACATTGATTTATGTTTTAGTATTTTACGCGTGCAGTACCAACCGGCAACCGAATTGCCATCGAATGTGAAAACCACGTGGTCCGATGAATTCGAGGAATGGAAAATGGGTGACGTTGCGTGTACATGAAAATCATCGCACTATAATTACGGCGATTAAAAAGAAAAACTGAGCTCAAAAGTTTTGATGGAAGCGCAAAACGTAATTTAACCGATATCTCGTGTGCGTAACCCGACCCACGTGCATTATATATATTTATATGTAATATATAAATATAATATACGAACGCGGGTATTATAATACACGCCATCCACCCGGGTCACTATAAGTTTTTAAGGTTTGGTTATAAAAATTAATACCTAATATTATTATTGCTGGTAAGCACGAGGGCATCAGCGTTCCCGGTTTCCACTAAAGTTTATGCATGAATACTTTATGCCTGATCCAACACGCGCTCCGGTTTAACTGAATTTCCCGATTAAAAATTACAATAGGTAATATGTACAACAGCTGCAATATCTTTATTTCCCAATTATAGATGAAAAGAACATATTATAATATGAATGACGCTAAATGCAATAATTCAATATTCGTAAAAATTTTTTTTTAATTAAATAACACAATAATACCATCATTTGTTAAACATTGTTGATGGTTTTGAACCCGCCAAAATACAAGCAAAATATATTATAGAATTTATACATTTTTTAAAAAAACTAAACTTGACGTCCCAGTGCTCTGTATTTCCTTTTAAATATAAATATAATATATTATTTATATATATATATTTATAACTTTTAAACTTGCTAGTATAAAAAAAAAAAATCTTTTTGCGATTTATAACCGTCTTTGTATATTTTGAAGTACTGGTGGATAGTGGTGAATTATTTGTTTATCTTTTTCGTAGAACTTCAATAATAAATAAAACCATGGATATATACGAACATTTCGGGAGGATATAAAACCCTGATATTTCTTTGAAAAGTTTATACACATTTTTACTTAGTGAAAACTTTTAAATCCTTACAATTCTACCTACTTGTATAATTTTTATATGTATATATTATAATTATTGCATAACATAAGTTTTCACCCTTCGTGTTGTGTAACAAAACAATATAAAATTGGAATTTTATATAACATTTTCTTACTTTTATTATTTTGAATGTTTGAAAAACAAATGTATTCTTATTTTTATCGTAGCGAGATGTATTATATTTAAGGTAGGTAAGTAATTAAATGAATTTTTTCCTATTAACAAAACGCATACAATTATAATAATAATAGTATATGAATGATGCGTGGGATTTGATGGTTTCACAGAAACAGGAGCCCCTACTTTTCAATGTATTTAAATAATTAGGTTACTAAATAAGTTGGTCAATGAAGCGATAATATAGTCTTACTTAAGAAATTGTCTTAATAATGAATTCACGAAAAGATTTATAATGATTTCGATTTTAAAATGTGATTTTCGTTATTTACACATAATTAATGTTTCAAATGTTTCAAACCTAACCTGAGATGCGAAAAATTTGTATATGTCTTTTAAAATTGAAAAAAATAATGTGCATTGCCAATTGAGGAAAATAGTTGTACAATTTTAAACGAACTACGCACTATAGTATTAGATTAGGTACCTATATTTTATTTGGTATGTCACGTACTTACCACTTATATAGTGGATCGTATACAACATATATATGTGTGGTGTACCTATAGTACAATAAACAAGGCGTATATTGTTTTTAGAATTTATAGGGATGTGTTGTGTATATTTTAAGCTACTAACTAGATTGCAATATATGATTAGAATAAAATTATTCCACACAATGTCATTTTGTATTTAAATCTTATTCTGGTTATCCTGCAAATCCAATTAATTTTTTAATTACATTAACGATCAAAATAATGAAATTTGTTTATAGTTTTAACTGTTTTACTATTATCATAATTCTTTTTTTTTTACCAAATATAGTGCAATGACTCGTATATGGCAAACAATAGAGACGAGATAAATAATAAAAAAAAAAATTACTATACTTACTATGAAAGATACAATCATTATTTTTTGATTTAATGTGTTTGATACTATTTTGTGAGCGTACATATTTTATTGTTTTTAAATTATTTTTGCTGAAATCGTAAAAGAATGCTTGTAAAACAATAAAAAAATACGTGAATGTAATGTAACTATAACAGAACCACTCGAAATTTAGTTAATTTAAAATTTAGGGACTAAACACACGGTAATTAAACGTAAGAACAAAGAGTTAGACATTGCATATTAAATGTTTAGTCAATTTTAAACAAACTAAACGCGTTAATGTTTATCGAGGGTCGGTGGATATTAATTGCTTATTTTATTTGTCTTTAATTTGTTGAATTTTATAGAATACTCAAAATGTATTATAATACATTAGTATAAAAATACAGTAGCCTACCCTATGTCTTTTTTGGTTTACGTTGTAGTATTATGCGAATTCAACGTGTTGATGTGTTGCTATGATATTCCACCTACAATATGACAAAATCGAGTTGAGAAGTATGAAAGCGTATTATAATACGCATTCACTGTTAAGTACCAATAATATCCCATTTAACAAGATTTGGTTAGAATTACAATTTAGGAAATGTTATTATTATTGGTTCTCTCTCGGTATTATAAGAAATAATTGCATATAATATGTCAGTATTACGGACTACATAAATTGTACAGTATAAAATTATTTAAGGGTACATTTTTTTCAGTATCCAACCTCAGTATTATGTTGTGTATATAAAAAATTAGAACGGTCAAAAAACAGATATTTATTATTATTATTTTTATTATTTCAGGGAATTCGTTAAAATATATTAATATAAACATTAAAATAAAACTAATCAATATAACAACATATAAAAAGCAATGAGATTTAAATTATTTGTTATTTAAAAAATTTAGTTATTAATTGTTTATATAATTATCTAAGTAATATATATCATATATTATATTTTATACTTATATCAGTAGGTTGTATAAACCAATAAAAACATATTACCATAAAATTACATTATACTTTATATCAGAATTATTATAGTGAATGTATTAATTTATAAAATGTATCACTAATTGATATTAGTTAGAGTTGCCCACGATAAGATTTGATGGATTTATTTAACGTGAATGACCAACTCACACTGGCTATTGATGACAATGAGTGAAATATGTATCCCAATTTTTAGGGAAATTACTAAATTTTCCGGCCATTATCATCATTTACCACATTAAAAGTAGCATAAATTACACATTTTTAATTTTACATACTACTTGGATATTTTAAAAATATTAACAACTAATTAATATTTTTTATAATTTATAATATTATGTAGGTATCTAGGCTCTGAACGTAAATATTTTAGTTATATTTTTTTAAAAGAACACTACTTAGACTGTGGCTCAGCGTGGCGCAGTGGCTGAAACCGACCACGTTAGGTGATTGAGAGTAAGCAACGGCCGCTGTCACTAGATCTCGGATGGGTGTACACCCGGGTTCGTAGTGCGCAAAAAACCTTGTCACAGTATTCACACGTGTTTTTAGCAAAACCTTTTTAACCGTACCAACAGTTCCATCCTAACCATACCAAGTACTAACCCCACCAACCTTACAGGCTAATGACCTCAGTCGTCAAAACCATAAACTAATAATAATAAAAAAAACTACTTAGACTACTTTGATATATTGGATTGGAAACATATTAATGTATTAATATTGAATATGCTAATGAATTAGTCAAGAAAATCAATCATTGTCAGACAAACGATGATATAGGTTTAATTAATTGTATGTTAATCGTTTACACAAATTAGATGCAACGATGAGTACCTACATACCACTCCTATTATAGCGTTATATAATATAGGTAGTGAGAAATGTTTTGCTAAATCTCAAACTACTATACGAATTTTAGAAGCATATTGATTAATCTTGAGCCACACGAGCTGTAGTTATACAATCTTAAAAAACCTACACAATAATACGTTTTTTAAATTATTTTAAACATGTGTGGTAATATATTTGTAACAATTTCAGTGTCAGGATTCAGGAATAAAAATAAATTATTATTTCATAGAATGATTTTTTCATTTTGTTAACATACATTATGCAACGTTTTTAACAGTAAATAAGAGTAATATTTTGTTTGGAAAACATATATTAATATTTAACATGCTTAATTTTGTTGGTGTTTATGTGAAATATAATTACAATATCATAAAAATATCGTTATTAGATTTTAATGTATATTACATAGGTACATTTCATATTTTTAACGAGTTTTCACTAATAATGAACCATTGTAAAAATAAAGAGGTTAACAGAATATCTGCAAAATATCAATCACGCATTGAGATTTTGTTTTACTAAAAATATATTACAACAATATTGATTAGTTACAGCTCACTTTCATTTTACTGTTACCTGATGTGTGATCGATTACATATGAAAATATAGGCCTTAGGTGTCTGGTTATGACAACTGAAATATTATTATTACCTGTGTAATTTATTTTTAGACACATGTATATTCAGGTGACTGTAGACTATATAATGTTTAATCGTATATAAATCAAATATTTTAATCTTCACAATACTATTATAAATATGATAAAATGTAAAATTATGCCAAAGTCCCATATAACATGTACTTATTTAACACATACATTTTATATCCATTATATCTTGGTTTAATACTTCTGAATTTGAAATTATATTTTGTTTAATTGGTATTTATAAGTTGTTACAAAAATTTGTGTTTGAGTTAGGCAAAAGGATTAATAAAATAACAATGTTTTCTAAAACGGATGTTTTATTCTATTGATTTTCATAAAACGTTTGGATTATTACTTAAGTACCTGGTATTTATCTATATTTGAATAATATATTTTGTTACGGAAATTAAAGTTGCTTATCAAATGTATAGAAAATTATCGTTGTTATTCAAATATTCACACGAATCTCAAATATGATTAACTGAAAAACGATGTAGGTATTTTAAAAGATGATCAATGTATTATTATCATTTAATTATTTTTACAAATAGTATTCCGATGACTTTTACTATTATGCAACTTTTAAGCCTCACGAAATGCACAACATTTACTGTTAGGTACAGCTCGTCGACGGGTGCAAGATCTTGAAATTTCAGCGCTGGTACCGTTTGGGGCCGGCGACGAAAGTATTTCCAGCTGCTTCCCTCAATGTCCACTGTCTACTGTATGCCAATTTGATCACATTTTCCAAGTTAAACAGTTTTTCTTTACCAGCAGCTATGTTTTGGCCTGGACAATAGTACTGAAGAGAATCGTGTTCCGTACCTAAAAGAAAAAAATATTTGAACTTTAAAGATGTATGTTTTCAATAAGTGTTTAACTTACAGAGCTTGTACAAGTCATGTTGAACATGGGTGAAAAGTGACATCGGCTAGTAAATTTCGTGGGAAACTACTAGTTCTATAAGTCAGTTACCTACAAGTACAGTTTATTTCTATTCCAAGCTGAGTTAACTTTTTTTTAGAAAGTTTCCACATTTTTTGTGGTTGTTTTCTAAATTTTTTTTTCTTATGTTTACATTCAGCACGAATATTTTATTGACGATTATCTAAAAATAATTCAAAATAAACAGTATTTAATTATTCTGGTATTCGGAATATTTTAATTATTGTTAAATAGTTTCAAATATGCCCAGTTCCAAATGTTGTAGAATTTCGATGTTTTTTCATAAAAAATTTTCTTTGGTTACTGTTTCTAAAATCCTCTTCTGTAATGAGTTCTTTTATTTTATATTTTCAAAAATATTCAATCTAATCGGTACAGCCAAACATCGCATCAAATTGCGTTATACCATGCCTAATATGGAAATAATGAGCATTTTAAAAAAGTAATTATTTATTTATGGTAAAAGATAATACCCCAGTTAAAAGTTCCTACTAATCGAAACTTTTCCTATCGTTCATCCAAACAACTAGCATTTCCTGGACGTCACTATCGACGGTCGTTAAACAGATCTTTGATTTTTTCAATGGCTTGGCTCTCCGTAAATGATTTTAACTTTATGCCACATTTTATGAAATGTATTAATCACTGAATTTACAAATTCTTTTCCGTTGTCGGAACAAAGAGTAAAATCATAATTCATAAATATGTATCGGGTATCTGATTATTATCAATATTACCCATTTCATACGGTTATCAACATTATTAACTGGAATACAATGATAACTTCCACAGCTGTAGTTACATTATTTCATAACAAGTGAATAACGTTATTTTCCGACTTAATGCTATTTACCGTAATATATTTTAGGTATTTTATTTTTAATGAAATTAAATATTACCTTCTTATTTAGTAACATGTTTATTGTTTGTAATACTGAAATTATCATAATTATTAAATTAAATAGAATCATTTATATTATATTTCCGAAATATTGACATAACTAGTGTTTAATTATGTAGTTATTATAGTATAATTTAGCATTTAAAATATAATTGATATTATCGATACGCCTATATGCTAATTAAAATGCGCACTATATTCTGTGTCAGTACCTACTGATGAAATCATTGCTTTTTTACTATGATTAGATCGTTAAAAGTTTTTTTTATTAATTTAAAATAAATAACCTACATTGGTCTACCGATTAAGTTAAATTAGGTAGTTGAAAATAATTATTGCTTGTTCTAATTTGCACAACCGGTTCACGAAGAGTCGTCGAGTTCGACCAGAGTTTTCTGGTTTAAAATATCCGCCATTGTTTTCGTCGAGTGAACTTAATAGGTATGTATTATTGTTAACATCGAGAATTAATTATCTTATAACGGTGATGACACTATTAAAATTACTCCGAGGTAGTTTATTGACGTTGCAGGTTGATGTTTTCTTGTCGAGACATGTATAATATGTATATTGCGGACGCGTGTCACAACTCTAAACCATAATCACGTGATATATATAATAATAATATTATTATAAGATCACGTTATTTTTTTTTTAATATTTACTATTAATTAAATTAACAATATTAATACCTTTAATACATTTTATATAATGTTAATAAATATTACAACCACACTTAAGTTATACTGATTACCCACCGTCTTTTGATAAGGTGAAATATTATTAAACCAGTAGAAATATTGTTTTACTAGAAAAAAATAATGTGTAGCGATCAAAACGGTAATATCATAATGAACTGTCAACTTACGATTAATGATATAGATATATGAAATTGTAAAAAATGAGTTATACATGTTGGCATATATTTTAGGCACTAATAGTTATTTTTTACAGCTGCTGTTTTATAATACCTACCTTTAAGTCACTTCTTAAATCAATTTGAAAGCATTTTATCATAGAGTGAAGTGTAACCACTAACCAGTATATTATCTTAAATCGTGATTAGAACAAAAAAAAAATACCGAAATTCTTTTATGCGGGCGTCTTATCGGACGATCTCGGAGGCTTGAATTTTGAATAAATACGTGACTGTTTTTTTAATTTATTATTATTTTTTTAATTTGTTTAAAACCTGTACGGGAGAGTGAAAAATAATGTACGACCAAGAATAACAATATAAAGTACACGGGCGTACAATCAAAAAGCACTAATGTGTATAATTTCGTATATCCGGGGGAAAAGTGCTATTGTGTTCAAACGGTCGGAACAAATCGGGTTATTGACACCCGTAGCCATAAAAAAAAAAAATAAATAAAAACAAAAAATAGCACTCTCATTATGTGTGTGCATAGGTTTTTTTTAAGAATATACAACTATGTAGGTACTCGCGCAAGTTTCGCCCACTCGTGTTACGCTACACTAGTTCCAATGGCATATTATATAGCAGCGATGGATCATATACAAGTCCGTTTTGCTATTCCGGCGTGCCTACCGGTAACTGTACTGCGTATACATTACACAGTAGATAATAACATTTTGACGTACGAATAACACCTATGATAGCGAATAAAATAAAGTGTAAAATGTTGTGAAAAAATATCATGACGACAATATCGGTGTGGAACTTACACGATCAACGGTGACGTGAAATGTCTCCAATCGAGTGACTGTATCTATGTTGTAGGCATCCTATAGTAATACGTGTCACTCCTCCGCGACAAAATATCGTCGGGACGTGTCTGCCAGTTGTACGCAAAATATTTGACAGGTTAATACCGTGTGGTATTCGCTGTATGGCACTAAATCGTGATAACAAATTTATGTTCATTTTCGACGCTGTAGGTACAATGTTTTAATCGGGTAAAGTTAAATAACTCGAAAACAGTCAAAACAACTTGTGTTGTATCAATTACGAACGCAGCCGCGCGAATTCTTTCCTTATCAGTTGTAGTGTTTGTTTGTATGTTTGTTTACTTGTTTGTTTGTGCGTGTGCGTGTGGTGGTAGTTACGACAACTTACCCACATGCCATTCACCATGTACGACGTACCCGCATTTAAATCAAACCTCACTAAAAATGTTAGTGTAATACACACATTGTGTACAAAAT
This sequence comes from Nasonovia ribisnigri, assembly GCA_027563435.1. NCBI lineage: Eukaryota > Metazoa > Arthropoda > Insecta > Hemiptera > Aphididae > Nasonovia > Nasonovia ribisnigri. Next base: position 46,380 of record JANEHU010000011.1, on the reverse strand, counting down.
ATCGATTACCCCAGCCACCAAAGTCGTACGCTGCAGACAGGCAATGGAATAAAAACCATTTGAAAAACACACATTTTAATCGGAAATAAGCTCGAGGGGTAAGAAAAAAACGTTAAGTTCCAAGGACAATATTATATTTAACTTTAGTCAGAAAACTAGAATTAAACTGAAATAGTTTACAACCCGGCCGTTTAAAACGGTGGTTCAAAATCCTATTCAATTATTCATTTTGTTTCACGAATAAAAATTAAAGCTAAATAAATCACATTCTTGTATTTTTTTAATTAATATATTATAATTGAACTTATTATGTAAAATTATTCCATCATGATAAAATAAGTTAAATTAAATTTAAAAAAAAAAAAATAAAGAAATAATACATATTTATTAATTTATGCTATTATATGTGTTTCGTTTAATTATTTGGAAAACGGAGTTAAGTTTTATTCTTTTTCTCCAACTACCTGAACTAAACAATAAACAAGCCGAGTATTCTAACTTCTAGATAAGATCATTGAGGTGAGATATAGAAAGAGAATAGTTTTAAACTTATTCCACAAGATAAAATTACTTTTTTTTATAATTTCTATATTGTATCGTTTATGCAAAAAACCCGTTCTGTTTCCAATGCGTTTCGTGATGTTTATGACTTTCGGTTTTTTTTTTCAAATGGTCATGTCAAGATCTGTTACATCCAAGTCACGAATTTAACACATACTTATACGCGTTTACGTTTTCCATATTTTTGCATACTTTCATATTATAATAATATACCTAAACGAAATGATAAAAACCGTATTTTATCGATGAAGTCTTTATCTCGTTTTAAGAGTATATTATTATAGTAAAACACTATCGACAATTTTCATCTATGCTCTTTTTTCTCTGTACTACAAAAAAATGAGATGAATCAGTTAAACAGATTTACTAATGATTAAATAAATGTGATAATATAAAGCTAAAGTTTATTGATTTAATAAAAGAAACGTAATGGCTTTGATCATATTTATTACCTACTGGTGTGGAAGGATGAAACCTCCAATACCATTTTTTTCGTGAAAATTATCAATGCAACAAAGCTACGTGGGTTTGATATTTTATACATTTGATAATATAAACCACAGACATAATAATATGATTATGTACTAACATTATGAGATGGTAATCTTGGTTAAGTAAGATAAATTTGAGTTTAGGTAACACGTTTTTTTATCATAATATTATATAAAGAAAAAAACCATAATTGTACTTTGACTGCTGATTTTTTTGAAACATTAATTTGAAGTAAGATTGTGTGGTTTTTTTAACCCATTAAAACTTTATTTTGAATGTTCTTGTTCTATCACGAGAGCACATATACAATATATAATATTATGCTTAGCGTTATACGCGTAAATGGACAAATAAAATAAAATAAAATAACAACTACAGTATATTTTTAAAAAGACAACATGCCTATATTATTATTGATATAAGCTTATTTGTATATTATTATATTTTAAAAACAATTTGTGTTTTGATATTCTCAAATATGTATATAAACAGCAGTGTAAAATGTAATTTTTCATTTATCACAAATACAAATGTAAGTTATTATAGATTTACACACTTTGAAGAGAGATTGGGGAAGACCCAGAGACAAAGAGAGAGTGATAAGAGAAAGAGATGACAACACCTTTATATACTTATATACAACCAATGAATTCCTTATTATGCTACAACTGGAGTTACGCAATTTCTTTAGAGGACAATGTACAAGAAAAACACGGGAAATTCCAACTTAAAAAAATATATAAACCCAACATAGTTTTCAAATCAAATACAGAGAATTGTAAATGAATATTTCATGTAAGTTTCACGAGTGTTTCAACAGAAGAAAAAAAATTACCACCGAGAATCAGTAAGTTTCGTAAAACTATAAAATAGTATTCCGGTCAACGCTTTATAACACATCCGTGCACGGGGCACTTGAGTGGTGAAATCACAAAGTATTGTTAGTATCACTGAGGGATAAAAAGCGTGTGTATAATATATAGATGTAATATGTATCTTTACATTGTACTACATTGATTTCTGTATATCTATACTCTATATCGTCAGTCTATTTCAGATATAAACAGAGACCGAACAAATTATATTGACTCAAAATCTTATATGACAAGTGATTTCGAGGAAGAACAATGTTTGTTATTTTTGGAGGTTTTAGGGGCTCACCAAAACCTCATCTATATCGAAGGAAAAACGAACATAAATATAAATTATATTTGAATTTTTAAAGTATCTATGATTTGTATAAATTAAACATTTTGTTTAAACATCATCACCAAATTTAAACTTACGTTGTAATTTCCAAAAAAATCAAAACAATAACAGTATAGATTGAGGATTTACCTAAAAAAAAATCATATTTATGTTGATAAAATTTAAAAAATAATAATCGAAGAGAACTATGATAAATTATTTTCAATGATTACATTATATTACATTTTAAGACATTGTAGCCTAAAAAATAATAATCAATACGGGAACCAAAGAATTTTTTGAAAAACTTAAAAAAAAAACAATTAAAACATCATCAAACACCATTTCAGAAAATATAAATCCAATGCACTAAAATGTTGTTTTTTTTATTCCGTCGAATCACTGTCCTGTGACAAATCAAGTGATTAAATCATGTTTTTGACTGTTCTATCCTTGGTACCAAATGCCTTTCAGATTTTTTAATATTAATATGTAAGACGGCGTTTCGTATAGGCAATATAGGTACACCATTAATAATAATATAATATTATTTTCATTATACTATTATAACTATTTAATTATGATTTTAGATTATCTTAATAATTTTAACTTGTACCATATTTTTATTAGTTTTGAGTTTTGTAAATAAGAGTATAATATTGAAAGTACTATAAAAATTATATTATTTTCATTGAAGTACAATTTACAGAAATCCAATTTAACCGACATCACATGAAAATAGTATTAATATCATAAAAATTCTCACATGTATAATTAAGATTCTATTTTGTAAAGTATATGACACTTATGCCATACGAATGGACACGACGCTATTACATTGTATGGGACTGCATATTATATGAATGTTTTACTTCTCTGAAAAAAACATTAAATTTAAAAAAAATAAATAAATACATATTTAACTGTATTTATATACTGTAAAATTTGCCTTGTGTATTAGTGTTCTAGAGACGTAAACTAATCAATATTAAAAATAATTCAAATTTAAATATATAATACCACCAAAGGTAGCTTGTCTTCATTACAATAATATAAATTATTTCAAATAACTTGACGTACACATTCCCATTGTAACCGGTATTTTTTTCACAGATTACATAATTTAAATTGATGATAAAAATGAATTCTTTTCTGAAATAATCTTGAAGAATATTTTTTAACTCGTATAACAATGCCATAAGTACTGAAAGAGCTGTAAGTTATATTATATAATAATATTATGATATTCAAAGACATTTTATTTTTAAATACAAACCATGTTTAATGACAAAATAATACATTTTTATTTTTAAAAGTGCGTTTATACTTTTTTATACCTAATTATATTATCATATTTGTTATAACTAAATATTATTTTCTTTCAAGATATCTGTCAAGCATTTATTTAAATGTCACTTCGTCTTAAATATGATGATTTAAAAAATAAAAACAAAGAAAAGATTGAATACTGTTATTATTTCATTATTTAAACGATACGTGTTATTTTTTTATTCTCAATGTCCTCGATTTAAATTCATACTTTAACTGCCATTTTAAAGCAGTAACATCAAATAATTTATTTTGGAAAAAATAATATTATGCGTTTATTATTGTTATTTATGGATTTGAATACATACATTATTCAATGATAATGATAAACAAAATATAATAATACCATATACTCTAAGAAATAATGTATCTAATTATATTTTTTATTATTGTATAAAAACACGAATGTAAAACACTGTAAAATGGGGTAAACTTTGAAAATTCACGTGTTTTTATCTTGGCATTGAAAATATCAGTTAATCGTGTATAATGCATGCGTATATAAGTTTTCGGTTTTATTATTAGTTAGGGTACTAAAATGTTTTAGCTGGGTATCAAAATTAATGGATTATTGATTGATTGCTCTTATCAAAAATTGTCTGTCATATTTTATGATTTCAAGTACTCAATACTCATATAAACCAAAACAATGTTTGCAAAAACTAAAATGTATGCAAATTTATTATATTTTCCAGTTGAGTTATTTTACGTATGTCAAAAACGTAGTAACACGGTGGAATACATTATTAAAAAATATGTTTTGTTTTAAATTTAACGAAATACTTGTATTTTTTTTTTTTTTGCGGTGTATTAATTTTCATAATTACCGTGTAGTAACTGTGATACTTATACATAATATATTTCAAAATTAAATTAATTTTTTTTACAGATTGTCCAAGAGGTTTGTATAGTTTTTGAAAAATAACAATATTAATAATGTCAGTGATATTACTTTTAGATTTATAACAACTTATATGTACCCATCGTGTCCACCCATCCATCCGTCCGTTAGCTACCAGTATATAGTTACGATTTTTTTTTAATGAAAAAAAAAATACAAATACATTTTACGTGAATAGATACAAAAATCCAATTACAGCTGTATATATTAACTAACAATTATTTAGATGTCAAATGGTAAATTCATCGAAATTTCTTGAGACTATTTTATTTTATACAAGTTGGTTAATTTAATATTGGGTTTATAGTTTTGTATTCACAACCATTATTATTAACACTGAAATTTAAAAACTCGGACTATGGAGTGGTATCAATCGTATTACAATGTCGTTGACATGGGTCAGGTAATAACGTGTAGAGTAGAGTGATATAGATGAACAACACTGCCTTTGAAGTGATACTAAAGACTAAACGGCTGTTGCGGAATCCAACAAAATATAAGCTATTGTACGATTGTACGTAGGTATACATCTCGAACGATCAAATACAATATAGAACGAGAATTAATTCTGTCAAAATGTCCACAAGTTTTCGACATTATTACAAAATCAAACATAAGTAATTTTTTCTAATTTATGATTTACGAATCCGTCAAAACGTACCTAATTACCGTATAATACAAGGTCATAATATACTCTATACTAAAGTTCTCCAACCTTTCCAGACCTTCTGGTCCAATGATACAGTTCTAGCCTGTTAAGCATTTTAAACCGGCCCGCCAAGCTGACTGATGTTTTATAATATGTTTCAATGTTGTGGAGAAATCAGTAAAATTCATTAAAGAAATTTTTTCTTAATAAAATTATAGTGTAATACGATAGTAAAATGGTAAAATCTCTCTTTTTAATCTCATTTCATCTCTACCCCTCCATAAAAAATGTTGGCCACTCATGTCTAAATATATCTCGGATACAAAAAATGGTTGGATACCTGTGTTCTATGGTAATATAAATATAATTAAAATTTTGTTTAATATGATTTTATATTTATTATTCGTTGATAATTTTAAATTTATTCTAATAATTATATTATAGGTTTTCATAGTAGGTACCTAAAAATCAATTATTTATGCATCTGCTTAATTTATTGAAACGTTAATCTCAATATATTAATTTTAATTATCCTGTCAGCATGCATACGTTTTTAGTATTTCTCGAATCATATTATATATTATGTTTCATTTCATTAATAAACCATATTTATTCCATTTTATTTTTTAGGCAAATAAGTAATAATTATATTTAAATAAATCTATATTATACGCAGGTACGTATACAACACGTATACTTTATTAAGAAGTACTAATATATAAATTTTGATTTAACAATCATTTATATTGGAACAGTCTATTTCGAGGTTAAATACAATAATTGTAAATCATATTGAATTATGATCCACTATTCAAACTTGGAGTAGCTTACATACAAATTCATATTTTAATGTGATGATTTTATAACTAACTTTTTAGATTCAATTATTTTGGTTTTGGATATTATGTTGACCTAGAATCATTTTATATCTCCCTTGTACAGTTGCTACGTACCGGTCCAACCAATGATAATATATTGAGGCCAAAAGAGGAAAGCAATAAATAAAATGCTATATTGTATAGTATATGTATCGAAGACGGTACGGAATAAAGGATGTTAAAAGAAAAAGGAAGGGAAAAAATATAATAAAAACTCTGTGTGTCTGATGAAGGGAGCATCTTAAGATGGGGCCGAGGGGGCTATAAATATTATTGAACTCGAGGCCAAAAAATAATGAACGTGCCGAAAGTTCGGACCCGATGGGACACAACTTGGTCCGCGACATCAACTCGGTCGAATGCCCGTGAAAACTTTATCTCGATTTTTGTACAACGTATTTTTTCAGCCGCGTGTCTTTATTGCATTTAACTTCAATTTTGCTGACCAAATAATTTATTATTATTATATACATTTTATTTGAAAATTGAATACCCAATATGTAAGGCATTGGAGAAATAACGAGTAGATGTGACTTGGGAATACGTATCGTCGGTAAAGTTGGATGTAACTAACCGAAAATCATTCAAATAAACCAAAATCAATACGTTACGTTTTACAAGTTACAACATTACACGCAGTGCACACACTATGTTCCATATCGAAATTATTCAAAAGCTTATGTAAGTTATTTTTCCCGTATCTTAATAATATAATTTGTATCAGTCACTGAAATCAGAGAAAATAATACGGTACTTTATATTTTCAACGTAATCAATATATAAATAATTATAACTTTTATTTTTTTCCCCTGGATGATATTTTTCAAATTTACTATATTATTATACAACAGCGGTTTAGTACCTAATTTGATAAAAAATACCATTATAAAATGCAATGGTATAATATTTCGCCTATTTATCCAATTATATATGAATTAATAAACATAAATTAATTTTAATCAAGCGAAATAGTATTACACAATAATGTAATATTATCATTATCGTTATACGAGATTCTCATGCTTAAGTTGCAAAGCGAACATCTGAAATGTATGTTTACACACATTTTTTAATTCCTATCGTCCGATTAGTGAAGTAATCGGATGACTGATCACCGATCAATAAATGCCATACCATATTTCAACTGGAAACCTATTAATAACATTATTTTTTTTTCTATAACAAACTAAAATCATAAAAACGGTTGTAGAGATAGAACTCGTGAGCATTTTTTACTTTTTTTGAGATTATTAAAACCCCATTATACCTTCCAACACAAAAAAAAATATATGTAATTACATTATAAATTATAATCCTGTATTTTTATCACAACGTATTATTGCTATGTCTATATGACAGGTTATTCGTGTTTCATCAAGAAGAAATTTATATTTATCAAAATTAAAAATCGAGTATTACCGGTCTCTTCTGTTATTATTGAATAAATTTAATTTTAATGTAAATTATATTTCACAAAAACATAATATTATATTTAATTAAATTGTATCTATATACGTCTGGCTAAATGAGCATCATAATACCCATTCAGTATAAAAATATGTTTAAAAACTATATTAGGTATCTACTTATTTTTCTTTTTTTTTCTGATAAAAAAAAGTTATATGTATGCTTCGACATTTTGATCATATTATTTAAATTTTAATCGATTTCAATAACTATAAAATAATGCTTATCTGTGTTAAAAACTAATTAGATTCAAATTGTATTAATTATTTGCAATTATTTTATAACATTTTTCTTTGCTATTTATAGTAAATTAATTTAATACAAATATCATTGCAATACTAATTGAAATTTATAAGAGTAAATAATTATGATAGCAAAATACGTAAACGGCGCAGCTATTATTTATTATTTAACTCCACAAGCTACGCAGGCTTGCTGCAGATTTCTATTAGAGCAGTAGAACAGAAATCTCATCAAGTTTAACACTTAGCTAGTCTCGGGAAATTGAACAAGTCAGAAACATATTCGTAAAAAAACATGGCTGTGTATAGGAAATGTTACACGGCCATGTTTTTCGTCGATGTAAAGTTTCTTTATATTAAACTATGCCCACAACGCGGTACAATAAATCAACCGATAGGTATTATGAATTTATACAAAATATTTATTTGACTATATTTATTATTTATTTGTATGTTGATGCTTCATATACCTGTTTAAATATACTTAATTTAACTTAATATTAGTTACATTACTTTTTATTGGATCTTTTTGATGCCTTCGCAGTTCGCACTGCCTTCTTCCTCTGACAGTCAATCCTTTCTCTAGTTCCCTTGACTATCATCAAACTATTTCCTTAATTTATTACTTTGTTGTCATTCAATTATGTCATTACAGCTTTTAAACACGTACCACGTGAACTATATCGTAGGACACGTATTAAACGATTACAACTGTAATATACCGTTTGCAAAATACCGGAGTGCCTCACTTGCACCCGGCTAAAACACTAAAATTGTCACTAGCAGTTTAAGACCAAGACAAATCCTGAATCGGGTAAGCGCAGGTGATTATCACTTGTATAGTCGTATAAAACTACAATGTCCCCATTTCAAAAATTATCATGCCATATTTATCTATTTTTTGTTTTTTGAAAAACTTACAATCTATATTTCATTAATACTTTGGTTTTTGAGCATTTTTGAAATCCAGGTATAATTTAAAATCTAGTAATATATAGTTTATATTAGAAAAACATATGTGAAATATTAAGATTTTAGTTTCTTTTTATGTAAAAATCTCCTTACTTAATAATATTATATACTTACAATCAATTAATGTACGTTAATTAAATACAACAATGTAAAAGATTAAAAATACAGTTACCATAAAACAATCATATCTTAAAATAGTACAATTTAATATTTTAACCGAATGCAGGAAGTATGAACTACAACTTATCTCAGAAGTATAAATTCAAACACAATTTATTAGAAAATATAAGGATACTGAACAATATACAAACATTTAGAGTTTTATTTATACATCTATATCTATATCTGTTATAATATTATAAAGAGGAATAATTGTATTGTATGCATTGAATAGACTCCAAAACTAATGGACTGATTTGAAAAATTCTTTGACCATTAGAATGCTACATTATCCCTGAGTAACATAGAGTAATTTAAAAGGGTAAATTAGAGGTCCAGCCCGGGGAGGTGCTCAAACAGTAATTTCGAGATTTACGATGGACATTATTGTTTATAAATAATTGCTATTGGTTATAAGAGAAATAATAATTTGAAGAAATTAGTATTTTATTTGAATATTAGTTGCCATTAGTTGATCGAACAGTTCAAGAATGCATACAATCGAATTTTAGCACAATGCTTACTTTATAAGCTGTAGGACATTATCCGACGTGGTCGATTTGCCTACCACCCTGGTGGCTGAGTAGCACTTACTACAGCGAGTTACATCCAAAAGGAGTTGAACAATCACATTTTTACGGGCTATGAAGTGTGCAGGATCAGCTACATTATAATAAATTAGAAGAAATATGGCATATACATTTTGTACAAAAATATTTATTAAAAATACAAATCTTTGGCCTAAAACATTGGGCAGGACAGCTTTCTATAATAATATGTTTATTGTTTTTCTTTTTTTAATCTGTTTCTCCAAGTTATAATAATGTAAAACGATTCCTCAATTATTGTAACTTGTCTAATATTATTGTAACCAATGAGCCTCAGTCACCGAGGCAGTGATTAGTAATAAAACAATTTAATAAAAATTATTCATAATATATTAAACTAATACAATATAGAGAACAGGTTTTAATTGAGTTTATCAACCATAAATAATATATCGTCATTATGTTATTATCTGTAATGATGAAACTAACATAAAGATTTATATATAATTTTAATAATTCCAACTTTATATTTTAATTTCATTTGAACTTTCGTATAAAACGGTATAAAAAACGATATTTTCACAATTATATTTTACTTTTCTTTCTCGAGCATTAAAGTGTGATTAAAAATATTTTACTAATAATTATTATATTATAGTATGATTTTATGTATTTGTGTATATAACTATCTATATACATATTAACATATTATTAAAAAAATAATAATATAAGATATTATTATTTTCGGCGCACTTTCTTCTGAATTGGAAAGCGGTGAAGTTATGGTGGCAGATTATGGAATGTCGCTCGAGGATAATTAAACCGTGAGGCCTTTGTTTAGACTGCTTTTGGATACGTGACAAAACATTAACGAGCGTTAGTTGTGTTTACATTATTACAAACAATAAAATATGTGCGTGTATATATAAAATATGTCTACAGGATACGACATCGCTTATTGTTTGCAGAAGGAGTCTTACCGAAATACACAAAACCGATCCTTTCACATTTCAACAGCTTCTATAGTACAATAATATAATATATGAGCTAATTATAATTTTGGAAAATGTATACTAATCAATTTATTTTTTAAACATAATACCTTTTTGTAGGAATTGTAAAATATCGACTTTACAAAACTCAATTTTATAAAACCTGATAACAAATAACAAGAATTATAACAAATTAATTATTTATTAAATTCAATTTAGGGACAATATTATTTATTGATAAGTACGTTTTGGTAATTAATTTAGAAAATAACTCACACAAAATTATATTAACAGGTAATTACTATAGAAAATTGAATTCAACATTAGTTTTCAAAAAATTGATTGATGTTATTATTATTATCATTCAATTTTAAAAAAACAAAACGTTAAATAAAAATGCATCGAATGCAAAATGTTAGTAACAATGTTAAAATATTTAACAATTCTACGATGTTACTGTACCATAGTACTGTTGAATATAGGTTATATATATTTTTTTTATCAAGATAACCCTCGGTATCTGGGTCATTGGCTAATAGTTATACCTAATTAAATATTATTATTGTTATATTTTGAAATCGTTCAATGCACCTTAAAATAAGTTAAGTAATATTTCATATTATATTTCTCTTAACTCTTCGTTAGATCTTTTATGATTTATGAATTCATATTAGTTTCATAATCACTATAGGTGTCAAGTCGTAAATAAGTGATAGAAATTATTAATGAATATTTTATTTTGCATGATTCGATGCAATTTCGTTGTTATCGGTTCGATAAGGTAGACAGAGGTGAAAACTTTTCCATTAGTTAAGCTGATGGCTACGTCCCTCGAGACAAGTGAACAGATTGCATGTGAACGAGACCTGAATGGTCAAACCATAAGTTCGGAAGCATCAAATCCCCATGGCTTCCTATACGTGTTTTACTAGCGAATAGATGGAAGTTTATCGACTTCAGTATATATTTTCGCAAATTAAATGAACAGTATAAACAAAAAAAGTGTGTAGAAAACCAATGAGTTTCGAAAATGTACGATTTATTCAATTTATTTTCATTTAGTTGATAATTATTTTACCTTCAATCATACTGAAATTGCTTCAAATATTTAGACGTTTATTTTTAAATAATTTAAATTAAAAATAACAAAATATTTGGTAAAAAAAAATATATATAATATGACTACAATATTTTATCCGATACAATTTATCGAATTGTATTTAATACATTCACTTTTAATATTATATACGCTCATTTTACTGTTATACAAAAAAAATCACTTCAGTGGAAATTTTGAAATTATATGTTTTCATCAGAATATAATATTATACTATAAAGTAGTGCAATGTTGAAATACTCATACCTTTCACTGCATAGCATAGATGGCTAAATCTTAATATATTATTGTAATTTTAAATAGTGAGATGTTTCTAAAAATTAATTCGACGTCCTCTAAAATCTCGCACAAATATATTGTTACATACAGAGATATATTTAGTATGGCCAGTACGGGTGATACTGAAATTTCTGCATTTGGAGCGGCCAATGCATTTTATAAAAACTGTAAAATAATTGATGGAAAAAATTATAATCGAAATTATCGGTTATTTGAAAAAATTGAAATACCGAAAAAATAATTTGTTAAATAATTATCACGTGATAATTTTTGTGATCTCTATGATTTGTATAATTTGCATGATTTTGGTTTAAGCGATAAATCAAAAATGAAGTGGTAACTATTAAGATTCAACAGAGATTTATAAAACTTCAGTTTTCATTCGTTTCTAGATTGAAAATACTTTAAATAATAAAACAAGTGAATAAAAACACACTCGGGTAGATTAAAACGGATTTTCATATGAAAACGTAACGATAAACTACATACTTACGGATTTATATAAGATATATAATTTTATATTTTATTATATTATATAGTATTATACGATGCTCGCGGTCGTTGAACTGGTAACTGGTAAGTATGTAATAATATTATGATATATAAATGGCGCGTTTTCAACACGACACCTGCAATAGTTTAAATGAGCTGCAGAAGTTCAAGGCGATAAATAATAATTATTATTGTATTCGTATTTATCGTATATACTCCAATTACCGTTATAATACTATTATTTATTGTCGTTTACGCCACGGCGCATAGTATACATGCGAGGAATATTATTATTGTATAAACTATATTTTAATGAATACCTGAATAGGTTGTGATGAGTTTTTTTTTCCGTCCGCCATCATAATATATCGTATAGTAAGAAAGCGCACGCGTACGTATGGCAGAGTATTACGTATATTATTATTATTATTCGACGCGCTTAACGGTTACGGTTGTATTATAATAATATACTGTAATGTGTTGTGTTATTACAATAATACTCGCATGTGCCCGCAGTCCGCCACTCGGAGTCGTGTTTAGGAATTTTGACAATAAACTATTTTACCGGCTCCCTCTCCTAGGTATCAGTAAATTACGATTATTTTATCTGGCAATTATCAATATTTTTTGATTTTTTTTTAACTAATTATATAATATAAGAATAAATAATATTGAATATTTATAACGAAAAACCAACCATCGTAAAATATAAAATATGGGTATAGTTATCAATATATTACTGATTGTTTTATCATAGTTCATAACTTATAAAATATAAGCAATCAAATTAATTTAATTTTTCGAGTATATATAATACGAGATCATAATTTAAGAAAACATCAACCAAATTCTAAAACCAATTTGTTAGTTAAAATATTTTTAATAGTCGAGTACCTACTATCTTAAAATTATTACTTATTGTGTACAATTTCTGAGTTTAAAAGTAATACTATAGCGTAGTACTAATGTTGGCTCTTAACATTTATTCAATCAAACTAAAAATTATGTCAAATGGGATTAGTATTTTATTTTGAAATGATTTAACCAATTTTATCAAAATATTTTTTTGCCCTCCTAATTTTCCTGAATAAAAATTTCTGAGTTGAACTGCACCACAATAAGGTCGTGCTTATATATAGTCTCAGCAGTCGTTGGCGTTATGACCACATTGCCAATGGCAGCGACGGTGACCAAAACGAAGTAAAACAAATATACCCAACAAATAACTAATATTATTACTCATAAAGGTTAGTGCCCGTTTTCCTGCACCATCAATCAGGTCAATTGTTATAATATAATTTTGTACCATCGCACTAATCGCATAATAATGCTCGTATATCCAGCCCAGATTTTTTTTTTTACTTTCACGCGTAAAAACGTTACGATTACACCGTAAACCGTATGAAAAAAATTGTATCGTATGCGTGCGCGTTTATAGTAGGTAATGAGGTTATGGAAGACGCGTACTTGCGTGTGTGAGTGTGCGAGCGAGTAGTTTGTGCACGCGCGATGGTCAGACGCCAATGTTTTGAACGTTGTCCTAGGTCAGCGTCGAGTGGACCGGAGAAGGAAGAAAAAAAAGCGCACAAAAAGAAAAACAACATCACGTAGCCGAAGACCGCCTTATACAACACATATTATTATTATTATAACGATCATCGTCATCGTCATCATCATCATCATCATCATCATCATCATCATCATCATCATCATCATAATATACCTGTAGTTATAATATGTTGTACGCGCACAACACGATATCCGGACTGGTTGGTACCGGTGCCGCGCACCGTCGCGTCGTACCGTGTTATTATAATACTAAGGTAGGTACACTATAATTCGACGACGACGACGACGACGACAACAACACATTAATATATTACACGCGTCGGAGGTGCCCCGCGGCCAAGTCCGTTCCGTTCTATTTCGGCAAACTTTCCGCCGACCGACGACGACACCACCGTAACGACCATTGCTAGGACACGGTTTCAGTTGGGTGAAAAGAAAAAATATATTGTTATTCACACGCCGCACCGGCGACGCACACGTTATGGACGTCGTGGCAGACGCGTTAGCACCTATTACAATATAGGTTACTATTATTAATATTGGAATTTTTTTTTTTGAACATCGACTAGTTAGGTCATTAGTTACATTAATATACATTTGTTTTACATAATATTATGGTTTACAATTTAATTTAAGCTTATAAATTAGGTTATATAATTTGATTTCCTCTAAAAAGTTAACGATGTTGTTATTTGATTGGGGATATCAGGTTGTAAGGCTTAATCGATTTGATATGTGGTGTTTGATTCTTAAGTTTACGTAGGTAATTTAAACATTTAGTTAGTATGTGGCTGATAGTAAGCTCCACACCCCGTTATGATTCACATTATGGGAGGGTATTTTCCAGCCATGAGGTAATTGTGGGTAACGATAATGTGTGCCCCATTCGAAGGCGATTTAAAATGGTTTCATCTTTCCTGTTTAGGCTGGGGTTTTGCCATACTTGGATACCGTTATCCATTAATATCTATTGCAATTTATTCATTAACACGTTTTGAGCTGAAATGGGTTCCACGACGACGATTATGATCGGATAACTACCTCAAAAATTGGTCTGCTGTAGAATATGAAATTAAAATTATATTTAATCATTCTTTTTAAAAAAAAGTTAAGTTCAATAGAAACGTCCATTATAGTTTACAAACGAGGTATTGTATTCAAAACAAATCTGTTTGGTTTAGACAAATTTAGACTTGGTAAAATAATATATAATAACATACAATTCCAATAGCTTTTATTCAATAAAATAATGGAACTCAGTGCTTTTTTTTGGTTAGTAAAAGTGTTTATAGTTTGTAATTTGTAAATAATTTAAATACCAACAAGTTATGTAAAAAAAATCTTTTAAAACAAATTTCAATTTCTGAGAGGGTCAACCTGCCAATTTTATAACAGGATAAATAAAGTTTTATTTTATCTATTTATTTGATCTATGTCAAAATTATAACAATAAACATTAATTTAAAATATTATTTTTATTTTTCAAAAATATTGTGTTCAAGTAAATTCACCGTAAATACCTACGAGATTTAAAATAATCACCCAGTATAATAATAAAATAAGTAGTTACTACTTATTATAGATACCTCTATATTCTTCTACTCAGAAAACCATATTTAACAAGTTTGTAATCTAATAAACTTCTCGCTTTCTCGTCTTCAAGATTAGTTTTTATCCAGCGTAATATTAGTAGATTCGACATAAATTTATCATACACATCTATTAAACTAACGCAGTTAACTAACTCACCTTCCTCCTCCCAATAAAAATAAAGTATATAATAAATTCTTAAAAGATATAGGTATACGTTAGTTTTTACCATCGTATTTTTATTTTTTTTAAAGCAATAATTTATCATCGAATTGAATAATTTAACGTCACAAGTCTTACACACAGGTTCAGATCAAAGTTGAACGAATGTATTACTTCTGCTTGATTTTTTATCAATAATATAATTTGTTTTTCTGTGCAAAATGAATAATTAAATTTAACGGTATCCATATTTCCATGAACGAAAAATCGCATATTGCATGCTAAACGTTCTTGAAGTACAATCAAATGACGTATTATTCCGTGTTTCTGTTTTTTCTTTCAACGCTAATTTGATTGTATTTGATTTTAGAGGGTAATTCGTATATTTTATTCCCTCGGACACAATAATATCTAAGTTTATATTTATTTTCATAAAAACTACCATAAATAATAATTCCCTTGTATAATATATTACTGTACAATTATAACATTTCTATATCGTGGTAAAAATCTTTTTTTATCAATGAAATGGATTTTTAACACGCACATCTGTACTCCGACTCGGTGGTCGAAGATAAGTTAAATAGAGTGAAAAGAAGCCTGGGACCTTGGAAAACATAATACAACTATCGAAAACGTTCAGCTATGCGGTGGTCAGATTCAAATAACAAAATAAAAAAACAGATTTTGTTCTATTAAGCAAGACACGGTCACTAGTAACATGAGAGTATAAAACCGACCGTGGCTCGGTAAAAAAAAATCCTTAACGATTTAACCAAAGTCATTGAGTATGGCTATTCCAAATCTCGAATATTATTCGTTGGGCGTACAATACAATGATCGTTGAACATTATTTTTGATAAATTGTTCAAAAGACCAAAACTGTATTCAAAATTTAAAGTACTCGACTAACCCAACTGCAGCCAAACCGGTTTTATATTTTCAAAACCAGAACTTTTTACATGTGGCACCAAGTATACGATTCGTTCCGTTCCTAAACGTTTTTAATTAAATTACTATTCTCTGGCGTACAATATTTCGAATATTATGTCGTTTTTTTTTACTATTATTATTTACTGTTTAATGTATAAATTAATATCACTAGTCCTTTCTACTGATAATGTACGTTGTATTATTATTACAATTATTATTATTATTATTATTATTATTATGTATATGATTATGTTATGGTTTCATACGAAATTCATTTGTCCTTCCCTGGAGGCGTTTTGTTCATAAATAAATAAAATAAATTACAACGTCGTGGATGTATATAAAAACAAAACGTTAGTCAAAACAGATAAAGTTTACGATTTCGTTGTTTTATGTTCTATCTGATTACAAATTAGAATATTTTATGTTCATACATCGCCGTTTCTTATGCAAGTCAATTTTATTTTGTTACGAGTAAATTATTGTTAGAGTTGAACTTGTTCAAAATTAAAAACAAACATAGTTATTGCCCTAACAGTTAAATATGGCGATAAAAAAACCTAATTATTTGGTAAAAAAATAGAAAGCAATATAAAACTACTATAGGTACATGATATATATGACAAAATATTATATTGCAGAACCAAAAATTACGTAAAAATAATGTTTTCTATAAAATTAACCGTCTGACTTGTGTGTATAATTATTAAGTATCTATATTTGTAATTTATTTGTATCTGATCTAATTCTCCATTTAAACAGATTTCTAAAAATTGATTTAGATATTTTTACAAGATGGATGTAATGGCTTTGGATATTACTTGGTCTTACGTATAGTATAATATATTGTGATGTTCCTAACTACGTACCTGCTTCATCAATAAATATATAGAAATGATTTTCAAAAAAGATATCACTAAAGCCGTGTAAAGGATGAGTGTTCGGTGCGTTATTGGGTGTGGTATAAATGGCCGAAACCCATTTCACTGACATACTTTTGGCTAACACTCAATAGGCTAAAATTCAAAATGGCTGAAAAATAATATGCCGACGAACTATATTGTCCGACATAAAATAAAATTGATTTTATTTTCAGACAGGTACATTTTACATGACAAATGTTCAAAAGTTTTCAAAAATTAAAATAAATATTAGTAAATCATCATGTATATTTATAACAATTTGAAATTTAAAATGGTATATTATACTGAGACAAATTTTACACTATACATTTTTAACTTTTTAAGTGACGCATTACAAAAATTTGACTTACAAAATTCTATTAAATTATGACATTGCTGTGATTCACGGTTATACACAAATTCCGATTGCTGTAACTAGCTTTAAACGATATAAAATACTAAAAGTATACACCTCACCTGATTCTATATAACAATAAAATAATATAATGCGATTCGATATTTTTAGTTTTTAGCGACTTTTTTTTTATGATAATATATCTTTGTGTGACATGAGTACTTGACGCAACTGAAAAAATATCTTTCAGTCATTCATTTCAAAGTGTTCATCAGCAAGTATCCACAATAAAGAAGATTACACTTTTATTCACAGATTTCATGATTAACGTGGACTTGTGGTAAAATTAATCGTAAAAGATAACAAAACAGGCCAGTCACGGATTAATCACTTAAAATAATTTCCTGGAAAAAATGTTATCGTATTAATTTATATTTACTGTTGGCTTTTCATCTTGTTGACCTTGTCCGAAAAAAACCCTTGTAGAAATTTTACTTTCGACCTTTTTTCCGTCAGCCATTCGGATTCTGTCAAATGTCCGTGTACCGTGCTTTCTACAGCCAAACAACGTTTTTTGAAATTATGAATTCCACGCATTAGGCCTGCACAGTGTTTATACATCAAAGAAGCTACGATTGACGGGCAGCCGCAGCCGGGGCGAATTATTGCAAGCCATTCCACTAAAATTTGCCAGCCTATATAGTAGCTGCCTATACATACTTATATAGCCTTATAATAATAAAGCAAACCAAAATGACTAATACCTACCGTCTGGAGTGCGTATTTATATAGTATTTTGTGCATGACTTTCAAACTATATTGGACAATGCTTATAATATTGTGTAGCTATATAATATTAGAGCGTTTTCGGGGAAGCTGGGATGTAATATAGTCCAACCGGATGCTGAATATAGCTAAAATATATAAGAGACACTCGAACAATTCGAAAAACCTATGATATCCTTCCACATATATAGTAATATTTTGGACACAATATCGTATAGTCGTTATTGTTAGGTAATATAATATAATACATGTATAAATGTATAAATATTGTTCACGAACCACCCCACGAGTGTAACTCGAAAAACCTCATGAGGCTCAATTATTCGCGTATTGTAAAATTATGTATATCCGATAATGGACTTTACAAATATAGTAATGTTTGAACATCTACCAGCTAGCTTAATGTTATACAATATGCGAAAAATAATGACTAGCACATGCTAAAGATATACGTACGCTCACACTATAGACTCTGAATTAGATTGTTTTTGAATAAAACGGTCATTATTGTTTAGGTTTCTCTAACCATATTATGCAAATGTATACTTTTCATGAATAAATTATTTGGAAAAGTAAACTTAAGTTTTTTTCATATCCCATCGTTTGCTTGTTTGAAGTTGTGTGATTGGTATTAGATATCAGTGTATGATTTTTAATAAAATAGAATGATTTAAAAATATTTGATATACTATTTTGAAAATAACATAATTTTTAAGTAATAGAATATATAATCTAAGTATTTATCTCGTACAAAGAAAAATATCTTATATAGTGATTCCATATACATGTAGTGACTAGCAATTTAAAAAACTATGCATCTTAATAGTGTGTTTTGAACAACAACAGTTGCATTATTTATAATAATATAAACTCGTATAGGTACTATTAAACATTCATTTTTAAAATTGATATTTTGAAAAAAATCATAATTTTAAAGAATACATTGAAATATTTTTTAAAATATATTGATTGGTTTAAGAAAAAAATAAAAAAATAATTTTTTTTTCCAGTGGGTACTTAAAAATCATGGAAAGTCAAGTATGTTAAAAAAATACTAATTAGAAAATATTTATGATGAAACAGAGTGATAAGACGTGATAACTGTGTTAAATGTATAGTATTATGATAAGGTTTCAGGCGTTGGAGCGTTCAACTATTGTTTAATCGATTCACAATTGTTTACAACAGCTGAATGAAGAAATGTTTGCCAAATCATTTTGAGATGTACTCATTAGCTGTCAGACATCTGGATTTTTTGGCATACATTTATTATTTACATTGATATATTTGTGTTGAGAAAAAATCAGGTCACACAACTACGTCAAAAGTTTTGTTTTTAGGTTTCTAAATGCGTAGATCATTACGTTCTAAGTATACGTAAGTTCAACAACTTTCAGTAACAAGGTGAATAATTTAAAAAGTTCGCAGTCAACTATAAATTGCGTTTTATAAAATTATCGCAGAGACAGATCGTTCAAGTTTTATTTTTTAAAGATTATTCATCGTAAAAATAGTTTATAATATTATTCGCTTAATAATGTAAAAGTGGATCTTAAAATATAATATCTAGTAAGGAAATAATATAAAGATTAGAGATATTCAAAAGACATGATATGTGTCACTCACTATAAAAAAAAAAACTGTCATGGGTCGCTGATAAATTAATAAATCAATAACCAACACAATATAATAATATATTATAATTTTCTTATAATCGAGTACAAACACAAAAGTGTTCCCGTCAAGTTCGAGTGCAGGAACACATGTAATACAATATTTATTATTATAATAACACGATGGTGATAAGCTAATTAAAAACATTTGCAGAGTAATAACCTCAAAAAGTTACGTTTTATTTCACATATTCATATCAATGGAATGTGTGCTGCAGAACGCAGGTCGATTACAAGGAAATAATGGGATTTATTCATAAAAATAAAAAAGCTTCCACCAGACATGACCCATTGGCACCGAAGTAGTTTAATATGTAGTAGGTATAATACATACCTATCAGCACGATGAATGTTCAAATATGACTGCGTCGTATTGTTATCACTTTTTTTTATAACCACTGCATTTACAAGTGTTTGGCACCCAATAACGCTGAGTGGATGTTTATACGTCCTAAAAAAAGCCAGCGTCCGCATAATTTATAAGGATAACAATAATAGTAATAATAACGTTTGAACAGACCAATTGTAAAGCTCAGAATATTGCCTGCCTCGTAAACGTGTAGTTGTTCAAATTGGCAAAAGAATACGTTTTTAACAAGATGAATCCATTACGAAGCCAGAGAAATGTTTATTTTTTTAAATCAACCAGGACATTGCAGTAAGTACCAATAATAATTGTGTACAAATATTGGTTCAATATCGCTCGTGTTTTCTGACACGACGACCCCGGTGACCCACTGTAAAAATATTTTAATCATCCTAACCAACCTTATCAAGTATATGAGTTGAGCTGATTAATCATACCAATAACAATAATAATATCATAGGTAATGTTTATTTTAAGATTAATATAAATTTATTAGCATGTGGCAGCGAGTAGTGAAGCTGTATATAAACTGTCATAAAATAAAACTGTGCTTGTTGTGTGTCACTGCCAAGACGAGTTAATTTTTGCGCATCTCGTTTGATGGCTTATAACGCTATTTTTAATATTATGATTATTTATTACTTATTAGTATATGGTCAAACGGTCGAGTTAAGTATGTTAGTCACGATGAGATTTAAGATTGTTTCTCCAAAAACCATAAAACTATATTATTATAATGTAGTATTAATACTATGTGTAGAAAAAAGTATTTAAAATTAAGATTGATAATAATTATGATTACTATCTGGTAAGTATTATACGTCATGTGATATATGGTCAGTGGTCAAAAACTATACTGCCTTACTTCAATTATATTCACACTCAACATTTAAAATTTATACTTCATATTTTATTAAAAATATTTTATCTTTAAAAATATGAATCATTAATGTAAATAATACCAATTCATTATATTTTACCAAACATCACCAAAGATTGTTTAAAGTAATTTAATTTAGTAATTCTAAAATTAATAGTTATATAGGTACCTAAGTCTAATATAAGGTTGATAAACTTTCACGTATTTAACTAATATAATAATGTATTAAATATTAAAATATTTTTATAACCTATAAAATAAAAACAAATTTTAACACATAATGACGGAATACCGTTCATACTCCGAAGCAAGATCATATTCAAAACTTCCGGAACACCTGTCAGAATCACTCGGCAACAACAGAACCTCTCTCGCCGCCACCATTAAATTCATAAAAAAATCAAATCTTCAAAATCTACTATAAAACTTTTATAAATATAATATCTCAATGTAAAAAAAAAAAAATGTATATTTGTATCCCAATGGCCTATGTGAACGAGTGTAATTTTATTAATAAAAAAAAAATTTTAAAAATTATTTTTAGTTATTTTATGACGACAAACAGATGGCGTGGAACCGCGTTAGTACTAAGTACCTACCTATATAATGTCCATTCAAGATTTTTCAAGGCCTATAATTTCAATGTATACATTTAAAAATAAAACCATGGTATCTATGAACAATATACCTAATAACATACTTAGTTTAAAAAACGACGTATTATTAACGGCACGTTATACTTGAAAGCTATACCTAACTTGTTTTCTCATAGCTTTCAAGTATAATGTGCCATTAAATTAGATAAATTGTATAAATAAAGTTTTTTTATTTATCTGTTTGAATAATATTATATTACAGTAAATCATTAAGTACAATACCTATACACATTATTATAAATATTGCATAATTTATTTATTGAATACAATACCTATACTTTTATGGTATACCTTTATACGCTATTTTAAAATAAACATTACCTACTTCATTTTGCTGTATAATTTTACCGTTCATAGGTTCATTTCAAACTAGATTTTTAACTATTCGGTAGTTTTATATTCATTTTTAATGCGTAGTTGTATTATTCACACATAGGTACTTATAAAATATAATACGTAAATAATTATGTTGTAATTTATAAATGTAGGAAACTATTATATTTTAATGAAAAATAAATAGTACCTATAATAAATGTTAAGGTACTCATTTAAGTGATTAAATTTAAAAAAGATACAATTCTACGAACTAATATTTAAAACATATTTTGATGAATGTTCGAGTAGGCGTTTTAAATATAATTAGAAACTGTAAATAAATAATAAATTCAAAACATATGTTAAATAAAACAATTATAATAATTATTTATGTAATTAAAAAAACATGTTAATAGCTAAGAAATTCTTCATTTTATTCTGCGATAAGTACACTTTTTTTTGTGAAAACATGGTTATTTATTAATATTAATGTCAAAACTCATAAATTATTCACAAAATTATTCAACAATGTACCTAATATTATAAATAGTGCAATTTATAAAACATAACAACAGAATCAAGTAATGAAACATTAAAATTTATTTTATAATATACGTTTGCGCTTAACTATGTTTATTTTTCGTAGGCACTTAGCGAATTTATATTTTTCTTGAAATAAATTAAAAAATTGCTTAGTACCTATATTCAAAGGAATCATTATTGTTCGTATAATAATATTACAAATTGCAAACATTTGAAATAGATACTTCATTTATTTATATTGAGTTTTATTATGTTGAATTTATCAATATACATTTAAAAAAAAAAAAAAAAAAACGTGCCAATCGAATTAAATTGTACAGCAAAAAATTTAAAAAAAAACTCAATTGATATGTTATTTTTATTTTTTATTTATTTCGCCACGAAACGAATGGAGCAATTTTTCAAACCGTTCGAAATTAATAATAGGCAAGTACTCAATTACATATTTTATTATGCTGGTATCGTGTAAAAAAGGGGACATTTTTTAGGGTCAATAAGACAAATGCATTCGGCCGCACTAGAAAATATAAAATTGGGGTTCATTGACACGGCATTTGTTTTCATATCACCATAGTAATTAGTTTTGTTAAAACAGGCGATATTAATGTAGGTCACGGTAAATAGTAAAAATCATTGCGGTAGGTCGCCTGCACATGAAAATGCTATGACAAGCATGTGTAAAATAATAACAACATAATTAACAGACACACCGTGCGCGTTGTATTTATGTACACGAATTAGTTTTTCGCTGTTTATTTGTAGATATTTCACATGCTCGGGGAGTGAGTGAAAAAAAAAAATAATTTAATAAAATGATAAAATATAACGTGCACAACAGTCAACAACACGCTATGTTATATAGTAAACACGGCAAAGAGCGTTGGCCTCAGACCGAGGACGTCGACTCCCTCGTGTGTGTAAATATAACTATAACAATATAATCGGACGCTTATGGTGAACAGGAGATACAGTGTGGTAGTAATGGCTATAATACTTCAGCACCTATATAGTTCAACTTTCCAAGGAGTTAAGTGCCCATCCGACACGTATCGATATACACGGTGTGTATAATAACAGACTTACCGTGAGTTGTACTACAGTATCGGTAGCGTAGGATATCATGTATATCAATCACATGTTATAATAGTGATTGTTCAATAGCCACCAATAATTTATGATGGAATCGACACGTTTTAGGTCAATCCCTGACAAACTACGAAGATATCTGACTCGCTTCGAGATTGCCTATATACGTGTATAATAATATATGTATATTATAAATAATATAGGACACGTTAAAACATACAGCGTCAAATTAGTGTACCATGTAACTTATGCAAGAATGAGTACAAGGAGAGGTGAGAATATGGAGCCTAGATACTCTTTCAATCATAATGTCTCGTTTTTGTTAGTTGGTTTACAAAATGTCCCTTGTTTATTTGAACCTTATAGTTTGTCAATAATAAATTATCATTTACGAGAGCCTACGAGTATTTAGTTTATATCTGTACTCTATAAAACGAAATGCATTTTTTTTTTGTCCAGCCCACGCTTTTTTTATTGGGTGATTTTCCCCAAACACTTGATTACATTAACATAATAATATTATAAGCTCCGAAAATCTGTCGATAGAGATCACGCACTGCAACCTACATTTTTTAAATCCATGATTGACTTCCGGAGGAGATTGTTTTTTTAAATTTTAATGCGGTTCCTTTTGAACGTCACCAATGTCTACCATGAAAAGCCCACGTTAGTAATATCGGAATAATAACAACGATTTTCCAAGGATTATTAACGTCGATTTAATTACACCCATACAATGCGTTGTCCTTCCGGTATTACTCATCCGTAAATTAACGTATTTTTATTTCAATATTGTACACCCGTTTCAGCATTCGAAGAATACAGATTCCGGTTTATGATTTTTTTTTTCATTTTCTCTGCTCTGGTCAGAAATATTTGTATTTTTTGTTGAACTTTACATGGCATAATATTTGCTACGTTTTACGAAAAGCTTAAAATACATATATTGATTTATTTTGGAACAACGAAAAGTACGGAATTATTTAAATATTTGAATTTGTAAAAATATAGGTTAGTATTTAGGACTATTATAATGACAAATCATGATCTTTAATTGAATATTATAGACTATAGTGTTATGTTTTTCACATTAAAACTTAAATTTATACAAATAATTTAGTAGATACAAGTTAATAAATAAAATAACTGATTGGAAAAAAAAATGTTTATACATTGTGTATTAACAACTTGATAATTTATTTTTACTTCAATTACAGGAACTCTATAGGTAGTATTACCTCCATTAAATTTTTTTTTTTTACAAATATTGGGTTTATATAGTAGGTATACATATTATTATTAAAGGTCCTTAATTTGTTTATTGATCAATTATCCGAAAAAATCCACAATATTAATCCCTTAGTTTAATTATGCTTACCAACGTTGTACTGTATTACGTATACTGAATGTTATATGTACAAATAATTAACTTTAAATGGTTTGAAACGCATTCATTTTAAATTACAGACCCAAACAATTTTAATTTATTCATTAAAAGAAAAAAAGAAATTTTCCAACTATTTAATTTGTTGTCACAAACAGAATATGAAATAATACTCACAACTAAATACTAAGTTATTTGAAATTTTAATAAATTATAGAAACTTGTCGAAAAACATTATAATAAATCTTTTTTTTTTAACTCTGGTTATAAACGAAAAATTCTTATAGCAATATTCGAATCAATAATCGAAATGTAAAAAAATATTCTCAAATTGAAATGTTGAAGTTACATTATGGTACATAATATTTGAGCGCTCAAATGATGTGAAATTATGACGTCATTTTGAAACTCGTTTATTTTTATTTACTTTACTTTTCCGCTTATACAGCTTTCGTTCAAATATTAGATATCTCCCTATTATAAATTCAACGTATAAACTCAGAAAATGAAAAAATAGGTCGAATTAATAAAAAAAAAAATGAATAAGACGGAAATGTTATGAAATCAATTTAGCAATATAAAGATTATTCAACTTCGCAGTTGATAATAATATGATCTGATAAATCTTGTTCTTTGGAAGTACCTATCTTATATAGAAACAATTTAAATAATACTGTATTAATTAACCAGTTATTTTGTATTAGTATTAGCCATTAGGTATGTTATTCTTAAATGTTATGGAAATTATTTCATAGTTCTCAATATCCACAGTTTGCTCGCATACTTTTAATTTATAGTGGCATAATGTTATTGTTATGGTGTTTAGTTACTTTATTAATACAGCCACAATTTAAAACGACTATAAAAAATTATTAAAAATAAATAATTTTACCTAAAAATGTTATTGAAACTATTGTAACTTGATTGGGGGGTAATAACAATATTAGTTATTCGGAGAAGGATTTATATTCCTTATCGAAGTTCTCTGTGGCTAAAGGTTTGAGTTGTGTATTGCAATATGTTACGATCGTGTTATTAATTATTATCCATAAAAGATAAATTTGGTTCAAAACTTTTATATTATTATTAATTATTTCTATTTACCTATATCAATAACTAGTAATTTACTGAATAATTCTAGAATGGTTGTTTCATAGATAATAAATGAGTTCATTCGTATTGGTAATGAATGTTTATAGTTTGTCATTTTAAAAATTTAAATAATTTGGAAGTACAAATACCTAGCAGAAAAGTGTCTAATGTGTTCATTTTATTTTGGGCAATTCTATAGTGTATATTATTTTATGTCTCATTTCTATATATGAAGTTACATAAATTACTAACTTCTAAATTACTTAGATATGATTTAGTAGCAACTATTATTACTATTTTCAGAAATTCTACCAAAAATGATGAACGACTGCAGTCCAGATTCCTATTAGTGCAGTAAAACTATGAAAATAAATAATATACTAACACTCCCAGTATAAATCTTAATAATTTTATATTGACAGTACAATTGGACATGGACTTTAATCGAGTACCTAGGTTTTTATTTTAAATTTGGCTAGAAATATTCTATAATATGCTGTACCGCTGTATTTATGGCCACAAGCCAAATTATGTAACATTTAATATTATATAAAATAATATATTTGATTACTTAAAAGTTAGTACTTACATGTATAATATCTCATATATTTTCACGTATGTGTTGTGTAAATGTATTTTAAAACACTTTAACAATTACTCTTTTACCAAAGGATATAATTTAAAATAAATACACACGATTAAAACAGATACAATTGAGATAAAAGTATATATTCGGTATAGGTACATAAACTAACAATACATGTCTTAAGCAACACAAATGTGTGCAAGACATCAAAAAATTGATAAAATAGTATAGTTATTCATGTTTTGTATACCTAAGGATTAAAGTATCTATTTTAAATACAACATTACGAAATTCAAGATAATTAAAAATGCTTCTTCTTTATGTAAAATATATTTTATTTATCATACTTGATAAAATAAATTTTGAATAATAAACTATTAATATGATATTAAAATCAAAATTAAATTATGAGCGAAAAATATAATAAATTAATGTGTTTTTTTTTTTGTGTGTGTCTGCCATCTCCTTTTGGTTCAGTGCAATACTTTAATCATCAATATATTTTCAAGAGTTAAAGTGAATCTATTTGGTACATATTACATTGAGTCAAAAATAAAAAGTACTATTTTCGTAATTGGGAAAAACCAAATTAAAAAATAGGGAAAACTAAAAAATGTAAGCGTCGATATTGTTTTTTTATTGTAATTCAAAAATCATTAATCTTAGAAACTCCACACAGTCCTCTGCTACTTGAAATTGTATTTATTATTAACTTTACTCAATAAAAAAAAATTCTATATATTTAGACTCTAAATGGTGGAGCTATTTATATATATTTTTAATATCTATTTAATTATTTTTAAATTTTTTTTTTCTAAAAAAGTATTGATACAACAATAAACTTAGGCTCAATCAATATTCCACATAAGTTCATAAGTTTTTCATAAGTAACTTAATAATATTAAAAATACATAGACACGTTTTTTTTTATAAGCGTTTAATATTCTAAATAATTATTATAAAAATTATTATAAATAATTCGCTAATTATTTTGAAGTTAAATGTATTTAACATACCTAGCTTAAATTAAAATTAAATAGCTCATAGCTTATTAATCATGAGAAGTTCTTAAGGAAACATGAAAATCCAAATATATATATAAACACAATATTTTTGTTTTATAGACGATTTGAATTTAAAATTTTAATGGAAATTAATATTTAAGCGAAGAATAACCATTTAAGTAATTTTGTTACAATTCAAAAATATTTGTGGTGATTATTTGAAACTTTTTCGTGTTTTATTATTCATATACTTAAAATTACATTTTCAAAATATTTAGATTAATAAATTATAAACTATTGCTAATTTGTAAATTAAGCCAAGAATCATGTTTACACCGTTCTAAAGTAAGTTGGTATATTGACTCAAAAGTGAATAACAATAATATAAAATGATTTTAAATATATATTATTTATATTTATATATATATACATTATACTCATTTGATATCTATTTACTTACACGCTTCTTAAACAGTATTTCATTTAATAACTTATAGCTAATCAATTTTTTTAACATACCTTAAAACTAAACAACATGTTATATATATTTCATATTATATGTTATTAATAATATCGACCCGTTTTAATTAATATTAATCACTGACCGTACACGTGTTAACGACGTAAATCAATTTGGTATGATTATCTCGATGAAAAAGTGTAAATGATGAGTAAATATCTAAATATTAGCTTAAAATATATAGTTTAAATACAGAAAAACTATTCATGGTTCAAGCGTATCTCGGTGATAAAATTCTTACAAAGTTCGATTAAACATTTTTTTTTCTTTACTTATTGCGTCTTAATAAAATCACTATCTACGATCCAACCACATGAGCATACATAGACCGTTATGCATAAAAATAATAATATTATAATATATTATAGTAAAGGTCACGCTTATAGTCGACAGTTGATCGAAAGCTGTAATGGGGTTACGCGTCCTAAGCCAGTTTAGTGAACGTAAATACATGCAAAATAGTATTTTCTTGACTCTACACACTTCATTAATATCATATAAAATATAACATGATATTATCGTAGTAAAATAAAAAAAAACGGCGTACGCTTTGCGAACAATTTCCTATGTGAACAATTTCCGATGAAATAAATACAAGTCATACACTGCACTTGCACCAGTCATTTGGATAGATGCGTGTGTCTCCTTGTGATATAATATTATATTGGAATCGAATTTAGCCGGACACGTCAAATATCCGGTTCTCGGAAAACCAATCGGAAACGATGTCCGTCCGCGGTTTTAGACATTTTCTCGGTTGCATGCGTTGTAGAAGTTGACCCGATGAAACTCATCGACGACGTTCTCGGTGCAACGGCAGACGCAGTCGATTTCAGTGCAGTGATCGCTGGTTCGTGAGTACGGTTCCAATCATCGTTTCTGACGTGGGTGTATTCTCTAGCGCTTTCTCGATCTCTCACCTTTAGCTCTCCTTGTGACATGCCAACCTTTGGCAAAATATTCTCAAACACCAGTGTCACCTTAGCTTTATAAAAATCTATCACCATGTACAAACATGAGCGTAGGTATACTAGCTATTACTCTGGTTCAATGCTATCCACTAACCCTAGTCGTTAACTTGCAAACTAATTGAAAAATAACACTTATCATCAGAATTAATTTAATCGCAACTTTTGGTCAATAATAATTATTAGCCGACCGTTTGTTATTATTTACTCAAAACATGGGATAATTAGTATCTCTATATAAGATGTTATTTTATAAGTTTTATTGACGATCCATTTGAGTTCATCTGTAAAGTCTATAATATAACTCTTGTGTAAAAAAAAAAACTCAAAACAGTCAAAACGAAAAAAAATCATATAGGAACATGCACTTTATGATTATGTCATTATCACATGCCCATATTGGTTATGAAACGCAATACCAAGCAAGGCCTTAAAATGTTATTCGTATAGTTTATACACATATTATATACACATTTGCACGTGTACCTAATATTCACTCATCATAATAAAATAATATTATAGGTAGTACCTGCAATACCGTTTCTATTATGAAATAGTCATAGGGTAATCACTGTATTAGAGATAAATGTAATATTTTTACTAGATTATACTAATGATTAACTTTTGTACATTGTTTTATACCAGAAAAAAAATAATGATAATTACGTAACACTCATTAGTGAAAGTTGATAGTTTCACATGTAAGTAGGTACCTAAATTTAATACTAAAAATATAAGTCTGAAATCAAAAATAAAATACAAATTTTCTTCAATATAATGTCCAATGACTGGTCGTTTACCTAAAATTAAAATTCTTAACCAATCGCACAAGAAATCAAAAATATAAATAACTCAAATTGTGATGAAAACATTTTTTTTTTTTTTGATTGAGAGCACAGGTAAACAATTGAAATAAAACTAAATATTATACTAGTTTAGTTATCTTGTACCTACATTGTGATACCAGTGTTTCATTACCTTACTCTTAAATGTAATTAGAATATAATTAGTTTCTATTTAAAATTTAAAAAGCATTATGATAATTAGTAATACTGTTTTTATCAAACATTTAATATTGTAATGTACATGGAAATAAGTTGTGTAAAACTTTGGTTTCCATACAATATTTAAGTGGACTATAAATCTTTAGGATTTCACTTTATTTACAAAAGTGAAATGCACTTTTTACTTTTGAATTCGAAACGTGCTTAAGGAAGAAAACTGAGTTATATTTATTAATGTGTTTGGGTACATTTTAAACCTAGGTCGACAAGGAATACAGAATTATGCCAGTATTTTTAAATCATATTTAAACTTCTCCTTTTCAATTGGAATCGTGATTTCATCATAAAGGTTTAATTAAGTTCTTCGAATGCGTATTTGCTCAAGCCACATTTGTGTACCACAAACATATTATAATAATAATAACAATTATAAAATAATATTATATAATTGTTTTATTTATATTTTATAAAATATTATATAGACATATTATAGGCATAATATACCAAGGCCCTTTGTATATATATGTCGTACATAACGAAGAACCATTTTCTATACTTGTATATACCTAGCATTAATATTTTTATGATTTCTTATAACAACTCCCAAGTACCAACCAACATAATATTATACAAATTATTGTATGGTATTTAAAACGTTTTCAGCCACGATTATGTTATTAAATATATTCATTTTAATTCCATCCAATAAAACGATTGTGGGTAAACACATTTCACACGTTCTCGTCTGTTACAGTCGACCACAGCCAGTTCTTCGCAATTGGATTTCGTTTTTATATTTCCAATTCAGTAAACAATTTCCACCTTAAGCATCTCTTTTGCTCGAGGCTTCGACTCCGGTAATAACGACCCGACCGCAAATCGAATTTACATTGATGGAAAAATTGACTTTTATCCACAAAATCATCCTTCCAAGTCCCTCCACTGACTACTTGCTACCTAGTTTTTTTATTTATGATTATTTACTAAATCCTACCTACCTAGTATAAAATAAAAAATATTTCGATATCAGAAATTCAAATTTTTTATTTAACTATTGTAAACTAACTCCCTAATTCTAGTCAGTTTGTTTCTTTAATCGACTTAGATACTTCCCCACCATAACCATGTGTCATGAACGCTGATGTCGTATAACCACGTTATATATAAACAGACATATAATTATTCTATAAAATGTATTATACTTACAATAGACCCACTGTATTATGAAACGAATTACACACTTTCATAATATAGTCTTCTATGATACAAATTATATAACACTTAAATTGCTAACTTATTATGGTTCACTTAAAAAATACTAATATGCACCAGACAAAAAAATATTTCTGAGGGTATTAAGCGGTGTCCATAATAATATACCTATATATAAACACTAAAAGGTGCTTCAATTTATAAATTAATATTTTCTATAAATTTCTCCCAAGTTTATTAAATATAATAATATAATATATAGTTTATTAACTATTTATTAAGTACCATAATATGATATTTAAAAAAACTTATATTGTTACCTATTGGAAATTATTAATATGACATAATTAAATTGACCATATCTAGTGATAGTAAAAAAAAAAACCACTTGCGAATTTAATTTCAATACATTAATTTAGTACTTTCCAATATTCTTAATAATTTACCGACAAAATTTTATTATTTGCATTTATTGAAAAGTCTTAAGCACTGATATTGTAAAGTATTATGTTTCTCATTATTAAATCCATATATTGCTTGAATAAAAACAGAAGGTAGAGTCACTATAATACTGAATGACTTTTCTCATTAAAAAACTCACTGGCATATAATTTATATTCACTTTACACGTATACTTATTGTGCCATAGTATACAGACTGTATAATATATATATTTAATAAAAATAAAATTATATCTTGATACTGTGAATACTAAACAATATAATCAACGCATGACGGTGCTACAAAAATCACAGAGCTAATACTAACCATATACTAGCCATAACTGATGGATTTTATTACGTTTGAATTACAATATTATATTATTATTTAAATGTCTGGGTCAGACGGGACAGTTATGGAACGGTAAAGGTTATAATACATTTTTTACACATTGATCATTCGCCTACACATTTATTTAATGTGCACAGTAATACGTTTTACCATTAGGTGTCAATTCATACATAATATTATAAATTATAATATAGGTATGATATACACAGCCGTGTTTACTTTGAACATATTATCATATTATACAAATACCATATTATTTTATGAAAAATAAATTGTAGTTTTGCAATACTTTCGATTGCGTTGTAAAATTTCTATATAAATTAAATTAAATAGATTATTTCTTAAATGGCTCTATACAAGACTCATTTTATAATAGAATTGATAAACACGAAAACGGTGTAGGTTAAAAGTGTTGCAAAAATAAAATTACACTCGTTTGGGGTCAAATGTTCCAATAATAAAACGCTGGCCCCTGCGTTATTTTCATGTTCGAAAGCGTTCCACTTATGAAACGCACGCGTACCTACAGTAAAAAAAATTAAATATAAATAAATAACATTTAGCGCACTTCGTGTCTGAAATGAGTTGTGTAGCTGTATCGAAGTTACATTTGTCACGAAGATAAATGTACATAGAAATGCTTTTCGATGCGTTTGGGAAATTATCCACCGATTGGCGATTGGCAACGAAAACAAAATATAATATGGGTAGGTAGGTAGATTATACCTATATGGCTATATCACATACATTACAATGCGTATATGGTATACATTGTACAATAAAAATAAACTAAAACGTTTAAAAAGAAATTGTTCACTCGCCGACGTTAAACGCGAACCTACTATACAAACAATAATATATACCTATATAATATATTACAGTATATTATAAGTCTTAACTCCATTCAACTGTTTAGCATAATACAAGAAAATCCATTTCGTGACGGCCGGTGTGGTCCGTTAAACCAAGAACGAATTTACCGTACCCGGTTATATATAATTTTTCTCGGATTTTTTTAGAGTGACGTCTGCAGACGACGACAGTGTAATAATTTTACTTATTAGAACATACACGGCGACCATGTGCGCGAGTTTTGACCCCAAACTCTGAAAGGCCGGGCTCGCAGCGTGCTACCCGAGCGCAGTATAATATTATGTTAGACAGTATGGTTGATGGCTCGACGCATAACACTAGAGAACGTTAGCCACAAAGTGAATATTTTAGTCTATATAATGTGATTAAAAATATCGTTTTTCGCTTGTTGCAAAGCAGCGAACACACAGGACCAGTCAGCATTGTAATATTATACGATTAACGTTTACGCAACTGTTCGTGAAAACTGTACTCCCAAAAAACCGTCACGATATATTACGATTTATACACGGTTCATAGAAGCGTCTATAGTATTATTATTTTATTTTTTCGGTAATATAATATACAATATAATATAATGCGTTTTTGCCACAGCGGAACAAGATGCACTGTAATAATGTTACGTTACAGTTTCCGAGCCCACAATAATATAATATATGATACCATAATATTATGGTGCTTTCAAATTGTGAACGAATGTCATTATTGTTTCCTCGAGGCGGGTTACGTCACGCGGGAGCACAAGAAAATATTAAAGTTTTCCATTCGGAGAGTAATATTAAATTTTCAAATGCTCAAAAGTATAATAATATAGAGTGTTATATTATTTCGGACTGTGTCTCTAATGTTTCGAGTAAATGATATTTCAGTTGTTATCAACACGACATTTTAGTTGATTGTGTATTATGCTGTACATAATTATAATTTATTATTATACCGCGCAAATAATACAGCGATGTGTACAATACACATTAAACAAAGCCTGCAGTATCGGTGCAGTAAATATTAATTAAACCATTCGATAGAACTTTGGTTGATTGTAATACACCAACACGCGGAATAAATGTATTTTGATAATTTTGTATTATGTAATTAATTTGATAATTTCAGAATATAATAATCACAATTTAAAATATATATTATATTCATGCTAACACGTGCGTTATTTTATAGTTATCGAGGTCGATGTTATAACTACGTTTTGTCAATAACTTTTATAATATCGTGCAATTATTAACCAAAAGACATTTTTAATCATAAAATGTATTTTTATTGCATTAAAGAATAATAGCATCCATAGCGCATAATTATATTTACATAAAACCATAATTTGTAAGGTTTACCATCATAGATAGTATAATACTCGTCGTAAAGGTCAAAAGTGGTACATTGTGCGTATATGCAATTAATTGAATTCATTATTTTGTACCTAATAAATTTAATAAGTACTTTATGTGCTGATTGTTTTAAGCGATAGTGAACACGTTAACGTCAGTTTAATTAAATATTATTATCGTAATGAAAGTGTGAAAAAATACGCTAAATCATCAGCCGCCATAAACTATTATTTTTCTTAGCACATCGTTTGAACAAATATTTGTACATGATAATATTATAATATTATCCAGTGTGTGATAATTTATTCTAATCTGATCCGCCCAAAAAGTGGTTTTCTTGGTTCAACTCTGGACGTTTTAATAGTTTCGAATCGAGACTTGTCCAGCAGCTGCAGCAACATAATATCCTATATACACCGACGAATCCATGATACGCGTCTGAAATAATAATAATAATAATAATAATAATAGAGACCAAAAAACTGACTCTTAAATTATGGTTAGCGTCGAGAAAACGAAATAAAAATAAAAAGGGTTGAAAACGACGCGTTCTCACGAGATTACGTATCTCTGACGGCGTCGTCGAATATACGGTCGGTATACGATAATATACATTTGAAATATACACATCGGTATACATATATTTGGTCGGAGCAATAATAACGTTTACTATATAACGGCACGGTGTATATTGTACAAAGACGCCCGAAAAACAATAAAGACGTATACGCGCGACGTGCCAGGTCTCGGACTGCGGTGGTGTTTATTATCGTTTACCGCCGCCACACGTGTTTGTCGAAGATTTTCTTCTCTTCTTGCTTATTTTTTTTTATTAAGGTTATTATTATTATCATTATTCATTTATTTATACTTGTCGAAAATACGTCTGCTGTACTAGTTGTTTAGGGCTCACGCTAGTTTTCGGGATAGCACGAAATATACGTAAAGAAAAATAGACATCGCTATTTACCGCTAACGGATATGCCTATAATAACCATGACTGCATCCAAATTCACCGAAAAAACAGAAACGTCTCTAATTGCACGCCATATCATAAAAGGGTCTTTCCAAGTTCACATGGGCATCATCTATATATTATATGATTTTGAGCGGAACGATGTATGTAATCATTTTACAATGCTGTGTGTAAAAATGATTTGATTTAAACTTTGAAGGTGATTACCGGTATCCAATAGGGTCTAGTTGATATTTGGGGGAAGGGGATAGAGGATGTCAAAAATTACCAAAAATGTATGTATTATATACAAATGAGCATACATTATTTTTTGGTACCTAAGTCAGCAGGTATCGACTCAAAAGTCGAAAGTTAATAACAATGATACAGGTAAAGCATGGTGTTATTGCAGGGGTGTAATTTTCACAAAGTAATTTTGTTTTTCCTGTTTAAAATGTTTGATTATGAATTTTAGGGATATTTTTTTGTTGATAATACGGTTATACTGATACTGTTTTATTATCAATTTTGATGTAATCAAATTATTTATTTGATAATTTTTTATTCTATTATGTAATAGAGCCGGTTTCCAATAACTACCAAAAACGAGTTCTTAAGATGTCAATAACTGCATACTTTACCCCATTATGATTTAAAAATGAAATTTTTTATAATTTAATTAATGCAATGATCTAGGAAAAATTTAATCAACCTAATACTAATAGTAATAAAGATTACTTTAATAGCAATATTATGAAATATACTTTGTAATATAGACTGCCATACAACTTAAAATCTTTTCCGAATGATTTATCATTGAATACAAATTTAACACATACATCACAGTAACTTACATAATGAGGAAGTACACGGCGCTAGATACCTATTGTACAGCTGAGCTGCAGTTATACATACTTGCTCTACTTTTTACTATTGTTATAAAAATTAAAAACTAAAAATTAATTTAAGCGTATGCAATTTTAAAAGATCAAAGTCGTTTATTTTGTTGCCATCCAATAGATTTATTCAAAAATCAATTTCAACAGGTTTTATTTTTTCTAGTAATGTAAAATATATTTGTACTTATACAAAATACGTATAGGTACTGACAGCCAGTCAAATAGACTTAAAATAGTTACTAAATAGTAAATAAACCAATTTAATTTTATCTTTGAAATAACAATTTGATTTTTTTTTGTTTTGACAAAAAATTCTGGTGCACCAATAATATTATTTATTATATAGTATAATGAATAATGATGTACGGACAACTAGTCAATTTTTTTACCATTCTACTGGAGCTCCTATTTGCTGACAGATATGATTATATTGTTATATTTTACAGTTTTCATGTACACCAAAAGCTCTAAAACACGAATCATCGATTTCGTGGCGATCCCTCTGGGTCTTTGATATTGATACCATATAATATTATTACATTTCGTTCAGCGCCTGAGCGTTACAAGTTTACAACAACTTAATAACGTCATAAT
This sequence comes from Nasonovia ribisnigri, assembly GCA_027563435.1. Lineage (NCBI taxonomy): Eukaryota > Metazoa > Arthropoda > Insecta > Hemiptera > Aphididae > Nasonovia > Nasonovia ribisnigri. The sequence continues at coordinate 9,077 of JANEHU010000011.1, read as the reverse complement.
AATATCGTGCACGGTACAATGTAAATGTTTATAAATTATTGCTTTATAGTATATTGCTTGGTTTATGGTGCGTATTAAGTTGTACGATTTTTTTATTGTTTAAGATCGAATTTGCAATAACGATTATTAGTGTAATAATATTCTTATAACAGTTTCGACGTCCATGCAAAACGTATATATTCTAATAATTAAATAATAAAATAGTTATTTGTTTTTAAAATAGGTATGAAATCGCATTGATTGGGTCATATTTTATATCACATTACGCGTCGTGTACATACTAACGGCTTACAAAAGTGATAGGAAAAATATCAGATGTAGGTACGTTTCATTGAAATATAAAACTTACTCTAAATAAACATACCGCCAACTATGTTTTTACTTGTTTTAAAACAGCGTAAACCTTTTGTTATACCTTAACGAACTGTATATGTAGGTAGGTACACTGTATGTCATCCGAATGACATCCAAACGATTTTCTTGTGGTTTGCTGTTTATTTTTATTTTCAGTTCACATAATATTTAATTCCTAATGAGATATATCTGTGTGCTTTCTGTATACGAATTCAATAATCCAACTTATTCCTGGCGAGTTCATACTACTACGCATATTACATTATTGTTCGTAATCAATTAATTCAATTCGCGTGAACGTGTAACTCTGTAACCATACAATCTCGTTTACTATTTGTATTTTGACGATTAATTGGAGGTACACAATATTATTATGCATTATGCATAATAACAATATAATATAGTTTTGTTATTCGAAACTATAGACAGGGTTATCAAATATTAGTTTATTGTAGAATCTTTGATTGACAATTTTTCGGTTGTTATATTTTATCATTTAAACCAAAGATTTTATCGTTAGACCTCCTACGAATTTCAATGCAATGACCACAACCAACATTGACCAGATAGTTATATATTTATGACGGCAGCACATTGGCATAAGAAGTCCTATTTCTCATAAACAATAAAGACCAATGTTACAACTTAAGTGTTTAAAAAAATTAATCAACAATGTTATAATGATAAAATGAAATTGTACACAACACCTTGAATGAATCATAATTTATACATTACGAAGTTTCGAATCTAATAATTTTACTTTTTGATACGTTCATTAATCATTTTTACCAGGGTTTTGCCAATAAATAAACGTCTAAAGTTTCTGGTTGTAATGAAAATTAACGATTCAACTATTATGATATTCTGAGAAATTCCGCTCTGGACCAAAAGTACTTGTAAAATGTAAATTATTATGGCGAATAGACAACTTTTAGACAGAAAGAAAATAAAAGTTTCAAATTTTAAAATAAATTACATTAAAGTAATTGCAAAAATTGCATCAAAATCAAACTCAATAAAACTATTGAGGTCATTGTTATTTGTAATATATTAGATTTTGAAATTATTTTCCTTGAACACACCACAAGTGCCACGGATCAGTCGATTAACGTAAAACCACAGCGTAACACGTATGTGGTATAATCGAGTTGACAGTGGACAAATAGTTTGAAAAAAATCTGTGTACCTCAAATTGTAAATAAATGGAAATATGCAATAGTCTCGTAGTATTACACATAGCGCAAATCATGTAAACTTTTGCTATTTGTTTATAACTGTTAACGGAATTTTTTTTTGGAAAATATGATTGAAATGCAAGTTGTCTAACTATACACTTCCATTGTAAGCAGAAATATTTAAGAAACCAAAACTCTTGCAACTTACGAGTTTCCCGCATACGTGTATATCGATAAAGAAATGAAAGCATCGATAAATTGAACGTGTGGGTGAAATTTTAGAGATCGATTAGTCATCTATAAATCGAATGCATTCGCAAAACTAATCATTTCAGGGTAAAATAACTAAAAAGTGTTGAAATTACATAAGTTAAATAAAGTTAAATAAAAAAAATCATAATGTTGGGTTTTCCATAACATAAAACAAACAGAACCTACCTATTTTTAGCTATAATAATAATATAATTTAGTATAATAGAAGTATTAATTATGTTCCGGAGCCTTGGAATCTACCTTTCAAATATCGTTTCTTAAATAAAATATATTATTACATTGCACTCAGTAAAATGAGAATAGGTTCTATGAAGATTATATAATTAAACAGTTATTTTGTAAATTTAAAGGATAACAGAACAAAACAAAAATAATAATAACATATTTAATTCTTAAAATACGTTCTTAATTGAATTTTACGTGATTATGTTGTGTTTCATACAAAATATATATGATGGTAACTTCACTTGTGTTAAAATTAAGGTATTGTTATCTATAGACAAATAAACTTATTTTGAATCGAATTTTCTAATAAATAAATCCTAATTTGAAGCCATTAAAAATGATTAAAAAATAGTAAGTTCAATAATTGTTCACAAACAGAATCAAATGTTGGCTATCAATCCAATTCAAAGAGAAAACTATTGTATAATTGACTCAATATTGTACGGAGTGAACTATACTTATTTTACCCTCTTACATTACACCTAAATGCTCCAGTGTGTACCCACCTTTATAGTATGAGTACCTATATCCAAGGACCAAGAGTACCTATATATAATTCCGTATATTATTGTTAAATGCACAACTGGGTAAGAATAATTGTTTTTTTGCTGTTGATAACATAAATAATTATGAACAACAGTGATTTAATATTATCTTTATTTTGACGAATAATTTCATTACCACCAGTCATTACTGAAACAAGTTAACATTGGCAGTTTCCTTCCAACTCTGATATCAATAAATTATTATACAAGTTTTAATTTATAGTCTTATTATTTTTAAATCGTTTTTACTTATTATTTTAGTATATGAAGAAATTAATTAGTATTCTTTGTCATGTTTTGTGGCTCTAAGTTTTATATTTAATAAATATTTACAATTTTCATTGTTTAAGCAATAAATAGTAATGTATTTAACATGAAAGTCTGTATACAAGGTGCGTATTATAATCTTATTTGATAATTGTACACATAATAGCCATACGTAAAATGTTCGTGATGGTATTCCCATATACCAGTCAAATATATGCTGTTTTATTATTAAGAAAACACAATATAACAAATAAATGTATATACAAGATAACTACCTACAAAGTCTAACTTGAAAGCTTCTTATAATATATTATATATATAATTCTTGCGCATCATCCCCACAGTAATAATAATAGCATAAAGCATTGCAGTATAATATTAATGTTCTCGTTTGAAGTCAATACGCTTTCGTGAATAAAATATCCTTTGAATAACACTATCTCAACAGTCAATATAGAAGAATCAAAAAACATTGGTTATTAATAAATCTAGTTAGATTTTTAATTTAAAAAAAAAATGTTCTTGTGTAGCAATATAATACCTATGTCCTATAATAATACCAATTTGTATCTTATTATCCCATGATAATAATGCGTATAATCTACCAAGTACCTATATTATGTAGGTTATATAAATATCTTTTTTTTTTTGGAAGTGTCTCTTTAAAATCCGAAAGTACGTGGTATTTATAATGTCAAGAAACGTGTGTTCGGCGTATATAGCTCATATATATACAATGTATTATATAATGGGGTTAATGGGGACCGGAATGGAGATCACGACTGTATATTTTCAACACAATACGGTTTTTGGTAAAGGATATCACGATTCCGGTGGTTTTGTGACGTCAAGTACACTCCAACGTAGCTATATAGACAATGTACATAATATAATATATATATATATATATTAATACATATTGTATATAAAATATATTTTATTTTTTTTTATTACATGTTTTTAACATTGTAAATAAAAAAATAATAATAAAACAAAAAAAAATCACCACGGCCGACGGATACTATAATATGGTCGAGTGCTATGTATAAGTCCGGGTCGAGTTTTAAGTACCGATACACGAGTGCACTTAGAAATTCATTGACACAAGTTCATCGTATCATTTACGACCCAATTTGGTAAACTTCTACGTGCGATCCCCGGCTAAAGGAATGTTATTAATGTGTACACAATAGTAATATATTTAAGTAATAATAATAATGATAATAATTTAATCGATAAATCCAAATACCACCTTAAAACTTTTACCCATCACGCCCGTAAAAGTTTATTTATAAGTGTTTAAAAGAAAATCATAGCTAACGCATACGACCGCCGACCTATGTATATAATATATATAAATTGGAATTTTTCAACCGCCATTACGTAAACATATCCAAGTTGCTAAACACATAACACAATACATAACATAATATATATATATACTATGTATTGATATCGTATATATTCACGACATTGTATTATATTCTTTCTATAACGACAGCAACAATGTTATAATATGGCATGCCTCGCAATATACCTATACCACTTACCGAACAGCTGGTTTTGTTACATATTATATTGTTTCCTTATGAAAATTCAGATTAAATTATACGCTAAATCCGCTGTCACTGAAATAGCTGACGCCGTAATTTAAACATTTCACTTGCGTAAAACCATTAATGCCCTTGTGATAATTCAAGGTATTCGAACTTCGTACACCTATATAATATTAATAGTATATATTATATAGAAAAATAATTCAATTTACTTATTTGCAATTCAAAATAACGTCTACACCAGCTACGCTACAATTCCTAAAACTACAAACTACAGTTTTTAACTCAACAAACATTTTTTTTCCAATTTAAGTTTTGTGAGGTTTACGATTATATTATTACACGTCATGTTTTGTTAAAAAAAAAATGTTTTTTTTATTTCAGACAGTTTTAGTTATAAATTGTTACAAGACCGGCAAGTGTATTGTATATTTTATGATATTTCTACTAATATAATAGGCAATAATTGGCTTTACTTAGATTGATTGGATGACCCAATAGGTAAAAATATAAACAAGGATCGTATTAAATTTTATTAAGTATAATATAATAGAACTAACGACAGGCTAATTAATTTGAAATAATATAAAATTACTACGTAATAAGTTTTGTTTGTAACAAATTACAAAACTCTAATAAATTAGATCTTGTAAAATGAACGAATTGTGTCGCACAGTGTCGTCACCAGTTTCATTTTTAATTTAATAACAAATCAAAGTACGTTCTCGTGAGCAACGTTAACAATACTACGGAAAATTCTATGTTACGCGATTGTTTGATTCAATCAACTACGGATCTACCTGAGAAAATAAATAGTTTACGTCTTGCGGATAAATTGAAAACGTAAACTTATTACATATTATAATTTATATTAATAGTGTTAATCAGAACACACGGGCACACGGCACGAGTCAAAACATAGCGGCGACGGCATACTCCAAAAATGTGTTGATAGAAGGTACACACGTCCTATACACATAATAATATAATAATATTGTAGACTCGTGATGGCTTTGTATAGTCATAATATTTTAACATGTTGCGTATTATGTGTGACGTCACCCGTGTATCAATTGTATCGTATCCTGTATTTCTGTTAGACGCGCGTTACAATATATTATAATGGAGTAGAATAATATAACGGTGAGATAAAAATCCGTAAATTGGCTGAAATCGCATCGAGCGACGGTTTCTGGCAACATTTCCACTGTAAATATAAACACGAATTTCACTGCAAAATTGCCTTAACGAATCGGCCGTGTACCCACAGAACGACGTCGGCGGCGTTTCTATGTTATATGCATCACATGCGATTCGTTTAAATGTGCTTGGGTGAGCGTGTGTATTATAGCGCTGACATCGAACCGTAAAAACGGCTTATCGACACCCTCCACACCAGTTGAAGGTGTTCACCTGTGAGCAGCTATGATATTGTGTCAGCTCCTCGGATTCAATTAACGACGCCCTTGAAATTGCATTTCCGGCTGCAGCCCGGCCAAAGGTGGGCCCTCCGCGTCCTTGGCTGCCAGTTTTGTCGAACGCCGCGGGTGGGTGCATCGGGCGTCGTCATAATGACGAAAACAATAGAAAAAACATATAGGTACGCACGAGGTGTTTCGAAACGATGAAATACGATTGGCGAAAAAAAATCGCGACCGAATGATTAAAATATGCGCGCACGTGTGTAACCGCAGGTCGTCTCATATGTTCGTGTCCGAGGCGTCGGGGAGCTCACCTCTAGACTGGGTGACCCCCACCCCCGGCGCAATGTCATATCCATCGGACATCATTACGAGGCGATCGGGGTGAACGAAAATAAAAAAAGCACTCTCCGTATTACGATTGTTTTATTGCGTAGTAGGTATTATCATTATAATAATATATTTTATGACATTGTCACGACACGCGGAAACGACTGCGACGACTTCAGTTCGGTCGCTCGTGGCGTTATCGTCATACCGCAGACAATAGGGTGGCACCTGCAGTATTATAATATCGTAACATTATTGTTGCACACGTTAAAATATGCGACTGTCAATGTCGAGAAGACCCGCGTTCCGTATACCGTTGCGTAAAAAGTCACCTAGTCCTACACGCTAGGCCCTATAACCGCGAGGTCAGCTCATCGCCGTTCCAGCCGTTAATCCGTCGGTTTCTCGATATCGTGTATTTTCATTACGATTACACTCCGAAAACGGGAGTCGGCGTCCGCACGACCGCACATCATTAAAGTTCTAGGCCGACGTGAACGTATAATAATAATAATATTATAGTGATGAAGTCGACCAAGACGATGAGACTCGTCTTATCGACTGCTAAACCGGTTACTGTAGACGGTCGGAATCGAATCAAAGAATAAAGTGTGATTACATGATGGAGTGTATAGCATAATACAAAAATATAAGTTTTAATCAAACGTCATAAAAAGATTCATTATTTGAATCGTGAGCGCGTGAAATCGGTACGAATAACAATATTCTTACGGTACAGGTATCTGGTATAATATGTTAATAAACGTGATTCCAAAAAAAAATGGTTTTACTGCGTATGGCTGAAAGGGTCTTAAAATACCAATGACCGAGTTTATCGATCGCTGCTTGCCGTACGTACAGGCTGCTGCAGCGTTCCACAAACGGAAGCTGCGAAAACGTGGATTTAAATTTTCATTTTCACGAAATGTAAACGTGGGTAGGTAAAGGTACCTATGAAAGCATATTCGCACTCGACGATTCTATATTATACACGGCCCGTAACGATTATTATCGCTGTGCAAAATCTTTCGAGCTTCGTGCGCCGACCGCATAATAATAATAATAATAATAATACCATGAGCGTATTGTGATGGTTCACAGGACGTTCAAAATATAACATACTTGTAAAATTAATAAGATACTTATGAATACTCGGTAGGTATGGCGAAATTCTTGTTGGGTTGTCGAGCTGTGTTTAATTAGACGGGACGGGCGATATGTTGATGGCGGACGTCGAAATATCTTTAAAAAAAGGTTTCTGAGTCGAGTGGCTTTCAAATAATAAAAACAGCCATAGGCCGACGGTAAGACTACAACAAGAGAGAGTTAAAATTACGTTTTTATATTATATATTTTTTTTCATTTTGGATGGAGATTCCACTTAGGTCATGTTGCATTATTTTATTTAAACATTTATTATGTTGATTTTATAATACACACATATGTAACACGGAAAACTGAGAAAAGTTACAAAAGTTTATGTGTAGTTGAATAGCCTACAATTAATAACAATAATTACACATAATATAGAATTAATGGTAAGTATGTCTACTTGAAATGGATGCCATAATAACTTAATAAACTAAACAATAATTACTATACCTAGTTAATTATTACCAATTACGGTATTAAAAAATATATGGTAATAATAGACATGGTATTATAATAATATTATTATCCACAGGACGCAGGTACCTAATAAAACACTTTAGGAGAATATAATATTGTATTTAAATATTTTCTATGAGTAACAGTGTACACTTGGTGATTATTGTGAAATAATTATTAAACTTAATTTATGTCAAATATTCATTAGCTAGGTATATTATACCTAGATTTAAATTATAATATAAAGGTAATTTATTAGTATTTTAATCGTTGAAATATTTTAGTATTTAAATCTATATTTTCAATGTGTAAGTATACTAAATTCCTATTTACTTTTTTTTTAATTTAACTTTAGTTCAAATATTAACAAGTGTTTTAATTAATATAATTACAATATATTCTAATTTTCGTTTGAGATTTAGAACTGGACTTTAGTTTGTTCTTCATCTATTTTTATATGTATTAATTTATGTTTACTTTTATTGTATTTTCATTCTTTGTAATTTCAATTCCTTGTATTGCTTTAGATTTTCTGTTTTATTCATTATTTTTTATAGAAAGTTGTGTCTTTCATTAATTTTTAGGTAAGAAGGTGTTTCTTGTAATTTACATTTTAAAATTTATATTATTGATTTATCAACTCTCTACTTCATCACAATTCACAAGGCTTGGTTTAAAGGAGTAGATATATTTCTTTATAATAATATATTATAAATAAAAATATTTAATAAAAAAAAAAAAAAAAAAATATGCAGAGTTAACTATTTTTTAGTATTTCCATATCTATAAAAAATTTGACGACATATTTTATTTCATGAAAATATCGTCAATTATTTAATAGTTATTAAAGTTTTGTTATAATTTAATATTATTAAAATTCAAAATACAGTTAAGTATAAAATTATGTATATATTTATAGTGTAAAAAACGTTTTTACGATTAAGACTATTTATTTCCACCATCATAAGTATAAATAAATTGCAAACAACTACCAACTTACTAACAGTAACAAAATATGAATTAATATTTGCTTATTTATATATTATATATAGGTAGGTACCTATAGTATAAAAATCGTTATTTGATACAGAATATAAAGTTTGTTACTGTTCGGAGAATTGTTCAATTCGAATTTAATTTATTCTCTGTGTAGGTTTAAATGTATAAATAAAATAAACTTTAATACAAAACAATTCAAGTAAATTACAAAATTGAAAAAAAAATGGTCACAATAAACAGTTAAATCTATAATTATCTTTGATTATCAATAAAGTTTTCATTTCTTTAAAAGCATTTCGTAAAACTAACCAAATACATGCAACT